>CM021102.1:178722298-179151341 GCA_007115665.2 Sequoiadendron giganteum | reverse complement strand
ATGGATTGAACGATGTCAACAATCCGGTCGTGCATTAACATGGGAAGGTGTGACTTCATTGGTTACAGAAGCCCATCGTAATGGATATTCCAATCTTACACCAAGGGGAATTGATTTAGCATATGGTTTAAGAGATAAACATGTACGTATAAATATATTAATCACCCATATTATTTAATTATTTTCAATTATATTGATGTATATATATGTTGAGTTTTTTTTTTCTTTGCATACATTCGACCAAGAATAAATATGTTTATCAACTGACGATGCAATAATTTTTACAGGTTTGACATATTGTAGGTGAAAAACCACAAGGCTATGTGGTGCAATGGTCATAAATTTTGAATCAAAAAGTTGGATGACACGAAGAAAACTTGTGATTCTGGGATAACTGCTGTCTTTCAGGTGACTAATGTTTCATCTAGAAGCGACATACATCCAGAAGTCTCAAAAAATTGATACTATGGGATTTTGGATGATATACTTGAGTGTGAATTTAAGTCCTTCAAATTAGTTATGTTCGTCGTTCAATGGTATAGGCTACGATCAAATGAAAATGATCCTGAGAGAACTGTTATTGAACATGATAATGGATTTACCATGGTTAATAAAAGGTCGATCGAGCGAGCTAGAAATGAGCCCTATGTTCTTCCAAGCCAATGTGAGAAGGTATTTTACTCAGAGGTTCCAGGTAAACCGGGTTGGTCATTTGTTGTTAGACATGATCCAAGAGGAAGGTTGATAAAGTATAATGTGGTGGAAGAAGAATATACCAAAGAACTAGAAGATGACGTAGATGATGATCAGGATCAATAGTTAGTTGATGATGTGCCTAACGAAGATGTCGAAGAAGAGGAACTATATCATGATGATGTAGGAGTTAATGTTCATGAAGATGATATCCATGTAGATGATGACATTATTGAAACTGATATCAATGATGATGATGATGATATGAACAATCCTTACAATGTCGAATCTGGATTGGATGATACAGACAAAGAGTTGGATGAAGAAGAAGATCAATGGCATTGAAATGTATGAGTTATGCTATTATATTATCTATTTGATATTGATTTCTTTATAGAATTATATTTGAATTATATGGTTACATAAATAATTCATGATGTTTTTAATTTTTATGCCATTACATAATTAATTCATGATGTACTTTTTAATATTGTTAATTCATGATGTTACAACTATTGTAGCTCTCCTAGAAATTTCCATATGATCAAATCCTAATTACTCTACGACTATTTATGATTAGATATTATTTGATCATATTTTGGTTATTTCATTCCCAAAAAAATAGTGTTTCCTCATGTTGACCCCGCATAGTGACATGTGAATGGGGCCAATGTTGATCTTTTTTCAATTTGTGCTTGTATGGAGTGAAACTTGACATGGTTAGCCTAGATGCATGCATTGATGATATGGGAGGGTTTTGAGACTCAAACATGAGGTCATGCTATATAAAGGCATCTCATCCTTCCTAATAATACAAGTTGCCTTATTCTTCATCTCTTTCATATATTGTTGTTAGCATTTCTTTGGTTAATGGTTTCAAAATATGAGGCTATCTGAGCCTCACCTTGGATCTATTACACATCAATTTGTGAAATTTCATTAGCAATGAATATTTAGATGATCTTAAAAAATCTCATTGAATATAAAGATGATAATAGGAAGCTAAAAAAGTGAGTAAATTTAATTTATGGAACCTAAATCACAAGGTTTGTCACTCTAATTCTAAAACCAAGTCAAATTAGCCCCTAACACCTATTGGAAAAGTCAAAACATGCCTTTGTTTCAAATTCACAAGAACGTATAAACCTTTTGAAACAACACATGCATGTTATGAAAGTGTATGGTAATCCTACTTATAGCGGAAGTTCACATGATAAGCTAACCAATGGAACTATATTGGAGGATAAACCCACCTATGGAATTAATTTAAGAGGTAAGGGATGCCTCTTAGTGGAATTTTGAGTCTTGGATTAATCCATAGTGCTAAAATTAGTTCTAGTGTTCTTCCCTTGGTGTTATATTTATCTCTATAATTTCCCATACTTAACCATTTCATCATCCCTTTTCCCAAGCTATTTGTATCATAATATAAGCTTAGTCCAATCTCACATTATCCCCTTAGGTAATTATCCATTTCCTCCAATTTGAATGGAACCTTTTGTACCAATGCATCTATGTTTTCCTACCCTAATGGATCAAGACTTGACATCACCTTAACAATCTTCTTTATGTCATAGCATATCTTCGAAGTGCCTTTGACATGATTATCAATATTAACTAGATTGAATATATTAATTTTAAAGTCTCTTAACACATTCCATGAAAAGAAAATGTCTCATTTGGATTAAGGAGTACTTTCCTAAACCATTCCTTCATATTCAACAATCCCTTCTCACACCCACATCATAATTCATATCCATGTTAGTTGTAATGAGTGTTTTAAACCAACAATCAATGAATCATATGATAGAAGAAAACTAGTTATGCACAAGGATAAGAATCAAAGAGGATGAAAGAATCGATTCACTAGATATGCTCCCCATTACTGTAATAGACCAATGTAAAAAAATAAGTCATAACAAGAATAGGACCAAAAAAAACTAGGAAAAGAAACCTTGTAGGCTAAATTAATAAGACATTGATTGCAAGCATTTCTTCCATGATGTTTAAATGAAAAAATATCAGATAGCTCAATCTTTAGTCAAGTAGTATTTCAATCACTGATTCTTAGACATCCATCAGGATTAACATCACATATCATAAGCCTTTTTAACAATCACTAGGATTGTAGATAATATTCAATCATGTCATAGGAAATAAATCATCAAAAACTATAAAGAAAGAGAAAACCAACTATATAAGCTTATCAAGCCACCATACACAAATTATATTTTGTAGAAAATAAAATAAACTATATGTTGACATAGCATATATATTTTGTATATAAACTATATGTTGACATAGCATATATATAAACTATATATTTTGAATTTTGGCCCCCCACGCGTAGGAGCACGACATAGCATACTACACCGAGACCCTAACTAGAGATTTGCACCAAGAACCACTGCATCCAACCCCTGAGTGGAGAGTTGCGAGACTTCACTGGATGAGTGCTGCAAGGCCATTGAGTCGAGGAGGAAGACTACGAACCATTTGGCAGGAGGAAAGCCAAAGTGAGAGGTGAGGACACTCAGAAAGGGAAAATTGACCAAGGGACAATGATTGTAAGTGACTTTTCCCCCACATTTAGAAATATTGTTGCAAGTACAGTGATTTACATTGTTAGGTAGCTGTCAATAACAACCAAACTCCTCCCTAGAGCCACCATCTGGGCCAAGCAATGTTCATTGAGCCATTACCCAATAGATTCCGCAAACTTGGCAAAGGCCCCCATGTTGGAGTTGATGACTCCTATGCGGTACACTTCCTAGGCGTTAACCAAAAATTTTTCCTTTGCTTCCGCTCGCTTTTGCACTTCCTTGTCTTTGTAGATTTCTTCCTCATCTTCCTCAATGTTCATGCCTACTGCTCCGAATATGTGCCTCATGTGGCTCACCAGTCCGTCCACTGCCAACTCTAGGGTAGCATTTGCCACAACTTGTGTGTTAGCCTCAACCACGAAGCCAACCAGAAGTTCCACCATTCTCTCCCTAGAGTTGAGAATGTCGACCAACAACTTGATGACAACTTCGTAAATTCTTCCATCACACCAGTGTTTTTCCTCCTGAAGAATCCCTTTTACCACTTTTTCAATCTCCACGAGCACAGTTGAATGATGTACTATGAAGAGATGTTGACACTTCTTCACGAGGGATTCATCATTGCAACTGCAACTCAAACCGAAAATATGCACCATCATTCCAAACTGTTTGGTTCTGTGGGTCGTCACAAAGTGGCTTACACCTTTTTCCCCTTTGCGTGCACTCATATAGGGCTTGTGAACCCACATCCGTGCCAACATCTTACACCGAATCCCCCCAAATCTCTATCCGTATTACTTTTATCTATCACCTGGTATCCCTCAAGGCTCAAATTTTAGTGCTCTATCACGGGTCTGCCTCTGCACCTAGGTGTAAATCGCCTCATCTTGAACTATCTTGGTCTATTATGGCTTGTAGACCTGGCTACCATACACAACACTCTCCATTCCGTACACAACACTCTCCATTGCATCAAATCTACTACAGTTACATTAGGAAAAACCATTAATAAAAAAGACTCCCATCAATCCATCCACATGTTGTCAATAATCAGATTAGTATAATGTGGAAGCATGTGCTAATAAAATTGAGGACAAAAGCAACAGGACAAATAAAATTGTGTATAAGTTCAGTCTATATTCAAACCTTAATTTCTATCTTAAAGAAACAAACACACCTACAAACAACCAATTGCAAACATATTGTTATCAAAAGCCTAATATTAGACCCAAAGTCTATAAAGAAATCAACAAACCATAACTACGTTTTTCCTATTTTCTGCTTGATTAGGTAAACAAACCAATTGATGATTAATTTTTTTTGTACAAGTCACCAAATTATGGTACTTAACACACCCATTGCTTGTAACGATCTGAATTTTGACTTAGGCACCAAATAAAGATATCAACAACTTCGTTTGTTAAGGGTAGGTTCTCTGCCATCAATGTTGAAAATAATTGAAGTTATAGATCAAAATAAACACCTAATCTCTATTTGAAATTTAAATGTGAAATGCAAACCATTATATCAGACATGGAACAGAGCATTTGACAAGTAGGAACCTTATATCTAAGTTAAACTTTCCATATATAGATCACTAGCAATTGGATATTTATACTATTTGTGGCAGTTATGTTGGGTAAAAATTATGTAATCAACTTTTCAATAGATTACACAACCTAGACTTCAGCCACAACTATGTGAGATAGAATCTCTCCTCTTAGAAAGGGGAGGCACCCTTCTTACTACTAACAGAAGCTATGGTAAAACGAATAAAGTATTTACACAATGTACACTGCACTTACGAAATGGGGTGTGTGTATTACATTCATGCTTCTCTCTTTTTTCAGAGAAAATGTTTTACAATGCTTCACGATTTGGAAGTTCTAGATCTAATAACTGAAACATAACAAAAAGAAGTAATGCCAATACCTTTATCTTGTCAAAGCAAAGTGTAGAGATACCGGATGTGATTTATAATAACAAAGTAAAGGAAAAGGGAAAGCTCACGAAGGTACAAAGTCATTCCGTAGCTTTTTCGATGTTGGATCTGAAAAGTATCATTTCTCACATTAGAAGCACAAAGTCTTCTTAGATGTAGCAATTCCTCGAGCAACATGAACGATTACAAGCATAAAGTCTTGTAGATATTTCAACCAAAACATCCACACATAAAAGTAAATCCAAATAATAGATGTAACACGAAATTTACATAAACTACTTGAAGGCCTTCAAATACCATTCGCTAATCACCACCAATATTACTCAAATCCAAAGATAATTGATTCCAACACAAATTCTGGCATGCAACTTCCTTCTTTATTGATTAAATTTAGTTTCACAAAATTGAACACAAAGTTTCAATGTTCATTTCAAAGGGGCAGCACTTCGTTGTGAAGTACTAAAATGTAAAGATTACAATATAAATCTCTCTTATTTATAGAAAAGAGAGAAGAACTAATCTAGGAAATTAATGGAGTAAAGTTAGGGAATTAGATGAGAAAAAATAGGGAACCCTAACTTTGACTGAGTCAAAGTGTAATTTTTCTCCATGGAATTACATCTCATATTTTCGGTGTAATTACACTTTACAAAATGACATTTAAGATGTCAAAAACTATTTACAAAATGCATATGAGAATGCATCAAAATATTCAACACTGGAAGATCAGGAGTCTTCATGGTTCCTTGCTTGGGCACAAAAGTCTTCATATTTCTTCCTGGTCTCCTGCATGAATTTATCATCCAGACCAACAGTGTAATCCACAATGGTGTGAATCCTCATGACTGATCTCCTGGTGGATGAAAGAACCTTTTTGCACTTGTCAAGATGCATCTTAAGGTTATCGAGGGTGAGCTTGATATCACAAAGATCATTTATAGAGGCATCTAAAAATTTTGCTCTCTACTTGACTCATGACGAATTCTTTGAAGGTCTGTGATAGTTTTGTAGCCGGAAGGAAGATACGGTTTTCTTTGAGAAGCTTGCCCGAAAAATCCTCAACTCTTTTTTCAAGAATAATCTGATGTTCTTCTTCATCTTCCTGAATCTGGTAAAGAACTTCCATAAGAGATTTGATCATTTGAATACAATGCTTCAATGATTCCCTTACCTCAACAAATTTTTCCTTGTCAGGAATAACCCGACTTCCACCAGTTTACTAAGCTTTACCTGTTTCATTTGTGACCAAAATGACAAGCATTTTTCCATTTCTTTGAAATCCTGGGAAAGGACAACTTCTTCTTTATCCAACTCCAATTTGAGCTGAGCTATCTAAGTAGCCTTCTCATCTATGGCAATTATAATTTGAGAACCATGTTCTACAAATTTGTTGATGAAGTCATACAATGCTTTACCTTTGGAGAGAAATCTCTCAACCTTCCTGATAGCTAGGTCCTCAATGCTTACCATTGCCAATGACTGTGCATTATTGGAAGATCCTACAAGCTTTCTAACAATAGTGACATAATGCTCTGCCCTTTGTTTGTATAAGTCATGAGCTTGCTCCATTTTCTCTAGTCTCCTTGCTAGTATATTCAAAGTCACTTGCGCATCTGCCTTGGCGCTTCATTAGTAACCTTACCAAGCTGGACTCTTGTTACTGTATAGTCCTCCACATTAACATCTCCTTCCTCTTGAGGTGGAATGCCAATCTCTGCATATTTCTGACCTACTTTGTCAACCTAAAGCCGTGAATATAATTTCACCTTCTTCTTACCCTTGGCCTTTGGAGGGGCTATCTCTTCAAGATCGAGCTCTTATGGAGAAATCATTTGTTTCTTTCGCTTCGATACTTGGGATATCAACCATGGGGAAGAAAAGAGGTGAAAGCTTCCAGATTGACTGCCAATTATTTTGTTACCGCCACTTCTGAAGGAAGGACGGGTATGGAAAAAATTGGTGAAGTATCTGTCATCACTGTTCCAGAAACATGCACATTGACTTGATTTTGTAGAGAGTCACTCATAAATCTATTAAACTCAGTTTCTGAATCGATCATATGATGGTGAAGAGAAGCTAGGAATAGATGACAAAGAACTTTATAAAACGTCAACCGTTTGAATACTCATTATTGAAGGAGTATCTAGTATGGTTGACGCTCAGGGAGTGGTGTTGTGTCCACTGTGGGTATGACAGATGTGGGAATAGGCAACATGGAAAAAGGTGGCAAAGGAGTGTTTGGAATAGGGAATGTATGAGGAACGCTTGAAATTACAGGTGATGATGATTGGGGAAAATCTTCAGCTACATGCTCAGGTGGAGACATAGCTTGTTCTTCATCATGTACATGTTCCTATCAATCACTCTCTTGATCCTCTTTTTATTTCTCACCTCCTTGGTCACTTTCAAACTCATGTTCATCTTTAGAATGTTCTTCCTCATCGGAGTCTGTTTCTTCTAAATCTTCATCTTCAGGAGATTGATCACTTGTACTTTCTTCTTCATCAGAATCCATCTCTTTAGAAATAGATTCCTTTCCTTTCGAGCGGGATGGTTAAAATTCTGTAGTTTCTTCCTCATGGATGGCTCAAACATCCTTCTTGCAAATAGTGAATTTAATCCTAGGGCCCTTTCTGGAGGAAGTGGGAATAGCCATAGATTTATCTTTAGTGCGGGATTCTTGTTGAAGATTTTCCTATGCTTTGGAATCTTCTCCCTCAGACTCTTTTCTGAAAGTATTCATCTCAAAACCATGCTTATGTAACCATTCAATAGTGTTAGCCAAAATTGGTGCCAAATTTTCTTTGATGGAAACACACTCCTTCTTTGACCATTGAATTGCAGGCAAGGGTTTCTTGAAGATCTGTTGTTCATCATAAGAAACATTCAGGATGTCGCCAATATCTGTGAAATCCTCTGGTAGGTCAGCAATACCAATATCCCTGATTTGCTGAACATTCAACCTGCACCAATCCATCTTACGAACAACCTCTTCTTCTTTGCAATTGGCTCAAATGTCCTCAAAGTGATATCCATGTTTATGCCCCTTTTTCAACCTCTTTTTGACATCTCAATAATCAAAATCAAGTCTGCGTTTGTAGGTCCTGATCATCATGATCTGCATCTTGACATAGATTGATTTTTCCTTTTGCACACTCTTGATGGTATATCTACTGATTTTCAGTGGGAACTTAAAACCAGGTTTATGAATCCTTCGATGTTCCTTGTGAACTGAAATCAGTTGCCTGCATAAATCCATCAAAATCCACTTGTTTGAAGGATATCTAGGCAGCATGTAAGGGAAACCAGTATAGCATCCTACCCTTATGTAAGTAAAATTCAGGAATTGAAGGTGTACGCATCCGATCTTACTTACCAATTTATAGGCTTCATGAGATACTCTTTTTTTTTCGAGAGTTGGGTCAAAGCTAAAAAGTAAAGGCACAAAAAAGGCATCAACGACCCTCCTGAAATGATGATGGCTTTCCTTTAGCTCCAGCTGGTAGATGTAATTATATACAGGTGTAGAAAGCCGGTTCCCTTTTGTAGATAAGCCTAGGAATTGTCTCATCACGACTGCAATGTACACCAGGTATGAAGTCATATAAAAATTCAAGGTGGTTGGCACATTAATCAACTGCTCATGAATTGCATCATTGATTTGTTTTCCCCAGTTAATATGAGCCTTCTATCTTCTTATTATTCAAATGTACTCGTACATCCAATCATGAAAATGAGATGTTTTTGGAAGTCCCTTCACTCTACTCAAAAGTATTATCATATCTCTGATCTCTTCCTTGAAGTCAACTTGAGGAAGTCCCTTCGACCATCTGGAAATACTATGCTTAGGTTCTTTCAACCATTGACTATTTATCAAATCCTTAGCCTTGTTCGAATCTGAGTCATAGACCTCCTGTGCTGATTATACTAAAATGTCAACGTACTTCTCCATTTGTGGGACTTTGAGGACAATATCAAAGAAGTTTGGATCTAGTGTCAAAACTCATGTCCGAAAGAATCAATGACACTTCTTCTTTCCCGAATATAGTGAGATGCAACTTGGAGGACAAACTCCGTGTGATACACAACAATCGAGAATGTAGAGAAAAGATGTAAGTTATTGTGCACAATAGCTCTTAGTGAGTCTTCGAGAGGCTTTTGTTTGGTCCTTTTCACAAACTCAACAAGGTCTTGATGGTCAACCTCTGTGTCCTTGATCTCATCAACTTTTAAAATTACTACTGTTGGTGAATAAATGCCTCGGTACTTGTATTTCATCTTGCCTTCAACTTTTGAAGATGAAGGAGGCTTCTTAGTTGTCATTTGAGATCACTTCAACTTCAATTAGCAAAGGATCCCTTGACAAGATTAGTCACTGAATTGCAAATAAGAATCAACAACTGTTAGCTAAAAAGTAGCATTGGGATGCATGAAGCGAGGAGAGATATCAAGAAAGCATGATGTGAGTGATGAAGTACACAAAACGAGGTAATAAACATATGAGAAGTGGTCCAGAGAAAAATTGGATAGTTTCAAAGTGTTTTCGGACAAGTGCAAGGGCGCTGAAAATCAACGCACTTGCACTTAGGGGAAAAAGAACTTGGTGCAATGGTGCTGAAAAAGTGTGCCATTGCATGTCAGTGTTAGAATTTATTTTGAAAGGATGTTAGGGCACTAATTTTCAACACCCTAGCACTTTACTTGAAACTTTGAAATTTCATCAAGGACAAGTGTGAGGAAGAAAAAGAAATGCCATTGCAAGGAGATGATAATTTTCTAAGGCAAAAGAAAAAACACCTTTTATTTTCAAAAAACGAAAGCTTCTTTGTTCACAAAAAACGTGATTCTCCAAGAGCTCATTACGCAAAAGAGAGGAAGGAAGAATGGAGAAATGGTGACCAAGGTGAAAGACATGCTTAAACAAAGGGAGAAAGAGACAAAGCAATGCACAGTTGCTGAAAATAAAAGAAAATGTGATGGAGAAAAACGTGTTTCTAAGAGCTTGGTACGCGATTTTGGAGAGGAGACACGTTCTTCACAAAGAATGAAAACCTAAATGCTATGGAAAGAAAATAACAAATAAAAATGTGATTCTGAAATGAGACTCTAGAACAAGAACAAAAACGTACTTGGAAACTTGAACAAAGATAATCGAAACTTGAAAGAATGTCTTGACTGCAAAAACACATTTTTCAGCTGAGAGCTTGGTCGACCAACAAGAGGAGAGATGGAGAACAAAATAAAAGTGAAATGAAATGAATAAGGATCACTTTTAAGTGATCTAGAAGTCTTAAAAACCAACTTAAGTCGACCCTTTAATTGAGGCATGAAGAATGGCACTTTCAGTGAAAAGTGCAAACGGACTTAAAAAGGGCGCCCCAGCCAAAAATTGGCTGAGTTATAAACTTAAGTGCAATGGCACACTTTTTCAGCGCCCTTGCACCAAAGTCCAAAATCACTTAAGTGCAAGGGCATTGAAAAAGTGCACCCTTGCACTTTCAACACAACCAATTTTTCAAAGTGAAGGAGGGCGCTGTTTTTCAGGCCAACTGCACTTTTTACTATTTTGCTAAGTATTGATAGTGAGGGCTCACGAAGGTACTCGTTTCGAAGGTCTTCACGAGATGAATGTGGGGATGCTTAGATTGAATACCTAAGGCTTTGGAACTCATTTTGAGGTGGATTGAAAATTGCCTCATTTTGCGTGCTTGAACATCACGAACCTAGGAAACATACAAGTTTTATAGGGGGTTATTCGTGGAACAAGCACTGCTAGTTTCCGCGATAAAAAGTTACTAGATAAATATCTCCAATGTACCCTCACTTATTGCAGTTAGACTCAAAGGAAAAAGTTGTTGTGCTACTGGTCTATTTCCCTTACTTCTAGGAGCCCCTGCAAGGGCCAACTCCTTTACAAATGGATATATTTCCACAAACCTTTCAGTTGCCTACATTAAATAATTAGTCCAAAATATCTTTTTAGTACAAAAAATATTGAAGTAAACCACACAAAATTTCAAATATAAGTTACAAGAATGGATTCTCTAAGTTAATTCCTTCAATAACTTGAGCAAAGGAAAAAATAGAATCTGAGTCAAGTAAGTTGTTCTAAAGATGTCTGACCTTTGTTCGAGATAAATTAGATGGAAATTCCAATTGCAACAAGACATTTAGTGCAAATGGGGGAACCAACCATTCTCCCTTTCTGATGGGATTATTTACTAAAATTGGCCGAGCTTTCTTCATGTTTTCAAGGATGCAACTAAACATAAATAAATTTCAACAATTTTAAAAGACCCATCTACAATAATTTATGTATGAAAATGACAAACAAATTAATTTTAAAAATGAAAGATGAAAGTACATTTGTATGATCCTAAACATATTAGATATGAATTACCCAAAAACAATTGACATATTCCAAAGGCAAGCATTACTTCAAAATCCAAATTAACTGATATTGCTTAACAAGACAACCATGTAAGTTTAGTTCTCAATTAGAAGTTAAGGTAAGTAACCAACCTTTCTATCCATTGTAAAGTTAGATCTCTAGAAAGTGGTGTACTTGTTTTACCAATAGTTAATGGTAGCAGATTCTGAACCCAGTGTTTTCCCTTTCATTTTACCATTAACTCTCTTTATGACTGTCCTAAACTTCACAATTTCAACTCAACATAAAGTAATCTGAACCAAAACAATATTTAGGATAATATAGACCACACAATTTCCATTCCATTTCACTTCAAACAAATGTAAACCATCTCCCATCCTTTATTCTTGACAATTTAACAAAATCATATACCGTACTTTCATTTTAGTCTCCAAAATAGGGCTATTATTAGACATATCAGTCAAAGCAATGGAATTTTTAACTTCATGCTTACACCAAACCTTATATCAAATGAGATCAAATTATACCTTGGTAATATCTTAACCAAAACAACCAAGAACTCACACTTAATCATCGAAAGCCCTTAAAGTTCTTACCGTTACTGGTTCCTTCATACCTTGTTTACAACGCTTGTAGGTATGCCAACCTATTTGTCAGGGCTTCATTCACAATCTAAGCACTATTACATAAGTCTATCCACACTTTTCAATGCCCTCCTTATAGAACTGAAACATATTCAAAATGGGTATCAAAAGTTTTACAACACAAGCTTCAAATATTGTTGTCTCAAATAGATTTAGGCCTAGTTTGCATAAGGGTTTGTTACTTAAATTATTGCAAAGTACACTTGTCCAATGCTTGGGACATGTTTAGTTTGACTGGTATATGCTCTTCAAAGCATCAACATCTATTTACAAAGTACTTTCACAAAACCCTAAGGGCTAACCTTCATAATTACTTTGTTCACAGACTGTACACACAATTTTTCAGTCAAGAAACTTCATTCCCTCACATCTTATCTTTATAATTTTTCCCTAAATCCAATGAAACATGAAAGAAAATTCATAGTAGGAAAATGGTGAAGGAATGTTGGATATTGAGGGACCCAATTAGCCTCTTTAACTGGATTCTTAAGAAAGAAAGAAACTCTAATACATTTTGGGGTTCTTCTAAGTAGGGCCCATCTTTTATTATTTTATTTGGGGGATCTAAAAAACCATAGGGGTAGAAACTTGTGGAGCTTAATTGTTAAAGGCAAGGGGTCTGTCCATTTAGAAATAGATTGAAAGGATGGTTGCACGAGGGGCTATTTCACATCAAAGGTGGTCCAAAAAATTTCACAGACTAACTAACCAGACACCAATACTACCTCAGAGGGACTATTGTCTTCAAGGAAGGTGGTCCAAAAAAATTCATAGACAAGTACAAAAAGTAATAGCAACCTTCCACCAACTAACCCAATCAACCTTCAAGAAACAAGACAATGACTTCTCTAGATGTTCCCAAAACCCAAGGCTTCAAAACACAAGGTTGGTGACCCTACAAACCATTCCCATGCTTACCAAGTGATCTATGATCATTAGACCCTTACAAGGTTAATTGATACATTCACAACTATTGTTACCTCCACATGCATTTGACTAGTAGTGACAACCTTGGTTTTTAATCCTTGAACCCCATACCTTGGGATCACATCACCATGAAAGAACTTCATCCAACATCCTTATGAGTGCAGGTACCACCGAATAGGTATTTGTCAGATCTATCTTCCTCGAGTGAGGGAAATTCAGGAAGAGAAGAAGAAAGCGAGACATGTAGTAGGTCTAAAAGAGGGAGATCAACTAGAGGTCAAAAGATTAGAAGAAAATTCTGTAAACGCATGAAATTTTTTCTTGCTGAAGGGGGGTCATGTTCTTATGATGATGAGAGCATAGGGGACATCGAGGTTCCCTTGAGGTACAAACATCTACGGAAACAATGGGTAACCAAGGAACTTTCTCCAATAAACACTGATTTTTGTGTCAATGAGAGGATATATCGCATAGCACCATCATCATTACATGGTTTGGGTCTATTTTGCATGGATGACATAAAGGTCTATTATGATAAAGTTACTGAATTGATGGAGTATGTTGGAACCTGTTACAGTTACAAATATTGGATGCAACTGGTTCGATATACACGAAGTATGCGTATGTATGCACTATCAGCAAATTATATACAACTAAAAGACAAGGATCAAAATAAAGGAGTGGCTATGTACATTGACGGAAGGCCAAAAACATCAGGGAATATTGCAGGGTTTATAAATAGTACATGACTTGGGTCAACAAATAAGCAACCCAATTGCATATTCGAGGCGCGCAAGGGAAACCGTGTATTTGTATGTGCGATAAAATCAATAACTGTAGGGGAAGAGTTGCTAATCGATTACAATTTGAATCACATAGATACAAACAAAGTTACTATGGGGGTGGTACGTACTATATACCATTTTACTCAACCTCCAATTAATGACTCCAATATACCATTTTATTATTATGTTTTTTTTCGTAAGTTTATTGGTTTCATTTCGGTAATTTTTTTAATATTTCATTTTTGTCACAACGTGACATTGATCGTAGGGGGGAGGCTTCGACCCAAAGCACAGATCGTGATGCATCTTCAGGTGTTTCTACTTGACAGGTTTACCTCATTGTAATTGTACAAAGTAGATATGAGCAAAATGTTTTATTATTATGTTTTTTTCATAAGTTTATTGGGTTAATTTCGATAATGTTTTTAATATTCTTGTCGCAGTCGGATGATCGGGGAAAGGCACCATCAGTAGAGGAGAGAATCCATAGGGAGGTGCAGTCACTATTTTGTGATGATGACATCGCATATTTTGCAAACCCTCTGGATATGATAAGGAAGACCCAAAAAAAATGCAATGAAAAAATCCTTCAATTGTTATTCATAGTGCCTCAAATAGATGAGATAAGAGAAAGGGTTAAAATATTGACTAAGAGAGCATGAAACTTGCAAGTAAGCTGTCATGAGATATTTAATTATAACATAAGTTCATTCATGGTTTTATATTTTGTACTTTTTTATGTCATGAACTAAAATATGTGTTGTTTTTACAAGATTTTTTGCGTCTTCATGATGCTGTTGGCCATGATCGGGGTACTGCAGGTGCTGCATGGGGAGTAGGGGTTGGTACAAGTGTCAATCCTGATCTTCTTGCTCATACATCATAAATTTGATCCCATCATCCGTGCCTATATTATCGACTGAAATGTCGGCAACACATAGCATGCAGGCATCGGGTAGTGCACCCTCTGGCAGTGAACACATGCCAGAACATGCATCAAGACATGTACCTGGGGATGCAGAGGCCACTAGTACTGGTGATGTTTTAGTAGCATTTATTGGATCTTCCTATATTACTAGTACGAGAACATTGCCGGTCACATTTGTGGTGACCGAGGATTTCATTCCCATAAAGATAAAGAAGGCCCCAGGAACTTTACAATGTTTTAATTATTATTATATATAATCCAATTGAAATTTACTTATTGATCACTCTTTTTAGACTAATGATCCCATGATCATTTTTTAGGAAATGATGTCTTTTATAAACATCTAAATGATATTACATTGGAGATCTTTGGGCCCACCATACATGCACAGTGGAATGCCCAAAATCAAGATTTTAAAGATGAGCTCATTAACTGTTTAGTTGTGTTGTTCGGTAATAAAAAATTCAACCAAACCAAGGTCCTTAAGAAAGTTGGTACCTATATAAAGTATGTGAGGGACCAATATAGGTCACATTTAGAGAATAAAAAAAAGTATGAGTGTCCCCCCATGATTCCAGAGGGAGTGGAAGGACCTGGTGTCGGATGGAAAGGAGAAGGTTGAAAAGAAAAAGGGAAAGAAACCACCGGGCCAAGGAAGGTATGCGATACTATCAACAATGCAATTATATACTGATTACTCTTTCTTTTTACATAATCTAAAATATTTCAAACTTTTCATAGGCTTCTCGACATATCGAAGGCAACAAAGGCAAGACTAGAAAAATACAAGCAACACAAACTTGGATCTGGTGGTTATATGAAATTAGCCACTCGAATTGTAAGTATCAATAAATGAAATATTGCATCCAAATAGTAAATTGCAAATAATTTTGGTTTTATCACACCATAGAAGCAAAATTCATGATCTTATTAAAAAATATAGGGCTTTGAATTCAACAAAGTTTCCATAGAAGAGGACCTGAAGATTGCCTTCCAACAAGGCTATGGAGCCGTGGCTGAATGCCTAAGACTCTTGATTGGGAAAACGCAAGCTTCCACTGCATCCTTACCGCAGGTAAATAAAATCAATGAAGTTTATTTAAAATTGAATACTTGTGCATTCTATTCAATATTAATTTCCACCATCAAGTAATTATGTTCCTATTTGTTTTAAACATGCAAGCAATGATAATACTGCACATGACATTGGAATGCAGCCTGGTGAGGGTGGAGTACAACCTACAGATGAAGGTCATGGTGTGCATCCCAGTACTAGATGTATTCATGTACTATACAAAACGTAGTATGAATTAATACAATTAAACATCTTTAATTGCAATTGGTGTATTAATTAATGTAACCTCTCATGTTTCAACTTTAAAGAATGTAGAGCATGATTAGGCTAGACAAGATCAGGAACATGATGTGGCCCCATTAGTTAAAGAGGACCACTCTAATGTTCTTTTAAACATATTTAATTGCAATTGGTGTATTAATTAATGTAACCTTTCGTGTTTCAACTCCTAGAGAATTTAGAGGGTGTTTAACATGTTGAGCATGAGGCTATAAGACAATATTAGGAACATGATGTGGCCCCATCAAGTAAAGAGCACCACTCTAATGTTCTTTTAATTAATGAAATACTTGTAACAATAACAATAAAATATATCAATTTAACATTTCTTTGTTATTGTAGCAGACCCCCCCTTGCAACGACCTCCACATCGTGAGTACATGGGTAGGCATACATTAAGATCACGAGCAAAGGGCATAACAACTGAAGGGGGGACAAGTGATTTAGAAAATGATACTCCACTTCTTTATTTAGTTGCAAAAAATAAACAAAAAAAAAGTGATTGTAATCATATTATGACAACCATATTTTTGATAATATGTCAATGAATGTTAAAAATTGATATTTTTGACAACCATATTTTTGATAATATGTAAAAACTGAAAGAATGAATGTTATATGTTAATGAATGAATGTTATATGTTATTAATAGATGAATGAATGATTAATGCTATATGATCAGGTATGGGGAATTAAGAGTGATGTGAGGGGCCAAATGAGCTTCCACCGTCACGTGGTTGGCTCTGTTAAGTAGAGAATATTAAACTATTCTTGAAACAAAGAGAAACTCAATAAGGTAATGCACTTTTCAATATTTCATTATGCTACACTTTTAAGCTTATCCAATTTTCATTAGTTCTCTTTGCTTCAATATGTTAGGGAGGGAAGATGCTTGAATGAATAATTTTTTATAAAAAACTGCAGGGTTTTGTTGCAATTTCGATGAACATAGCCCAACGAACCACAAAAAATTGCGATGAGGTTGCTGTACATGTGACATAGTTTTCATCATAAAGGCAACAATGGTTTGCTCCACCTCGTTGGAAAATGGACGAACGTTTGGTGTTTTTTCGACACTTTCAAATGGGCGTTCTGCAACGTTTTGTGATTTTTTGCATCGATAGATGGATGAAGTTACATTGATTTTGCGACAGACACCACCAACATTTTTCGTGGCATTGATCGACGTTTTGTGATTTTTTGGATTGATAGATGGACGAAGTTACATTGATTTTGCGACGGACACAGCCAGCATTTTTTGTGGCGCTGACCGACGATGCTGGGTCATGGTTTCGACATATACAAATTGGTCGTTAAAGCGAGGAAAATCCAACAACAAAATTTAAATCAGTGTTGCGTCGGTAAGTCGATAATATTTTGTTGATATGTCACTAAACATTCATCGAAATTTGTAGTCAAATACAGTAGTGCTTCAATTCCTTGTATCTTTTGTATGCAACTAATCGGAGGGGGGCCTATATGTCACTAATGTTCCTCTTGTAAGATATTTTGTAGTGAAAAAATAACAATCATTTCCATGTTGGATGGGCCTTTATTATCAATATTTTTGTGTCATCAAAATGCTCAATTTTTTGTTTGGTCAAAATCCTCATATTTTTACTTTTTACTATTTTCAAAGATGGTTTTCAAGAAACTTGGAATTGGTGCCTATTTTAAATGTGTGGCAAATACTAGTCATGGCTATTTTTTCTATTTTGTAGGTTTTCAATGAAGCACTCAAATCATCCCTATATGTATCCTTTGAGTGTTTGAAATTTTGATTGTTTGTTTTACAATGACATTCATCCATATAGACATTCATCCCTATAGTAATTTGCATGCAAATCAAAGTGGGGAAAAATGTGTTGATAGATGGTCAACGCTCCCTTAGGGATTTGTGACATGGACTAACTGCCTCTTGTGGATCTGTTAACTCTGGCGGTCGTATCAAGCATTGACAGGTTGATCTTTTGGTGCAACAAAAACTGTGGGGCCAACAACTGGTATCAGATCCAAAGGTGTTGGGTTCGAATCCCCTTGGGGTAATGCTGAGGGGGAGATTTTTGGCAGATGGTTAGTGCTCCGTTAGGGATTTGTACATGGACTAATCGCCTCTCGTGGATCCGTTAACTCTGGAAGTTGTATCGGGCATTAACAGGTTGATATTTTGGTGCAACGACAATTGTGGGGCCAACAAAATGTAATGGTGAAAATCACATACCCATGCACTTTCCCCTTATGTTTTGGTTCTAGTTCGATAAGGCCATACTTTGTGCATTGACTAGTTTGCTAGTTGGTGTATTTTTTGTTGGAGTTGGAAAATACCTTTATCCTAGCCTCTTGCAATGATTTGGAATCTCCACAATTCATCACTTTACTTGGATCCATTATATGCAAATAGATTTGAACCCTAAATTTTTTAATTTTAAATTTGAAAGTAGGCACATGTTCCCCCTTTCCCACAAGTCATTATGAGCCAACTAAGCATGGATTATTTCAAATTGCACACTATGATGTTATATAAAAGGACATTCCCTAACACATTTCAACCCATCAAGACATGTTAGGTTATCATTGAGTAACATTCACATGAGAGCATCATAGAGTTTCCTAATTATATTATCAACTTGTAGCATCATTCTAGGCATATTGTCTTGCTTTATGTCTTTAATATTTGTTCATTACTATTAAATTGGTCCATTTGGGGGCTTGACCAAAGGAGAATAAATCCTTTCCAAGCACATTCCCAATGTCTCTTGACAACAAACCACTTTAGACATAGGTATTTCATATTGAGGCAAATCACTTCAATCAACAAATTTTAGATAGATCATTATACATAGAAAATATAGATCTATGTGATGAGTTCACTTCCACATGCATGAAGTTCATATCTATAAGTGTGACCTTGAACTTGATAATCAATAGAGAAATTCATCATTTCAAGGTCATCTTTTGATAGATCTATATATCTTAGTAGAGTGATGAATCAATTTGTAACATTTGTGACAATCTTCTCTTCATTGAATTAAAAGATAAGCATAATTTTACATATATATTTAATTATCACATTAATTTTATTTTTTATTACCGAGAGGAATCAAGAGTTTCTCCCAATGACCTAGGGCTTAGCTCTTTATAGGGCAAGCCCCCTATAACATCTTGAGCGATGTGCAACAAAACCTCATCCACACACTATGGACAAATCAAGAGTCAAACCCATGCCTAGGCTACCCAAAGCGATAGCTGATATTGAGTGAGCAGACCCCATGGGTCTAAATCCATATTATAGTATTATCAATCCCAAATCTAAATCTTAAGTTTTATTATTGTTTAATTATTTTCTCTAGGAAAATTGTAGTGAAAGCTCTTAGTTTCATTGTAGTAAGATCAAAACCACTAAATAAAGCATCTTTCATGAAAAGATCTTCTAAGAACATCTCAAGTAAAACTATATTTTAACAATTAGTCATGTTTGAGAAAAAAACAAAATTATCCTTTTTAATTTTTAGTAAATTGAAGACCCAATTTAATTAAAATAATTCTATGAATTAATATTTCAATATTTTTTAGTAATCATAGTTTCATCAATAATATCAATTTCTTCAATATTATCTCTTTTTAAATGTTATATGTACTTTCCTTTATTTATCTATTCAGTGAACTAAAACATTTACATTGAATTGAAATTCATCTATGATTATAATACCGTATAATAATAAAAATATACATCAAGGGACATTATAAGGTACCATCTACTGTTTTAACAAGAATGTTTATTTTTGAAAATCCTTCACAAGCTTTTCAAGTCAAAGGAGGGAAATATGTTTTGAGGGTTATTTGATATTTTACATGGCTTGATGATATAAATAATGCATTTAGAGTGCAAGGAAGGTTTACATTTTCATTTTCAAAAACCAAAAGTTCAAATGTAAGTCATTTGTTATTTTTGTTAGAATATTTTTTTATTAGATAAGTGCTTTTGATCAAAACTACGAAGAGGGTTTTAAAAAGCCCTCAAAACCTTGTACAAAAGGAACAAGCAACAACCACATGAGACTAGAAAATAAAAACATAAACAATAAAACTAACAGAAGAACCACATATATCCCAAGAAAATAACAGAGCCTCAACAAAGCAACATCCAAACTCAATCATGGAGGTTTAAAGCCAAACTTTGCCAAATAATTCTGATGAGAAATTGAATCCTAGTCCTCAAGGGCCACCTTGATGTAGAGTCAAGTTCAACCAAATGACACTTAGTCATGACTTCATGCTTACTCTTGTCCTTAAGGGCAGATCCCCTCTTACTCTTGTCATTAAGGGTAGATCCCCTTTCTTCCTCCACAGGGCTCGCCACCAAAATATCAAAAACCTTTCTTGTGTTCCTTATATTAGGTTGCTCTTTAACAACATTTTGAATTTCTTTCCCAATCATAATAAAAATTGTGGTACCATTTTTTGATTATGGTGATGTTTAAAACCTTGGTAGGAATGGGAGAAATGCTCAACTTCTTGGCAATACATGCAAACTTGTGAGGACTCGTAGTGGATTTTTGCTGCCGAACACCATATTTGGAACTAAGTTTTATAACATTTGGTAGCTCCCTATTAGTATCAACACATACACAAAATCTAGCAAAGACCAAGTGTTTCATAGATTTCATGACATCATCAACATATAAAATTTGACCAAAAGAATTCACAATACCACAAAAACCTATTCATGCGAATACTCCAAAGGGAGCCTTGGCAGTTTAACCCATATACAGAACAAACCAAGGTTTTCCTTGGTAGCATCAAAACCAGTGAACATTTTTTTAGAAAAAAGGACAAATGTACCAAAGAAACAAGGACCTCCCCATAGAATTCTCATGATTTACACCAAAGATTGGAAGGAAAATAGAAAGATTCCATTTGTCATTGCAGCTGCCTAAATTTGACCATCCACAAATGATCATTTTATAACCTAACTTCGAACAACATCAATATTCAAATGGAAGCCCAAAAACCTCCCAATGAGAGCATTTCCCATGCATGCAACAACATTGCCAACATCCTCATCAATTTTTTTTAAAGTAATGCAACAATTGTTTGAAACAAAATGAGCTTCACCCAAACAATGGTTATTAATGGATTGAAACCCATCCTCTATTAGACCAACAAAATTAGCCCTAGTCTCCCCTTTAACCCCATTCGATACCATTTATGTTACAATGTGTTTCTTACAAGACTTATTTACTTATGGGTGTTGCTATCTAGCAAAAAGTAACACCTTGCATTTCAATAAAACAATGCTTCTTTTGATATTTTGTGAAAAAAAAACACACATAGAAGGGTGCATGCCTCCGCTATCATCGATTGAAGTATGTGTAGGGTAAAATTTTAGCATTTTTCCTCTCAAACAATGTAGAATTATGTAACATACACCCTAAATTTGCCCTTGTTTTTTGTTTTTGTTTGATGTTTTTGGAGAGATAGTGAAGGTAATATGCAATTGATATTTCTTCACAATATTGAGTAGAAAGAAATAAATTTGCAGCAATAACAACTCAAAAAATTACTTTTGAATTTGCAATGAGTAGAAATTTCCAAATTTGTATTATGACCAGAATATAGGTTTTTTTCTCAATTACAACAACCCAAATACAACATATATAAATCCAACATACCCAAAAAATGTTGGAGACTTGGACAAGGTGCTGTAGTTGCAACCAACAATTAAAGCCTCCAAAAATGGGACACCACAGTATGATATAGAAAACTTCGTGAAGAAAACTAAAACACAGGCCTTTCAAAGCCCTAGGCACCTCCAAACCTGCTATGTGTTATCCAAAACCCTAGGTGACTAGCCAAATAAAACCCACACCCTCCTTGCTAGTGTATGACTTGCTTAGGAATGGTACGACTTGCTTATGTAAGGAACCTTCTTGAGTTTGCAAAGACTTTAACTTGCTGTTAATTGATGCTCATAAATACTCCTCAAATCTACACCAATCTTACTATGACAAACTAAAGTTATCAACCTCCAATGAAGCCCAACTGTGATTCTTGTCTAGAAATCACCAATAAATCTTCCAGATTGGATCTTTCACCAATGTAGAAGATGTTCTCTGCAAGGGTTTATGTCCTCACAAAGCCACATGATGAACACATTCAACCAACAAGATGCATTCTTAAACAATAACCAACATACCAAATGAGCTCCTCAATATAACTTTTAATTCTCCCCAAAAGGCCACACCCCCTCACTTTTTATTTTTTAATTTATCTAAAAACACTCTATTCTTCCAAAGTGGTGTCCAATTCCAAAAAGGGGCCCATTCATTTAAATAAAATATTTTCACTTTAATATTGGCACCCATATAGTCACTTTATTTAAATAATGATAAAGTTAAAACTTTAATTTAACTTTATTAATTTATAACTTATCGTTATTAAATTAAATTCACCAGACTATATCAAATGCCAAGATGATATTGAAAATAACATCCACTAATTATACTAAAAATGGTGAGATTGACAGCTGGCTTCGTCTGTGCCTAAAACTGACTTACTAAAAGTAGTATGGGAGAAATCACCAAAAAACCTCCAAAAAGAGGCGTTACACATATCACAATCTCCAAAGCTCCAATAGACACCCATCATTGCCAAATTGTTGGACAAACTATCACCAAAGTTCCCTAACCACAATCCGTTAGCCAAACTACTGAATAGGATAACTCTGCCACCTTACTGAACTGGTTAGAAATAGGACATTACAGTCCGCCCTTCCCAAAATTGCTTGTCCTCAAACAATCTCAACTCTGGATGCTGTAAAATTTTCTCATTCTCCCAAGTTGCATCCTCAATTGGAAAGTTTTTCTATTTGACCAAATATTCCTTAATAACTCTCTTCCAGAGATTTCACTCTCTAGATTCTATAATGGCCTTTGGAATTAGTATCAACTCACCCTTCTGACCTAATGTTGACAACTCTGATGAGGGGACCATGTGTCCTAGTGCCTTCGTAAGCCCGGATACATGAAATACATTATGAACCCTACTGCTAGTTGGTAACTCAAGCTCATAGGCAACCTCTCCAATCCTCCTGAACACTTTGAAAGGACCATAGAATTTGGGCTTAAGCTTCTCTACATCACTCTTCTTGAGAGAAGACTGTCTATATGGTTGAAGTCTCAAATACACCATGTCTCCGACATCAAAACTACGCTCCACAAGATGCTGATCAATATATAACTTCTGCTGATTATGAGCTTGTTGCAAGTTCTCCTTCAAAGATTTCATAACATCCTAACTCTCCTATAAAAAATCTTTTTCCTCAGGCACTCTACTATCTCCAAAAAGAAAATCCAAAAATTTACGTGCCTTGTATCCATATAGATCCATGAAAGGTGACATCCTGATGAACAAGTGATAGGTAGTATTATAGCAGTATTCCCCAAGATGAAACCACTTAATCCAAGCTCTCTGCTACCTTGATACATAATTTTTGAGATACCATTCCACCCATTTGTTGAATATCTTTGTCTTCCCATTTGTTTATGGGTGGTAGCTCATGCTAGGAGTGAGCTTTATCCCACTCAACTTGAAGAGTTCCTGCCAAAAGAGGCTTTGGAACTTGCTATCCTTGTCGCTCACTATACTAGGCATCCCATGCAATCTAAAAATCTCCTTGAAGAATAAATCAACCACTTGAGTTGTAGTGTATGTCGCCGAAATAACAAAAAAATGTGCAAATTTGGTCAACATGTTAACCATCATATATATGCAATCCCTTAGGTAGCCCCAAGATGAAATCCATGGAGATTCATTCCCATTTTTTATTAGGAATGGGTAAGGGTTGAAGTAAACTGGTTGGATAAGTGTGTTCATTCTTATTCTGCTAGAAAGTAGGACACTCTTTGACATACTTAAGGACTTCATTTTTAAGTCCTTTCCAAGTAAATATTTCCTAGATTTTCCTGTAGGTTTTGAAGAAACTCGGGTGACCAACCATGGGTGCGTCATGAAATATCCTCAATATATTCCCCTTAAGTTGTGAAGTGGGTAATAAATAGATCCTTTCCTTATGGATGATCAAATCATTGAGCACCATATACCTATCATCGTGGATAGTGCTTGAGCTATGATTTACGCTTCCCAAGAATCCTTAGCATATTATGCTAAAATTATCTCTCTCCAATCAACCACAATCTCAACCAGAGAACATAAGTGAGGCCTCTTGGAAAGTGCATGAAAAATTTAATTCTTCTTCCCTTTGACATATATACAATGTCAAAATCATATGCCTATAGTTTACTAACCCACTTCTGCTGCCTATCGTTAAGATCCTTCTGGTTCATGAAGTATTTGATGATATTATGGTTTGTTTTGATGATAAATCTTCCCCCTACTAGGTATGGTCTAAATTTGAAAAATGCATGCATGATAGCCAACATATCTCTATCATATATAGAGTAACTCCTCTCCACACCTCTCAATTTCCTACTCTCAAATTGTTCCATATTTTTCCTTCACTAATACCATTGCTAATGTGAATGGACTTTTGTTGGGTCTAATGTGCTCCATTTCTAGTAACTCCATAATTGCTTTCTCAATTTCATCCTCGTGTCTCTTAGGATGTACGCAAGGTGTAGTAATCATTGGTTTGGCACCCTCTTCCAGCTCTATGACATGCTCAATCCCCGTCTCTGGTGGTACTCCATGAGGGATACTCTCAAATACCTTGCTATGCTTAGATATCAAATTTTGGATGTTTGGATGGCAATTATTTTTCTATTGATTTACAATTGTAGGCATGATAAGACACTCTGCTGCCCACTCAACTTGCTCATGTCTAATCAACTGATCCAACTCTAGGACCTCCATTTGACAAACCTCTGAGCACTATCTTTTTCCCATTTGCCTCAAATTTTATTTCCATATTTTATAGATTAAAAGAGAATTCTACAAGGGATTTTATCCAATGCATCCAAAAAACCATATCAGTGTCTCCAATGTTTACCGTATAGAATTCATCCTTCAAATCATACTCTCCCAACTAAAGGCTCAAATTAGAAATCTTATGAGTACAAGAAATTTTGTACCCATAAGCTACAATGACCTTAAACTTATTGTGTTCTTCCATTTGTAGCCTTCTCCTATTTAAGAAACCCTCATCAATAAAATTATGAGTGGCACATGTATCAATGAGTGCTATGATTCACTACCCTTGCAATGCCCCTCTCACTTTGAATGCGACTAATTTTTGGACACTAGAGAGTTGGGAAATAGTACCATCACTCTTTGGCTCCTCATCCGATGAGTTTTCTTCTTCACTACTCTTTGAATCAAATTGTTGATCTGATTTTATGATGTTGTTCCATC
Source organism: Sequoiadendron giganteum (assembly GCA_007115665.2). Classification (NCBI taxonomy): domain Eukaryota; kingdom Viridiplantae; phylum Streptophyta; class Pinopsida; order Cupressales; family Cupressaceae; genus Sequoiadendron; species Sequoiadendron giganteum. Next base: position 179,125,765 of record CM021102.1, on the reverse strand, counting down.
AACAAAAAAATATTCTATTTGTATGCCTTTGCCTTCACACTGCATTTGTGAGATGGGTCCCAAGGTTCTCTACAATGGATGCATAGTTTCTTCCTCTAAAGGTCATTAAGTCGCTCATTATCTAACTTGTTAGTCTCATGAAATGGCTGATGTGTTTCCTTATGAAAAGTTATCTTGTCCTTATCATTTTTATGAGGGTACCTCTTAGTTTGATTTTTTTTTCTAAGAGTAGAAGTCTCCATGTCTCTATCCTTCTTGATGGCTTCCTACAATGAATATGGATTAAGGGCCTTAATCCAAACTCACAAGGGATTTGAATGTCAATCCAAGAAAAGGAAAATGAGCTTCCTCTCTGAACTATCTGTGACCAATACTGAAAGTCTAGAAATCAGCCACATATGCCTCCATTGAACCCCATTGTTTGAGCTGAGCCAACTCCTTGAAGTGCAACTTTGGGTTTTTCTTGTCAAACCTCTCTATCAACCTCTCAATGAACTCAAAATATGAATCAATTTGGTCATGGACCAAGGTAATCATGCCATGGTGCCACCACTTGTGAGCGCTACCATCCAAATATATAGCTGCATATTTGATAGCCTCATCCTCTTGCATTGGGTTGAGTTGGAAATATGTGTCCAAATTCTGAACCCATGCTCTAGCTATGGTCTTTCTAGAGCCATCAAAGTATGGAATGCATAGCTTACCACCTTCCGCTGTAACTCTTGATGATGCTATCTACCACCCCTATGTGGTCTATGTTTCATTTTGAGGTCCATGTAATCATGAAATGATATCTTAGCCTGAAACTCCAATCTCGAGTCTCTCCAATCCCGTAAAATCTGATCCTAAAGCTCCTGTTGACTGGGCTCTTCCTCTACACGAGGATTAACTCTCAATGGAAAGTGTAGTGTGGAAAATGTACTCCTTTACATTTTCACACTATGGTTGGGTCCCCTTAACTAATTTGATTTAATTAAGATTCCAATTGACCAAATTATGCATTCCAAAGCCTTATTATTTTTGTTTTCCGAAAGGAAAATTGACATTAAAAAAATGCTAAAATTATTTTAAACACCTTGGAAATTGTGTGTCCTGAATTTAGGTCCCAAGATCCATTTGCCCAAGGGTGAAGAGGTCCTCCTTAAGTGCCAAAACCCAATTTTTAATATGTTTTTGGCATCATTTTAACAATTCAAATTCAAGTTTCAAATGTTGGCTTTTGGAATTAATTTTCGGGAAATTAGAGAAACATGTATACATACATAGTCTTTTTATCAGTTCAAATTATTTAACATCAAGGCAACTTTCACAAGAGTACATATTATTGTCAAGAGCATTGGAGACAAGATTTATCAACCATCTACATCATCAATCAAGATCATATCATGTCAAAGTTTATGCATATTCATGTCATGTTTTGGAGCTAGCATTGTGATGTAGGTTTCAAGCATTCAAGCATCAAATCAAATGTCAAATCAAGCATCCAATAAATCCATTTAATGCAAGATCCAATCCTTAGAGTGATGTGTTAGACTTCAATCCTCTAAGGGAAACCATTAAGGGTTTGGCGAGTTGTGACATAGCATTGTTCATTCATCATTCCTTACATTTTGTCATTATTTCATTATCAAGGTTTAATTATCAAATTGGGGTTTGACCAAGGCAAACTCCTATTCACCCAAAAAAAAACATTTTTCCTCTCTTTGTGTGTGTAGATTTGCAGGTGAAGAAGGATTGAAATTGGATCAAAAGTGCAATTTTGCAAAGTTGTCAAAGTTGTCATCAAACTTGTTTTTGTTTGTGCTATTCTTAATTTCTACATTTCAAGTTTTACATCACATAATCGAGTTCATTTTGTATTTTATTTTTATATCCCAAAAGTGAATTTCAATTATTTTTGTCCTTTTCTATCATAAGAAAACAACAAATCCTCCTAATAGGGTTGACTCACCTCAAGGTTGAAAGTCAATCCTATCCTTGGGAGATCTTTTTTTCTAATGAAACTAGGAAAAGTGTAAGTATGTTTAAGCCCTTAGATTCATTCCACACATCACAACCACACTTACCTTTTTCTATGTTTCATTCTGGTGAACCCAACATTCTTACACTATATTCTTTCTAAAATTGGCAGTCCTCTAAACCCTAGATCTAGATTTTGCATTGCATTAGTTTGTTTTGCATCTCATTTAGGGTTTCAAAATTATATTTTGCATCATTTAAAATTGCATTTAAAATTGTATTTTGCATCATCTAAATTCACAAAAATCCAAAAATCTTGCATACATATTGCATGTTAGTTGTATTAAGAGTGTTTTTCAGTCATTTAGATCAAAATTTAAGTTAAATTTGCATTAAAAAAGTTGTCATTTTGTTCACTTTTTCATTAGTTGCATTTTCATTTAGACATCAAATTTTGGAAAAAATTGTAATAGTAATAACAGTTTGCAACTTGAAACAAAAAACTAAGTATCAACTTTGAAAATCAAATTTTAATTTTTAAAACCCTTGAGCAAGGACCCATTCACCCTAGGGCGAATCTGTCCTTGTATAGGTGTCCTAACAACTGTCTGAGTGCACTTTTATCTATATAATTTCCTTTTGTTTCTATTGGTAAATCTGTGTTTTGACATTCTAAAAAACAATCATTGTATGTGCAAGAAAAGTGTCATTTTGCTTGATTTATTGTAAATTGGAAAAAATTGTTGCATTTCAGATTTGTGGAACAATTATTAAATCATGTTCTCATTGCAAAAATATCTAGTTATCATGCTTCATGTTCTATTTTCAGATCTTGTTGAATACTCTAGGAAATTGTTGTTACATGCATAGAAATATGAAGTCCTTTCCCTTCTTTTCTTGTTTTTCATTGATCCCTCTCCCACTATCTCTCCTATATGTGAGGTTAGTTTGGTAAAAGAGAATACAAATTTGGACATTCATGACAATCACATTTTTTCTTCTCCCAATATCTCTCCTATTTGTGAAGAAGATATTTTGGTGTTAGAAGATCCAATCATTGAGAGTCATAAGAATCCTATTTGTTTCTCTTCTCCCATCTCTCCTACTTGGGAAGACATTATTGGACAAGGGGATGTAATCATAGATAATCATGATAATCATAGTTTCCCTTCTCCCAATATCTCTCCTATTTGTGAAGAAGATATTTTGGTGTTAGATGATTCACTCATTGAAATTCATAAGAATCTTGTTTCTCCCTCTCCCAATGCTTCTCCCACTTGGGAAGATATTGTTGAATAAGAGGATGCAATCATTGATAAGAAAGAAAATCATAGTTGTTCCTCTCTCGATACCTCTACTTGTGATGAAGTTATCTTAGAAGATCCAACAATTGAATGTCATAAAGATCTTGTTTGCTCCTCTCCTAAAAACTCTCCTAATAGGGAAGATATCATGGTGCAAGAGGATGATAACATTGGCAATAATAATGTGGCTTCCTTAGATGAAGATGATAAGGTGACATTAGACTCCCCCTTGATAGAAGATCATCAAAATGAGGATAAATCTATTGAGGTTATGAACATTAGATCTCCCTTGATTATAGGACCTCCCAAGAGTCCTCTAATCCTTGGATCTCCTAAGCCTCAACTTATCCTCTATCCACCCTCACAAAAACCACAAGTCCAAAACAAACCCGTGCTTATCCTAGAACCACCTAAAAACCACTTCTTCTAGGTGATATCTTGAATTTTGTAAGGCAACATTGTAGTAACAATGTTTCACAACAATCGAGTTATGACATATCCATATAACACTAGAAATAATCAACAACCAAGAAAAACTGCAACATCCATTCCATTTCCTCAACCATATCTCCCACCTACACCTAATATCCAACAACGTAGTGGTAAAGAATATGACCTTGTAGAACAACTTCATAACACTCTTGCTAAGATATCCTTGTGGGATTTGATTCAAGTATCCCCCCTTTAACATGGCATGCTTCAAAATGCTTTGCAACAAGTTGTTATCCCTCCTTGTGCACAACCAAATGATGTAGCAACCCTAATTCAAGGTATGAACTCGATCAACTTAGACATTACCTTTCATCAAGATGAGTTACCTCCATTAGAAGTGCAACAAAAAAATGATGCCTTGATGATACAGATTGTCATTAATCACTGTGGCATAAGGCGTACCATCATTGACAATGCTTCAACACTCAATGTTTGTAGTGTAAGCATTCTTGATAAGACTTAAGTGGAAAAGAGTCCAATTCACTTAGATAATCTATCCATCCATGGATTTGATAATGTGGGAAAACAACCGCTTGGTGTGATAACATTACCTGTTAAAGCTGGAAAGGTTACATTGCAAACTCCTATTCATGTTATGCCTCAAGAAATCTCATATAATATTCTCCTAGGTAGACCATCAATTCATGCAATGAATATGGTACCTTCAACGTTACATCGTCTAGTGAAGTACACTTATCAAAACAAAGTACACAATCAAAGCCGACCCAAAATCATATCACAATTATTTGCAAACTAAAACTAGAATGACAAATCTCCTTACAACACTGACACCAACTACAAAATTCGATATAAGAAGAAGAAGATAAGTATTTGTCATCAATCACGAAGCTATTGGATGATGATTGGGGTTCATTAGGATTTACACCTACATTCATGGGAGAATACAAGATTACACACAAATCAAGAAAATAGAAGCTGACATGATATCAACACAAGCCAAGTCATCAAAACCATGTGAGTTCACAACCTTTAGCAAAGAAGAGGAGACCAATAATTATACATCCACATATGATGATTTTGATAATGAGAAACCACCAAATCCAAAAAAATGGAAAACCTTTATGGAAGAGGTTATGAGATTTTGAAATAACTTAGATATAAGGGAAAAGGATGTGGCATTAAAGAACAAGGTATGTGTGTCCCTATAGAGCCTACCCCACAAGAACAAACACGAGGTATTGGTTATTGTCCTTCGAAAGCAACACAAGCATCAAAGAAACCTTCACTCAATATCAATGTCATCACACAAAACACTCCTCAAACACATATTGATTCATCTTCAAACACATGTCTTAGTGAGGATTGGGGTTCATTAGATTTTACATCCTCCTTAAGGGAGATCACAAAATCTCACAATCTAAATCTAGAGAGTGTTGTGTATGTATGACACCTTGTAGTAAGCAAGAAATATATTTGTCACAAAAGAAAGCAACATCTTCTACTATTGATCAAGAGAGTACCTTTTTGAGGCTTCTCCAAGCCCGCTTGATATCTCTCCCTCCAAAAACACGAAAGAAATTTTATAACAAAATTTTATTTGTGGATATCATCGAGTGCATGGTCACTCAACCAATGAAGGTAAGGATTTGAGTAACAAAATTCAACATCTTAAGGATTGTGGTGCTCTTCCTTGTGTTGATGCACCTATTTACTCTAATTGATAATGATTTTCATCCTATAATGTTGCTCATCACTATGTGGCATTAGCAGCTTTATGTGTCTTGCTCATTGCCATTCATGGTGGTACAATCTTAGGTGCAACCATATTTATCTTGGCAACAACAGGATAGTCCTTGGTGGTTGTCTTTGTCTCTACGCTTGGGGGGCAAGGATAAATAGTTTTTGGGAGGTGTGCATTCTTTTCAAGGATCCCCCTTCCTCTCTTTCTACTTAAAATACCAACATAGCAAATATGTTGACATTTAAAAAGTAGGGGGCATATTGTCCCCCATTCATTGTTTGCATGTTCCTTTCTTAGTGATGATAACATACATCTCCTAGGAAGTGTGACCTTTACATTGGCATTATTCCATTTTGGCATGAGTTTCATTGACATTTTGACATTTCTTGCTTTACTTTGTTCATAGAGGTTGAACTTAGTGTAGCATTGGCATAATATCTTGATCATTTTCCATGAGTGTCTAGCGTAATGCAGCTTGCTAGCCTTGTGGAGCATGTTCATAGTGTGGCACTTTATCAAAGTTATCAGGGAGTATAACTTTTGGTATGTTGATGTATGGTAGCTTGTAGACTTGGCATGACTTTCCCATCACCACTTGTAGACCTAGTGTGTGTTTCTCACTTATTTAGGTTCACCTAGTGTATATCGAATTGCACTAGCCCTTGTGAGCGTATTTTTCATGGCCACCTAGCATAACACAACTTGCTTGCCTGTAGAGCCATGTGTTTTATAAGTGATTTTACATCCTTATGAGCATATTTAATGGACGTGGCATAATACAACTTGCTAGTCCTCCCATCTTTTTCTTTTCACATCAATTTTGACATTGTATGATTGTATATCTTGTCTTGTTGCTTCATATCATGCATATGTGTGTGTCCCTTTGTGCTTATGTTAGTTTGCCATGGGATATTGGATCCTGGGGCCTTGCGCAACCCTCTTGATCCTTGTCATTCTATCTTTCCAACATTTGTGCACTTGGACTCCTCTTGACGTATATTTGTCTACTTTACTGTGAGTTTGAGCATGGGCTCATACTCTTACTAAAGTGGGGGCTCAATGTAGTGTAGAAAAATGTACTCATTTACATTTTCACACTACATTTGGGTACCCTTAATTAATTGGACTTAATTAAGCTTTTAATTGACCAAATTATGCATTCCAAAGCCTTATTATTCCTGTTTTTTGAAAGGGAAACCAACATTAAACGAATGCTAATATTATTTTAAATACCTTGGAAATTGTGTCATGGATTTAGGTCCCAGGGCCCTTGCAAGGGCGAATGGGTCCTCCTTAAGTGCCATAACCCTATTTTTAATATGTTTTTGGTGGAATTTTAATGATTCAAATTCAAGTTTCAAATGTCGGCTTGGAATCTAATTTTTGGGAAATTAGATAAATACCTATAAATACAATCTTTTTATCAATTCAAATTATCTAGCATTAAGGAAAATTTCATGAGAGTAAATATTATTGTCAAGAGAATTGAAGAGTAGATTTATCAGTCATCTACAGCAACAATCAAGATCATATCATCATGTCAAAATTTATGCATATTCATGTCATGTTTTGGAGCTAACATTGTGATGTAGGTTTCAAGCATTCAAGCATCGAATCAAATGTCAAATCAAGCATCCAATCAAGCCATTTCATACAAGATCCAGTCCTTAGAGTGATGTGTTAGACTTCAATCCTCTAAGGGCAACCATTAAGGGTTTGGTGAGTTGTGACATATCATTGTTCATTCATCATTCCTTACATTTTGTTAGCATTTCATTATCGAGGTTTATTAGCCGATAGGCTATATATGGTGTGAGATTTAAGTGGAAACCTGTCTCACATAGTGAAACAACTCTCAGTTGTTGTTAAACTGTCAATGGTTCCCGTGAATGAAATCAGATCTCCCGTTCTCCCTACAGCCGCTGCTTCAATCTACTCACAATAAATGAAAAGCAAGACAACTTGTACCAGTTTTTTCACTCGTCTCTATTCTCCATAGAAAATATCCTTGCTTTTAATGCATTAAGTTTACAAATTTCACATATCTTTGACTTTAAATGCGTTCAAAATACGTTCAATCCCACCGCCTTTCATCACCGCTTGAAGTGTTCATAAATATGGTGGAGATGAAATGTGAAGCAAATTTTGTTCAATCCTACCGCCTTTCATCACCACTTGAAGATCTTATCAGCGTCATAGTGTAATTGCAGGAACATGGTTCAAGTCGCACTGTTGGATGGTTCAGAGTAATGTGAAGCGGGGCTGTGTGGAACATTCGTGGTTTACTAGATAATTTTTTGTTCTATTTAGAGTGGCAGAACGATCACGTTTTTAGTTCAGGAAGGGTTTGTTTGTTTGTCGAGAGATTCAAACCCCAAGATTTTGGAGGTGTGATAGAGATGGCAGGGGTAGGAGCAGAGTCTCTTGTAGCAACTGCAGAGTCTCGTGCAAATGGTAAAGGTCACTCTATGAGAGAACCAACCTGACAGATAGTATCTATGGTTGAGAGGGCATCCATTTATTTGTATTTATTCACTGTTTTTCCTTCCCTGGTCATCGTTTCTTTTACTCACTGAGCACATATGGCCGACATTTATCTTGAGCGGCAGCAGGAAGGCTTTATATCACAGTTTCTCTCGAATAGACATTACGAGACCTTTTTGAGCTACAAAGCCCAACCACAATTCTGAGATCTTCCTTTGCCTAGATTTTCAGGTTGAAACCCTCAAAACCATGCTCTTCCTTACTATTCATCTTGAATATGTGTATAGCAGTGCAAAGATTTTCCAAAAGTTCTCAAAGCTATGGAGATCTGAAAGTATAGTGGTGGAAAAATCCTGTATTCATTCTTTATGAGGGTTTATTTGGTTTTGGAAAGTTTTAGGCATCTTTGTGTTGCTAAAATTAAAGGAAACAAAATACGAGAGGAGAAGGGTTGTGTGGTGATGCAAAGCACCTTGAATGACAGGGATCAAATCACAAAAGAAAGTTGAAATAGCGTGTAAAGGTAAGGCCGTGGCGGCGGTCGTGAGTAGTAGGTAGATTGTCCTGGCTCCCAATGATGACGCAATGGGAAAGCTTTCTGCAGATCAATTAAGTGAACTGGAACATGTCATATATTACCACATGATTCCTGAGTATCAAACTGAGGAGAGATTTTATACTGGAGTGAGACGGTTTGGAAAGTTGTAGTATAATACTCTACATATTCCTCATGAGGTGGGTACCCAAGAAGCAGATGGTACTATTTTGTTTGGGGAGGGAGAGGAATCAACCCATTTGTTTGATCATGACATTTACATTGACAAGAAATAGCCAAGCAAAGCAAATCAAGTAGAGGTAAATTGGTCATTGTTGATCAGTGCAGTGCCTTGCCAAATTTCTGTCTTTAACATCTATACAGGCATGCCAATGCCAACAAGTACACTATAAAAGGTACAAAGGTAAACGGTAAAGAGGACTTTTTAAGTTCTCACCTACATGGTTTATGATCTCATTTGGGGACAAAGGATCTTTCTCACTTTACCTTGCATATTGTTTCGACTCTGTAGTTGTACCCCATAGGTTTGGACCTTGCGATAATCTATCTGCACCTTTCAAAAAGGGATGTTTTTGCCCCAGTTGAGAATTTATTTGTTGTGTAATACAATTCCAATTTCTGAATTTTTGCCACCAAAATCTGCTTCCATTCCACTGGATTGTAAATTTAAATATCCCCCATTAAAACAATTGATTCATCCATTCCAATATAGCTTCCACTTTGGTTAGATTTATTATACATTTCCAAAGTAGCTGAGTTTTGTTGGGGGAGCTACTCTGCCAATGTCAAGGAGTATTTGCACCTGGCCTAAGTCATTTCATTAATTTCACGTATCATATGGTGAAGCAAGCTGCAACTGGGATTCCAACTAAAATGGAGTCTTGGTGGGAAGCATATCACTCCAAAAGTGCAAAATTCATGTACTTCTAATCACAGAGACTCACAAAGTTAGTAGCCTAGTTGTGTCAAAAATAAACTTAGTAATATAGTCCTTATCTATTTCTGCTATTGCAATGAGGTCATCTAATAAGATTGAGAAATGGAGGGAGTCTTGATGCAATGAATACAAAAGCTACAAGGGAGAGCCCGGTGTGCACTGTGGATATATAATAGCTCTTGTTGGAGATTTGCAATTTTCTGAACACATCCTTTTAAGTGCCTACATTATTTTCTGACTTTCCCTTTGGTCTGTCCATAAATGTCTTATGTTGCACAAGTACCACAATGTTGTAGAAAGAACAAGGATGATACAGTTTATCTGTTTAGAAGCTCGTTTTCTCATTCATGTTCATAATTTTGAAGCCATTCAATTGGTCTGTCTCCTGCCCTTATGAATTTGCAAAAGCATATTTGATAAACTAATATGTACAGATGAAAAAATTTATATTAAATTTATTAGGAAGCTATTGTCTTGTTCCATCATTTATGTTACTATTCTCCCTTCTCTTGGACTGGTTGACACTCGATGTTCAAGTAATTTTGGTACGATTGGTGTACAAATGCATTATGTATCAATGCTTTTACAAGTTACTTGCGTCACTTGTTGGTCTATCTTTAAGTTAGGCCTTCAGATATTGTGCTTATGCTATTTTATTGAAATTGACTGGCCAATACTTCTAGACAGCCAGTGACTAGTCATTGTATCTTATGTCATAATATTTTCATGGATGTTGATTGCAGGATGCTTGCTTGGATCCGTATGCAACCTTTTAGAGAAGTTTGGTCAGAACTCTATTCTCTCAAGCTGCCAGTAATTTTGAGCTGATGGAAGGTTGTCATACTTCTATCCTATTACTCCGATCTTATGAGCAGTAGTAACATTCAAAGGGAAAGTTCAATTGAGGATGGTAAACAATGAGAATAGTCTCGAACTGAAATGGCTTGTTACCAACACCAATGTTGTGAGAAGCAAGATTTATGTGTTTTTAATTGTTTTCCTATTGTTTCTGTCAATAATGAACCAGATTCAGATGCCTATGTTGTACGGTTGGAATAATATTCGAGCATAGTACTAGTAATAATATTTAGATGCATTTGTTTACATGCCCAAATTATGACTTTAAAGCTATATGCTATAAATGCACTTCATGGGTCTGAAGCAAGGAAGTTAAAAAAGAATCATTTGAAACTTTAGATTCAAGATTTCAAAGTAATAAGAAGTTAGTGCAAGTTGCAAGGGAAAAGTATAGCTTTTATAGTTATTAGTAGCATACCATGATCGGATGAACGCATTTTCACTGTAGCATAAAGCTTTCCCGCTAAGATGAGTTTAAATCATGTCATAAATTTTATAATATAATACTAGCAATCACACCTTAGTGTGCAATGGGTACGCCGAAGAAGTGTGGAGAAACAAAATACATCCACTAACTTCTTCTTTAATTATGTAGGAACAAAATACATGAAAAGGCAACAAACTACGTGTGGGCTTGTTTCATAATAGCACATGAAATTATCGATTGCACAATCGCCACAAATGAAATAGATACAAATATTTTATTCAATTTTTTATCACCGAATATGTATTACATTTTGTAAATTTTGCAAACAAGCTTGAATATATTTCGAACTACACTTTCTTACCGTGTTTGTTTTTATATAGTATTCTATCGGCGTAACCCTTGTACCCCCTCTGGTGCAAGTGCTAGTATACCAAATTGGGGTTTGACCAAGGCAAAATCTTAATCACCCAAAAACAAACACTTTTCCCTCTCTTTGTGTGTGCAAATTTGTAGGTGAAGAAGGATTGAAATTGGATCAAAAGTGCAATTTTGCAAAGTTGTCAAAGTTGTCAAGCCATGGAAACTCACCTACAAAATTTATTTTTGACTTTTTGACAGTGGAATCCAGATAAATCGGAAGCCTAGATCTGAGATCTGAGGACTGTGAAATCAGATTTCAGACCCCTGTATAAAGACCCATTCACCCTAGGGTGAATCTATCCTTGCAGGACACTCAACAACCACTTTTGATGATAGGTACACATCAGTCTACCCTTCTCAAATTTGCCGAAAAATTGTTGTTTCTATTTGTGCTATCCTTAGTTTCTGCATTTCAAGTTTTACATCACATAATTGAGTTCATTTGGTATTTTATTTGTATCTCCCAAAAGTGCATTTCAGTCATTTTTGTCATTTTATGTCATAAGAAAACAACATATCCCTCCTAATAGGGTTGACTCACCTCAAAATTGAAAGTAAATCCTATCCTTGGGAGATCTCTTTTTCTAATGAAAATAGAGAAGGTGTAAGTGTGTTTAAACCCTCACAAACTCACATCCACCCCACTTACCTTTTTCTATGTTTTAGAAAGTTAGGCATTAAGGGCTTGTAATTGGTTGTTTTGGTTCTACCTTGCTGATTTGTTCCTTTATCATTCACTGAACCTTCCCCATTACCATTGTTCCTGTCGTGCCCTTGGTTACCCTCATTGTGACCCCCATTGTTACCACCATTGCTTCCAACATTATTCCCCTGATTGTTATTGTTGTTTCCAAGCATCTGTTGGTTCATTAAAGCCATCATCCGCACTAAACTCTGCTACAACTCACGCTGCCCTCTAGCCAAATCATTCAACATTTCCCTAGTGCTAGGTTCCCGTGGTTGCTCTCTGTCACCCATTTCAATGCCTACAAAGGGATCTAACTTTGGTTGGCTCTCAAGGTTTGCGTTGGATCTATTTCTTCTCAAATTATAATGATGGGTATATGGCTGCATTACTCATTCAGTCAATTGTCATAACACTTATTTCCCAAAACCCTTTCAAGATGGCATGATACATTACTCTAATACCACTGTAACATACACCCTCAATTTTCCCTTGATTTTTTGTTTTTGTTTGATATTTTTGGAGAGATAGTGAACGTAATATGCAATTGATATTTCTTAACAATATTGAGCAGAAATAAATAAATTTGCAGCAATAACAACTCAAAAAAATTACAACTTTTGAATTTGCAATGAGCAAAAATTTCTAGATTTGTATTATGAACAAAATATAGGTTTTTTCTCAATTACTACAACCCAGATCGTAATATGTCACAACATCTAAATCCAACATACCAAAAAATGTTGGAGACTTGGACAAGGTGTTGTAGTTGCAACAAGCAATTGGAGTCTCCAAAAATTGGACGCCACAGTCTGGTATATAAAAATGCATGAAGAAAATTGAAACACGAGCCTTTCAAAGCCTTAGGCACCTACTATGTGCTGTCCAAAATCCTAGGTGGCCAACCAAATAAAACCCACACCCTCCTTGCTACTGTACGACTTGCATGGGAATGGTACAACTTGCTTATGTAAGGAACCTTCCTAAGTTTGCAAAGCCTTTAACCTACTATTAATTCATGCTCAGAACTGCTTCTCAAGTCTGCATTGATCTTACTATGAAAAACTGAAGATATCAATTTCCAATGAAGCCCAATTGTGATTCCTGACTGGAAATCACCAATAAATCTTCCAAATTGGATCTTTCACCAACGTAGAAGATGTTCTCTGCAAGGGTTTACGTCCTCACAAAACCACAAGATGAACAAGTTCAACCAACAAGATATATTCTCAAACAATAACCATCATACCAAATGAGCTCCTCAAAATAAATTTTATCTCCCCAAAAGGCCATGCCCCCCTTACTTTTGCCTTTTTAATTTATTTAAAAACACTTTATTCTTCCAAAGTGGCGTCCAATTCCAAAAAGGGGTTCATTCATTTAAATAAAACATTTGCACTTTAATATTGGCGCCAATATAGTCACTTTATTTAAATAATGATAAAGTTAAAACTTTAATTTAACTTTATTAATTTATAACTTATCGTTATTAAATTTAAATTCACCAAACTATATCAAATTCCAAGATGATATTGAAAATAACATCCACCGACTATACTAAAAATGATAAGATTGACAATTGGCTCCGTTAGTGCTTGAAACCGACTTACTAAAAATAGTAGTATGGGAGAAATCACCAAAAAAATTCCAGAAAGAGGCGTTACACACATCACAATCTCCAAAGATCCAATAGATACCCATCATTGCCAAATTGTTGGACAAACTATCACCAAAGTTCCCTAACCACAATTTGTTAGCCTATAGGAACTGTTGAATGGCTAACTTTGCCACCCTACTGAACTGGTTAGAAAGGGGACATTACAAATTATATAATTGGGTTTCATTGGCATGTAATGATACCTTCTAGTTGTCTTTTATCACAATATCATTCTCCTTTTAATTTGTTTATTTTCTAGTTGTATGTGTATTATAACATCACCCTCCATTCAATATGTTCTTTATACTTTTCATTGATGCTCAAACTTGAGTTGTATAATTTCTCCATATCAAACCACAAATAATTATCTATAGAATCAAGTTACATTGGTCCAATCTTGTAATCTTTTGGTTGTATAAATATCATAATAATAAACTACCTTCAATTTATTCTTCACACTTTTCATTGATTCTCTAATTTGGTTGGTGATGTTTCCAAATGATTATAAAGATGAAATTCCTATTCCATAGATCTTATATTCAAATCAACTAAAGGTTCATTTGTAATCTACTCTCAATTCCTATCTTTCATCCTTGAAGTTTTACATCAAAACCAATCACAAGACTTGGTATTTCATATACCACCCTACACGAGCCTGTGTGCATTAGTATCCCGTGCATGCCCTTCATGGCTACAAGATCTTATAATTGGTTTGATTATTTTGAAATCTTTAAGCTGACAATACATAACTCATTTCTAGATCTTTTAGCTGGTGGTTATTATACAATTCTTCTAACTGGCACTAGATCTTATAGATGAAAATAAAGGCCTAAGGTTCATTCCTCTCCAACCAATTGGTTCTTCTCTTCTCCTAGTTGAGTGCCATAGTCTACTCTTCCTATTGATAGGTTGAGTTCCATCTTGTTCTTAAATGCTATCTCCCAACTTGACAACTCAATTCTATTATTAAGTTAAAACAACTTCAATCATCCAGCTGCTCCCTCACTTTATCGCTGGTATTATGGCTTCATGGTTTGATCATTTAGATATTTTATTGTCATGGCTCCTTGCTATATTTACATTGCTTCATCCACCAAAATGAAATAATTAAGAGAGATATATTCCTTGTTCATCCTATCCAAACTAGAGGGTAGGGGGGCATATATAATATAGAGAAATAGGGGTTGTTGGTCTACCAAGCCCAAATTAACACCTTCAAAACCACACAAGCCTTCATGGTGAACATCGTTTTTTTTTTGTAAATCCTAGATGGGCATGCCATACACTAAACAAACATTGAAAGGTTGTAAGTTTTCTTATAAAAGTAGCTAAAATGCCCTTGGGTACGTTAGGGGAAGACTAGCCATCCCTAGGACAAATGGGGGATGTATGGATGTCCCCTAGTCATCCTCTAATGTACCTTGCAATTTTTTCGATGTCTTGGGAATGTTTCCTAAATTTTGACAAAAAAGGGGATGGAGTGGGGGCATTTAGTAGGTGTCCTCACATCCTCGAAGTGTCCCTTGTAGGAGATGAGGGTAAAAGGGTAGGGTAGGCATCCTTGGGGAGCACTAGTACAAATTTAAGATGTAACGATGATCATGTAGTTAGTACCAAGCCTTTCCTTCACCTAGGTGTTCTAAGGCATACCCTGAAGAGCACAGTTGCATTTGGCAATAACATACTATACATTTTGATTCATCATGATCTATATATGCGATACAACTCATATCAGTCATTAGTTGTATCACACCTATAGATGAAACTATTTGTTCCAATTCCAAATAGTCCATTTCTACCCCACTTTCTATAGTAGGCAAAATGAGGGGCTCTAAATAGGCCTAACCCCTTACTTTAGATAGTTTAGATAGGGTTACCCAAGTGACTTGCATTTTTGCTTAGTATTTGAGCAACTCAATTATGGATGGTTTGTTTAGATAGGTGGATAAGGCAGTTCACCATTGGACTATTTCATTCATTTTATTTTATTTTACTTTTAAAGGTGACATGCTGAAAATAGTGGAAGAATACAAATGCTTCAAGTTCAATTTTCACAAGTTCAATTGAAAAATATGTGGAGCAAAAAGAATCAAGGGGGTTGAAAAACATATACTCTACAATATAGATGCAAGATTGGAAAAAAAAATTCCTATTCAATTTGCTTGTCAACCCTATGGTCCTTTATGGGTTTACAACAATATGTTAGATCAAAAGTGGAGGCAGGTAGACAAAATCCAAAAGCACTTAATTATCGACAACCTCAAAATCAAAACTTCAGTCCCAATTGGCAATAACCCATTAAGCTACCTAAAAAGGCCTTAAAATATAGAGAACCATTGTTGGCCTAAAAAGGTTATAGAGGAAGAACTAAGCAGAAAGAATAACATGCGGATGAAATAAAACATCAAGTGGAAAATTCAAGACTCTCATGTGGACAAAGAAAATTGATTGGAAGAAAGCTACTATATTAAAGAGTTCAACCCCATGTGAAATCATAGAGAAAAACTTACATTGAAGCAAGTAATAAATAGAAAGCAAAAAAGCTGATGGCGGAATCATAGAGAAAAACTTACATTGAAGTTGGAAATAAATAGAAAGCAAAAAAGTTGATGGGCTAGTTAAAGACTAGCTCACACTATCTTAGATGTGAAACTAGTAGGTGGAGAAAAAGAACTTGCTTATTTTGCAATAAGGGGATGGTGGAGACAAAGTGGCACCACATCATGGAATGCTTGGCTTATAGTGACATCCGCATATAGTACAAGGGCAACCTGAGTATAGACAATCTATACCTTGTTTGAAGCTTTTGCATAAAAAATGGCTTAAGATTTTCATGGATTCCTTATTTTTTCAGATTAAATCTGCATATTGTTGCTCTTAATCCCATAAACGGTTTGGTTTTGCAAATATTATTTAAATCTTTTATTCTTTCAATATTCCAATCTGCAAATGAACACTAGTGCTAGCATTAATAAAAAAATTCCTCAATAGTAATAAACTTCTTGTCTCCCTACCCCTCATGCTCATTTCCTGCCCTCGGTGATATCAGAGGAGCCCACCCTCTCTAATTAGTAGGGTGGAGTTATCCGATGACCCTCTCTAATTAGTAGGGTGGAGTTATCCGATGACCCTCTCTTATCAAATATAGGAGAGGACCATACAAGACAAAGGCATAGATGACACACCTCTCCAACCATTACGTAATTGCCATGAGAGTGTTAGGGCCATCTTTATAAATAAAAGTAAATTCTAAAAGAATTATTGAGGTTTTACACCATATTCGAGTAAGGATTTCTCCTAAGCTTAAACTCATCTCAATTTGAATGGAAATTACATAGTTAGCCTTAAAGTAACATTATTGTAGAAATCACAGCGATAAGTAACTTACACCAAATACTTTTATTATAATTTAATTGGTTTTGAATATATAGGAACATTAATTTAGTCTCAAATTAACCTCGACGATAGTCAATGCAGGCTTTAGTTGTTCATTCAAACACAAGACAAATAGCATGAAATGCCACAGTAGAGTAACTATAGAAAACTTCAGTTGTCCATAATTTATAAATATATAGTAGATTCCGAAAAGACAAAGTAAATTAGGTTGAAGCATCCAAGGATGAATTAAATATCTATATATAGAGATGATGCAGTGTACATTTTAATTCTGTGCCCACTTTGAATTGTTTCTGGCATTACAATGTAAAGATGATTAATGGACCAGAAGTAAATACAATTTACAAAAGAACAATGCATGTAATTTTACGACTCGAATGACAGAACAAGAATATAACTTTATATGGTCTGCCTTTAGTTCAAGTTCAAAAATTCATTTGCTTGAGACCTTAATGAAGTAACCTCATGTGCCATTCGATTCAACCTTGAAAAATAATTTGCTTGGGACATTAATGAAGCAGCCTCAATCTTCAGAACAGAGGTCCACTGAAACACAGACCTCTTTTGTAAGAATATCAACGGCATTTCTAACTCCATCCTGTAATTTACACCAGCATAACGAAAGTAAATGCAATAGATCTTAGACAGTCTAACAAATATATTGAAACATTACCGCTTGACAGAAATCTATCACTTTAGAACATAATAGCCCCTACTATAATTTTATGCATAATCACGATGATGAGAAGGAAGACTTATTTCAATTGTGTGACTACCTCAAAGCAGATTTTGTCTGCAAGATCGGTTGCACGAGCTCTCATTTCAACGCTCAAAGCCATGTTTAATGCATCCAGGAGGGCATTTGCAGCTTCCATTATGCTATCTTTCTGGTTATCTGGGATAAGATGTTTCTTCTTTAGGGGTAGTGGTGCAACCCCTAACCAACCCATTCTCTCTGCCCAATAGAATTGATCCATTGTGAAAGGGCAGATTATCTGAAAGAATTTCAACCAAATACAATTTATCAGATTTTTACCTAGTACTGTTTTCTTCCCAACTTCTCTGGGCTTCATGAAGGCATAAATTACAGAATGCAAGGCTAACTAAACATATAAGATGATGTTCAGGATTAGTGAGAAATTCAGGAACAATATAATCTAGCTTCTAAAGCAATACATCACTAACAGTGAACAGTTTGTAAGGAATGCAAATCTGAAAGGTCTAAAAACAAGTCTTATTAGTTCCTGCTGACACAGAGGTTACCAATGCACTCATACAATTCGATTAGCTTTCAACATTAAGCCAATCATTTCAATGTATTTTTCTAAATCTTGAAGTTTAGAAATACTGAGTTGCTTTCACAAAATTTGTTTGGAAAGATTCCATTGGTCTGTTCAATTTCACATTGTTATGAATAATTTAGATCTTATTGTTGCCTTATTTTCAAAACAATAACAAGAATTATTTCTTTCTGGTAGAGTTCCAATTATATGACGCTATTTTAAGTTAAAAAAATGTGAAATGATATTTTTACAAATGAGTCAATTTTTTTGGTCATATCATGCCATAGTCATTGTCCATGTATAATTTGTAATAGAAAGTGTAATATGATACTTTATAAATAAATTAAAAAAAATATTGACACACCATGGCCTTATTATTGAACAGTTAAATCACAACTTGACATGTGTTCATAGTCAATTTCTTATTTATGCCAATACAACTTTATGAACACTTGGCCTCATCTCTATGTTTCATGTCTATAAACTTAATGTGGGCACCACTACCAATATTTCTTAGTACTTGAGTGATCACAAAAGAAACCACATGCTCTAAAAGTCGTCAACAAGTACAATTGAAGTAACATTTGCTGCCACATTTTCTGACGGGAACAGTCATCCTTCCTCATTTAATATTCTACTAAGATAAAAACAAAAGTAAAATTCAAAATTTATTTCCATACCTTCTTCATATACAACATATACATTGCTATCTTCCTTACTTCTCAACTTCCATCACCATATGTTTTGTTTCCACTTAACACATTATGTTGTGTGAGAGTAGTTTGTATATTACAGTTTAATCATACATATGCTTTTTTCATTCTAGTATTTTTTGGCCTTTTTTAAGTTTTGCTTGACAAAAATATCTACATAGGTCAATGAGTTTGACTTGAAAACTGCACAATTGAATCTTGATAGAACATCATTAAAATAGCTACAGCATTTTTATATTGAAAATTTGCATGGTAAACATATTTTAAATTTTTATATTCTTCTGAAAAACAAAATATGTAATACATGAACAAAAAATATAAGATGATTGGTATGGTAACCAATTGTTTTTAATGTTATTTTCAATCAATAGATGTTAAGGTAGATGTTTTTCACCGCCTTTTATAAGTCATTGTTCACTCCCTAATCTAATTTTAAACACCAAATTTGGACACGCTTTGTAAAACCGACACTTAAAACTAATTTCAATTATGATGCTTTGCAAAACACTTGAAAAATTATCATGTAACTTACAACTTATAGATAGTATTGAGCATATTATGTTTCTACTTTCTAGAAATAAATGTGTAATTTTATTTTGCATCCACACTTCATCACTCAAATAAATAATATTGGCATAACCTCAACTGAATTGATGGGTGAAGTTTGAACTTCTCTTGGGTTAAACCTACATTAAACAATCTTGAAAACCTCTCTTGACTATGTTCTCCCACACCTCACATCACTTTCCACATCTTTCCTTCCATTCCGGTCTCCACCCTCTTCATCCCTTCCCCTCCTTGGTGCTTCCTACTTCCCTCTTCTCTCCCTTCACTAGTAGTTTTGATTCTTGAACCTTACCTTAACCCCCTTTTCACTTTTCCACTTGTGTTATCTGCTCCTTTACTCATACTCGACTTTTTCTTCTTATATTGACATTCCATCCTTGATCCAAAGGATTTTTCGTCAAATTTTGAAATTCTCCATTTTTCTCCAGTTTTGGTATCATTAAAAAGTGCTCAGGATCTTGACTCCAATGCAACTTGAACGGAGTCAATCGGAGTCCCGGAGCTCAAGATATTTATGGTCAAACTTCTGGTCAACTCCCAGACCTAGGCCGAAAAAAAGGGTAAAAATCAAAGTCGTCAAAACCAATCAAAGTCAACACCATTTCATAGTGCTCATTGTCACGATTCCGGTAGAGTTGGTTTCACGGAAAACGGAGTCCGTATGATGATGCTATGGAAGGTCAAAGTTTGGGTCAAAGTTGTCCTGATGACGTCAACGCCCAATCAGCTCTCAACCAATCAGCCCCTGACACATGGCATCCCATGACAATATTATTGTTGGAATAATATAAAAATAATTAAAAAAAAAAGGAAAAAATATATAAAAAAAAATCATTATATGGGTTTCCCCCATCCTAGGGGAGTGGCCCACATTATGTGGGCACCACCCATGGTATGGGGGGTGACCTACATTAAGTGGAGCGCCACCCATACTATGAGGGGTAACCCACATAAAGTGGGACGCCACCCATGGTATGGGGGGGCGGCCCACTTAAATAGGGATCCCCCTTATCATATTTTTGTAAAGCATTTAAAAAGAGAGGGTGGTGGGACCACCACCCACCATCTTCTCTAAAGGGGATTTGACTTGATTTTTTCAAAGCCTTAAGATAAGGCTATATCCTTATTTTTAGTGGCCTAATATATCTCATGGGTTAAGGAGCCTAACGTATTCTCTTTATACGGGAAATATTAGGAATATTATTCCTAAATAAAGGGGCCACATAAAACCTTACATAAAATATCTCCTAAATAATAGAGAATAAATCCATTTGTAACCATTCAAATGGAAATGAAATTATTTTTAGGGGATATTATCCTTCCGGAAATTATTAAAAGAGGATATTATTGAATTTTTTTCTATGTAAGGGAGATTGGGTAGTTAGTTGGTTTTACACCAATTTTGTCATAAAATGTAATATAAAAAGGGGTAGAATGGGGGGTGTGAAGTAAGTGATTTTAGAAGAACTTTGCAAGTGTGAGAGTTGCTTTCTTTTGGAGAAATTATTGTAATTCCGTGCTTTTGGAGAAGCTTGTTTCCACACACTTTGTAAGTGCATTTGAGAATTTCTTTGTAAACCAAGAGGAGGTTCTGTCGACGAATGTAATCGAATTTTCTAGAGGAATAATTGGATCGGTCCACTCATTGGAGAGGGACCTGGAGACGTAGTCGTTTTAAACGACGAACTCCGTTATCAATTTCGTTTGCATTCTCTTTCTCTCTCTCATTCTGTTCTTTCTTTAATCTCTTTGTAATTTCATTAATTAAGCACTTTCGGATTATAATTAAGCATTCAAAGCATTTGTCATAGATTCGTTAAATCAGATCAAATTTGGTATCGGAGCCGTGTTCGGCTAAGATTGCAAGTTTGAATGCTAACGCGCTCCAAGCTTTAGAAAGGCGAAGGAGAGCTTGAAGAATATAATCCTGAGATCGCCAAAAGAAGAACCTTGCCAAAGATGGAAGGAACTGAAGCTGGGAAAAGTATTGAGCTTGAGCTTGATGATAAATCTTTTCAGCAAGCCTTCCTTGAGATGAGGGCAATGGTTGGAGAGCTTTATGCAGATAAGAAGAAGCGTGAGCAAAAGAAAGGAGATTCTTCGAAGAATGAAGATTCTAAAGATCGTAAAGATAAGAAGAAGCAGTCTGAAGATGGTGAACAAATTCCAGTTTATCCTCCATCTACCCCGTCTTCTCTTTCTTCCTCTTCTTCCTCCTCTTCTTCTCCCTCTTCTTTTTCTCCCACTAATAATTCGTTTAAGAGCAAGTCGAAGCCTGTTATTAAACTGGGTGTAAAATTTGAATTGCCTAAGTACAGTGGTGAGTTAAATGCTGAAAAGTTAGATGATTGGATCCAGTAGGTAGAAGTGTATTGTAGGATTCAAGGCCTAACAAAAGATGCTTCTATGATCCAATTAGCCACTCTCCGGTTGGGAGGTACAACTCTCATTTGGTGGGAGAGTAGAACTTGGGAGGAAATTGCTCACCATGGTAAGGTTAATATGACTTGGATGGAATTTGTTGCTGCCCTTAAAAAACAATTTTATCCTTTAGGTTATATGCAACAATTAACAATGAATTGGCAAACCTTTAGGCAAGGTAAGGGTCAGTCTGTCCAAGATTACACCCATGAGTTTAGAAAACGAGCTATTGTTTTAAGTGTTCCTTTGTATACTTAGGATACATTACTTAAGTACATAGGTGGTTTGCATTCTTACATAAGACATACCATTCTAATGTTGAGTCCTAATAATTTGGATGAAGTATCAGTCCAAACCACTCATTTAGAGTCAAGGGGTAAGAGCACTTTCAGTGATAATTTCTCAAATAAACCATCTAAGTCTGAGGGGAAGTTTAAGGGTAAAGGTAAAGACAAAGATAAAGGCAAAGGGAAAAAGACAGCTACAGTAAGAAGGGGGGTGATAAGACCACATGCTCCCATTGTAAGAAAGAGGGGCATGATGATTCGAAGTGTTGGAAGCTGCATCCGGATCTAAGGCCGAAAAGATACGGAGGAAATAAAGGCAAGCAAAAGACTGCTGCAATGATTCAACAGGATCTTGGATCTGACTTCGGAGATGAGACAAAGATTGCTGCTACTGGGATCCAAGGTAAAGTTAAAAGTATAACTCTCTCTG
Organism: Sequoiadendron giganteum; assembly: GCA_007115665.2. Lineage (NCBI taxonomy): Eukaryota > Viridiplantae > Streptophyta > Pinopsida > Cupressales > Cupressaceae > Sequoiadendron > Sequoiadendron giganteum. Next base: position 179,103,187 of record CM021102.1, on the reverse strand, counting down.
CTGATGCAAGTATTTCTAATGCAAGTGCACGTAGTGCAAGTACAAGTAAGTATCCACTCCTCCTAAAGCTGATAAACAATAGAATGAACTGTTTCATATTCAATTTGTATCTAAGCACACTAAGATTGACACACTATTTGATACGGGTTCCCAAGTCAGCTTAATATTTGAAGAGGTGGTAAAAAAACTCTATTTAACTACTACACCTCATCCAAAGCCATATCTGCTTGGATGGGTTTGCAATGATGCTCAACTGCAAGTAACAAAACAATGTAAACTGAAATTTTCTATCATTGCAAACTTTGTTGATGAGGTAGAAGTAGATGTTGTCCCTTCGGATATCTGTGGGCTTGTGTTAGGGAGTCCTTATCTGTATGACAGAAAAACAATCTTCTACAGGGGGAGAATAAGTATCATCTTTTTAAGGATGGGATAGAATACATTGTACGTGCACACAAAGTTAAGACTTGCACTAGTCAAAGTTGATCAAATGAAAAGGTTGATCAATTCTAGTAAGAACTTTGTATTAATGCTTGTAAAATCTCAAGAGGATGAAAAAACTGAAGCATTTAAAGGGTGTGATCCAAAGCGTAAAACTGAGATGGTCAAAATAGTTTCTACTTATGAAGACTTATTTTAGGAACCAAAGGAGTTGCCACCTAAGAGAGAGATACAACATGAAATCCATTTATAGCAGGATGTGCCTCTTCCAAACATCGACATGTACCGTTTGTCAGTTTTGCAGAATGAGGAAATTAAAAAGCAAGTTCAGGAGTTGGTGGAAAAAGGAGTCATACGTCCTAGTACATCTCCTTGTGGTTCTCCAATTGTGTTGGTTCCAAAGAAGGATGGGTCTTGGAGAATGTGCATCGACTATCGAGCCCTGAACAAGATAATGATAAAGAACATGTATCCTCTTCCCCATATTGATGATTAACTTGATCAGTTAAAACATGTAGTTTATTTCTCTAAGTTAGACTTGTGTAGCAGATATCATCAAATAAGAATTGCAGAAGATGACATTTGGAAAACTGCATTTAAGACAAAACAAGGACTATTCGAGTGGTTGGTCATGCCCTTTGGGCTTTGCAATGCACCAACTACATTTATGAGAGTCATGAATGATGTCTTTCGTCCTCTTATTGATGATTTTGTCATTAGTGTATTTAGATGATATTCTTGTATTCAGTCGAACTTGGGAAGATCATGTAAGTCATGTAAAAAAAGTTTTTGATGTATTGAGAAAAGAAAAACTCTTTGTAAAGATGTCTAAATGCGAATTTGCTAAGACATCCTTAGTGTACTTAGGCTATGTCGTAGGAGGTGGTCAATTGAAAGTAGACCCTACGAAGGTCGAAGTTATTGTAAAATGGCCTAAGCCAAGTACAATTACTGAAGTCAAAAGTTTCCTAGGTGCAATCCATTACTGGAGAAAGTTCATTGCAAACTTCTCTTACATTGCATCACCATTGCACTCATTGACCAGTACGAAGACAAATTTTCAGTGGGGAGGTCCACAGCAGAAGGCCTTCAACACTTTGAAGGAGAAGTTGAGCACAACACCAGTTCTGGCTTTACCAGATTTACACCAACCGTTTGAAATCGAAATAGATGCAAGTGGATTTGCCATGGGAGTAGTGCTAATGCAAGGAGGTAAGCCAATCTGCTATCACTCTGAAACCTTTTCAGGTGCAGTCATTAACTATCCTACTTATGATAAGGAGCTTTACACATTAGTTCAGAGTGTTAAAAAATGGAAACACTACTTAATGGGGAAGGAAATAGTAATCCATACCGATCACCAGCCATTGCAATATCTGCATTCACAAACTAAGCTGCAACAAAGTAGGCACTTCGGGTGGATGGGTTTTCTTCAACAATTTCACTTAGTAATTAAGTACAAGAAAGGTGCCCATAATAAAGTAGCAGACATGCTCTCTAGACCTCCAATTTCTAATGCTTTGATAATCCTTAAAAATAGTTCTATGATGCATGCCAGTTTTGAAGAACAATATGCTACTGATGAAAATTTTAAGGATATCTATGCAGCTCTAATCCAAGGCAAACAAGTAGAAGAAAAGGATTACTATGTGCATGATAAACTCTTGTATCACTTAGGGAAATTATGCATTCCAAAGAATGAACAAGCACATGTAATTAGAGAGGCACACACATCACTAATTGCAGGACATTTTGGGGTTAGTAAAACTTTGGCACAGCTACAAAATATTGCTACTGGCCTCGAATGCAAGAAATTGTAACAAAATATATTAAGGGACGTGTGATGTGTGCAACTAGCAAACCAAGTAATAGGAAATTGGGGTTGTACACACCTTTACTTGTACCGTCTCGTCCATGGGAAAGTGTTTCTATGGATTTTGTCGGGGGGTTACCTATGTCTAGGAAAGGGCATGACTATTTGTATGTAGTAGTTGATCGGTTCAGCAAGATGTGTATTCTTATGCCATGTAAAAAGCAAGTCACTGCTGAATTGACAACTCATATGTATTTTCAGTTTGTATGGGTTCACTTTGGGTTACCCACTTCCTTTATATTGGATTGAGATTCTCGATTCCTTGGGGAGTTTTGGTCAATCTTATGGGGACTTATGGATACTAAACTGAAAAAGAGTACAACCTTCCATCCGCAGACCGATGGATAGACAGAGGTAGTCAACATGACAGTTGTGCATCTGCTCAGAGGATATTGCAGCAAACATCCTAAGTTGTGGGATGAAAGTTTTCACTATGTGCAGCATGCCTACAACCATGCAGCTCATTCTTCTACAAAGAGGTCTCCTTTTGAGACTTGTTTCAGTTACGTGCCCAAGACACCGATGGATTTTTCTTTTGGCAAGGACAATGTTGAAGATGGATGCCATGATTCAGAGAAGGCTTTGAAGTTCATCCAGAAAGTCCAAGCAATTCATCAGGCATTAGAAGCACAGTTGGAAAAGAGCCAAGCCAAATACAAGGCTCGACATGATAAACATTGCACTGACCACCATTTCCAAGTTGGTGACCGCGTTTGGTTACATATATGCAAGGAAAGAATGCAAGGCGAAGGAAGGAAGCTCAAGCCAATCAGATATGGTCCATTTGAGATTCTGGAAAAGATTGGCACCAATGCCTTCCGCCTTAATCTTCCTCCATACATGTAGATTTACTCGATAGTCAACGTTGAGAACTTGAAGTTGTACGAACCTCCGATGATACTAGACGAGGAGGCTGAAGTGCAAGTTCCAACCGTTGACAACCTTTCACCAGAGTACATGTCAGAGTTGCCCGAAGACGTCATCCTCGATAGGAACACCAGGACTTCATGAAGAGGAGCAGTTGAATACCTCTGAGTGGGGCTAAAGGGGATGCATCCAAGCAAGGCAAAGTGGATGGAGATTGGTAAAGTGAGGGAACTTTACCCTCACTTACTTTCCGAGTAACCAGCTTTCGAAGGTCCAAAAGCTCTCTAGTGGGGAGGATTGATCCGAAGGATTTTTCGTCAAATTTTGAAATTCTCCAATTTTCTCCAGTTTTGGTATCATTAAAAAGTGCTCGGGATCTTGACTCCAACTGAACTTGAGCGGAGTCAATCGGAGTCTCAAAGCTCAAAATATTTATGGTCAAACTTCTGGTCAACTCCCAAACCCAGGCCGAAAAAAAGGGTAAAAATCAAAGTCGTCAAAACCAGTCAAAGTCAACACCATTTCGTAGTGCTCATCGTCACGATTCCAACAGAGTTCGTTTCACGGAAAATAGAGTCCGTATGGCGATGCTACGGAAGGTCAAAGTTGTCCCGATGATGCAGCGCCCAATCAACTCTCAACCAATCAGCCCCTGACACATGGCATCCCATGACAATATATTGTTGGACTAATATAAAAATAAAAACAATTAAAAAAAAGGAAGGAAAAAATATCTAAAAAAATATATATATAAAAAAAATAAATCATTATATGGGTTTCCCCCATCCTAGGGGGGTGGCCCACATTATGTGGGCACCACCCATGGTATGGGGGCGACTCACATTAAGTGGAGCGCCACCCATACTATGGGGGGTAACCCACATAAAGTGGGACGCCACCCATGGTATGGGGGGCAGCCCACTTAAATAGGGATCCCCCTTATCATATTTTTGTAAAGCATTTAAAAAGAGAGGGTGGTGGGACCACCACCCACCATCTTCTCTAAAGGGGATTTGACTTGATTTTTTCAAAGCCTTAAGATAAGGCTATATCCTTATTTTTAGTGGCCTAATATATCTCATGGGTTAAGGAGCCTAATGTATTCTCTTTATACGGGAAATATTAGCAATATTATTTCTAAATAAAGGGGCCACATAGAACCTTACATAAAATATCTCCTAAATAATAGAGAATAAATCCATTCGTAACCATTCAAATGGAAATGGAATAATTTTTAGGGGATATTATCCTTCCGGAAATTATTAAAGGAGTATATTATTGAATTTTTTTCTATGTAAGGGAGATTGGGTAGTTAGTTGGTTTTACACCAATTTTGGCATAAAATGTAAAATAAAAAGGGGTAGAATGGGGGGTGTGAAGTAAGTGATTTTAGAAGAACTTTGCAAGTGTGAGAGTTGCTTTCTTTTGGAGAAATTATTGTATTTCCGTGCTTTTGGAGAAGCTTCTTTCCACGCACTTTGGAAGTGCATTTGAGAATTTCTTTGTAAACCAAGAGGAGGTTTTGCCGACGAATGTAACCGATTTTCTGGAGGAATAATTGGATCAGTCCACTCATTGGAGAGGGGCCCAGAGACGTAGTCGTTTTAAATGATGAACTCCGTTATCAATTTCATTTGCATTCCTTTTCTCTCTCTCATTTTGTTCTTTCTTTAATCTCTTTGTAATTTCGTTAATTTAATTTTGTTAAAAATTAAAATATAATTAAGCACTTTCAAATTATAATTAAGCATTCAAAGCATCTATCATAGATCCGTTAAATCAGATCAATCCCTAAGCGGCATCATCACTGTCATTCCGTTTTTTATCATTGTGTATTATCACAACTTCAAAATTTATTAAAAAAGAAAAAGAAAAAGAAAAAGTAGACTTAATTTCTGAACTTCATGGTTGAAGTTTTTTAAATCTCTCAAAAAAATTATGGAATGATACCTAAATCAGCAATTTGAGCTACATTAGCTACACTCAACAGCAGAATCGTCCAACACAACCCTTGTTAACATTGTATGTATGTATGTATAATACTCATAATTTTATTAATTCATAATTCATTGATTTGTCAAATGTCAGTACAAAATGAAAGTTACAATCACCAATCTTCATAGTTCATATTGCTCTTCATCGAAAGAATGAACTCAACATTTGGTTTATTTGAATCACAATCATTTGCATGCCACTCCCACTAGCTATGGCATGTGTAGAATCTATCTCATCTAAAGAGACTATGGAAAGCTATGCAACAAAAGCATCTAAGTCAATACACTCAAGGGTTAGATTCTGAATACTTGTTCCCCTCATAATTAGATGTCTTATGTGACAAGAGACACAAGTTGGAGTGCACATAGACAAAATCCTTTTTTTTTTTGCAGCCAACTAGATGCACTAAACTAAGTGGATAAAGGAGTATGGACTCCAATTTTGCTTTGCTAAAGAACTCACAACCTATTGAAACCACATACAAAGTCAATATAGTATTTGCAATTCTAAAATGTTACACCCCGAAATTGTATAGTTACTATTTTAGCAATGCTTAGAGCATTCTGTTTGTAAGGAAGGATTTGAATGAATAAAATGTGTTGAACCTTGTTATCAATTTGAGAATCTTTTTACATGTTATGATTGGCTCATTCTATGTTCTTGATTGATGTTATTCTTGGATAAAGCAATGCATGAAAGAGAGGATAATTAGTCTTATTTTTATAATTGATTATATACTGCAAATGTTATGAGCAAGTAACTGCTGTGGTTTTGTGCCAATGGATGCAGGAACAAGAACTATTCCTCTAGGTGAAGGGGAGACATCACTCGAGAGAGGGGCTTGGTCGGTTAACCGGTAAAAGTTGATCAATTGAGCATACACACACTCCACTTAGGGTTTAGAGGAACTGGGTCAGATAAAGTCATTTTGATAAGTCATCCTTAGGCTTAGGAGTTTTTGATTACTTCTTGTGCTTTGTGAGTGGTGCTACTTGTTTACTGACTTACTGTTCTGTGACCTTTGATGAGAAACGTGAATTGATATGTGAACATAGGCAAGATGTATATGGGTATACATGTGTCACTCATATGTATGCATCAATAAGTATGACATGGCGATACAAACGTATGATGGGCAATCATTATGCCATAGGAATGTGTCGACATGGCATACATACAGATACATACACATGACTAACACATCTACAAACATATACGCACTATCTATGATGTGTTATAACCTAAGTCACAGGATTCGCCGAATATCAAGCATGAAATTCGAATTTTGGCGAACTTCAAACTTTTCTATTAAATTCGTTAAAATTCGCTTGGGAATTCGTACGGAAAAAGTCGGATATATTTTTTATTGAAATATATTTGACTGTTCAACTGCAGGTTTTTGTTTCCTGACATGTATGTCTCATGGGTTTCTATTCTTCAATCAAACGCACCAATCCCCAGTACCAATTCCATCGGCCTTCACCAAATAGGACACCCCCATAGTGGACCCCTTCAAAGCCGCCCCACACTATTTATTCAGTAAGAAATTTGGGGAAGGCGCAATGCAGGAGACAAAAGCATCCTCCTCTCCACATAGGGTCAATGGATCCTGACACATGCTTGAAAAAATTGGTTGTTAGAACTTTGCCTCCGTCAATGTCTGCTGAGTCAAGTCGTTCTCAGATTGCCGAGAAATTTCTGATTTGTTTTGTTTTATTTATAGTTTTTAATTTTTTAATATTAACATTTAATAAATTAAACTGTTATATTTTAAAATATTCAATTTAGATTATAAACTAAACAAATTAAAAGTATTTCAATTAAATTTTAACAAATATATTAAAATTTTACATATTTAAATTAAATTTAACAAATGTATTAAATTTAACATATTTAAATTAAATTTAACAAATATATTATATTTATAACATTACTATGATGCTTGAGGCTTACAGTTAAACGTATATATACATGTTTGTACAAACAGGTGTATTGGAGTTATGCTGTCTAGCTTGCAATACACGTGTTTGAGTGATTTAATGCAAATGTGTATATGTATATTTAAATGTAATTATATAAATAAAAATATATGTATATTTAATATTATATGTATATATGTTGTTATAGTCTTACTAGAATAAATATATATATATATATATATATATATATATATATATATATATATATATATATATATATAGCTATATTTAAATATTAAAACATTTAAATATATTTATTATGGTAAATAAAACTATAATAATAATATATAATTTAATACATGATATAAATATAACAATTTATTTATATTTTAAATAATTAAGATTTTGGAAAATAAATGATTTTGACTACTATAGTCACTCGGTAAGTAATATATATATTTACCATAGGTAATTAAATAAATTCGACTTCTATAGTCTTTTGGGGAAAATTCGTATGAAATGTGCCTGGAGAAATAAATAAATGATTTTTTCTTTTGGAAGCTTTATTGAATACTTTGTAAACATTCAAATAAATGCTAAGTGAAATGTGAATTTTCCTCCATTATGTTATTACGCCAAAAGTTCAAAGTTGTTTGGAATGAAATGATCGAAACTATGAACAAGCGGAAATCTCGTGCAACTATGAACATACGCGCGTGCGCAGCTGCAGAACCCACGCCCAGGAGACCAGGTCGCGACCTGCTGTGACTCCATTTTGGAAATGCGTGAGGAGGCTAGGAGAGAAGCCAGATGGGATGCATTCTACATATGACGTTTTCCCTGCAAGAGTTTATTTCACCATTTTGGACGCCCAAGCTGAGTAACGCCTGTAGGTGTCTTTCATCCGCTTTTTACCATGTGTAAGTTGAAAATTTCTCCCTGGTTAAAGGTCGAATCATCTTATGATTTGCTGAGTAACTTGTTAAATAGCTGCCACTTCATGGATTGACATTTTCAAACATATATAGGTGTCAATTCTCATGCCAAAATGTTAGCAGGCATGAGAATTCGAAACCTATGTAAAGAGCTTCTCATTCTGTCATTTCTACCAATTTACATCTGCTTTTGCAAAATTCCGAATTTCCTTTGAGAGCCACAATTTGTCTTTGCTATAATTGAACTTGTTTAGAGAGCCAGTTTACAATTGCCATTGCCATTTTGAGAGGACTGTAGAATTTCTATGCTGCAAATATAAACATACCTGCTATAGAACCCTGAATTGTGAAAAAGAGTAATCAACAATACCTGGAAAATACTCCATTCATTCTGTGAATAGAATCTGGAAAAGACAGAAAGGAAGTGAGATAGAAAGAAGAAGCTACAGACTGAATTCGCTAGCAACAAGGAAACAGGCATGAGAGTTATCTTTTTAATACTTTTGTTATTTTAGATAAATCTACTTGTTAAAATAATGCATTACTTTGTATTGTGGTATAAAGTAGGGTAGACAAGTATAGGAGAAATTTTGTTTCCTATTTCAGCTTGATAAAAAGGATCAGCTTGTTATAATGAAATAGCTTGTTTGTAAAGGAATAGCATGTTTATAAAGGATCAACTTGTTTATAATGAAATAGCTTGATTCTTAAGGAATAGCTTGTTTATAAAGGAATAGTTTGTTTATATAGGAACAACTTGTTTATAAAGGAATGGCTTGTATATGAAGGAATAGCTTGTCCAAATTATAAAAGAAATGTTTGAACACTTTTTATAAAATTTACTTGATGAATTGTAATTACGTGACTACTACTTGACCTCCTTATATAAAGGAAGTGAGGAACTAGTTATTAAATACTAGGACGAGGATGAAACCAGAACCAAGGTAGTCTAAAGCTTTAAAGTTAGTAGGTTAACTAGGAAAAGCTATGTACTCCATGGATAAAGATTTCCAGGATAGGAGTTACCCGAGGGACCCTTGTTGTCTGCATTTCAATTCCTGATCAAGTAGATTGTTGTAGGAGGTCCGGGGTGATTGACTACCCACGGTAAAGGACTTTAACCTACACGTAGGAAAAGATAGCCTCAAGTCAAACTGAACCTGACTTAGTGCATGTGATAGATGACCATCAGTTTAAATATTGCCGAAACACTTTGGCCAAAGTAGTGTAGTACACCTACGTCCACTTAGACTGTGGGACGATTACACTGTTAGTTCACCATTGTCCAGTTTACATACTAGATTGAGATTGTAAGGATACAAGGATTTAGTTATGTAGGACTTCACACTATGCTCAGTTGGTCATACAGAACCAGTTACCCAACCAATCTCTTCATATAAGGGAGGGTTGTCTACTTAACAGTAAACGTGCGGGGGACCGCATTATAAGTCTGTGGTTGGCAGAAAAGCACCCGAGTGATGTTTCTCCTCCACAGTAGACTTCTGATGAACCAAGGTTTGAAAGGGAAGAACCTGGACCGTCTTATTCCTATTTGCTCAAAAGCTTCCGAGCTATGTTTGAAACTTGTAAGATTCTTACTCTGTTATTTATTTGAAAGAAAAGTAATGATGTAATGTGTACTCTGTTATTTACTTGGAAATGAAAATAATGATGTATTGTGTCAATTGTTTCTTTATTATGAAATGTTGCAATAGAATGAAAAGAAAAGTTTATTTACTTTATCATTATGTATGTCTTTCCTTGTACTTTATTTGTGAAAGTAGAAATTTTTTATTTACCCAGTTTGGGGGTTGTTACATAAAACATAAATTATAATATATAGCAACAAAAGAAAGGTAAGGAACTTTAAAAAAAATGCATACTTGAGACAATTTTTTTTATTGGTAAATAGGTGCTAAGGGGCAGCACCCTTTGTATTAATTATCAAAAAAGTTACAATGATATTTCAGTAGCATCCATCCCATTATAGTGACATTTCAGGTTAACTCCTTCCCAAACAACCCTGCACAACCAATTTCTATGACACCTTGAACCAAAACATCCTATGCCCTATTACATTCTACTACTATAGCGACGCCCATGGTTACAAAATTGGGGCATAAAGACATAGCGAGTGCTTTCGACAAAATTACACAGAAAATAAATTTTTTGACACAAACCTAGTATAGCTATCACCTTCCAAGACTAGTCTTCATCATCACCAGCTTCCTGCATCTTCCGTGCCGCAAGAGCATTTGCTACCATAGGACATTCATTACCACAAGCATGATGAGCCGATGCATTCGCTATCTCCTCAACGCCTTTGTAATCATTCGCCACCCATTCCTCGCTTTCACCCAAGCCCCAATCTTCGTTGTCCTTAACTTCGGCATCCATCTCCAGCCCTTCCGAGTCCATGAAACCCTTCACCCATCCCACACTAGGCACATAGGCAATACTAGCCACCTGCATCAGAAAGGTAATGCTCCTTTCCATTTCCCCCCAACGCCTCTCCAACTCCTCTAGCTTCAATGTGCGAACTATGGAAAATTTCTTCACCTCCGCCCCTCGGCCCTGTGACATGTAGTAGTTGAGGTAATGGCGTGAGGAGGTTGTCATCCACATTATCTAGAGGTTGCAATCTGCCTTAAGTGCTTAAACCTGAAAGAGCCCACCATTCGCCATACTTTTCCACACCGTCGCATGCAAGAGGACAAAGCCCAACTTTTTCACCACCACCATGATGCCAACTAACCCCAATCCATACGACAACTTAACTTCCCACATTTAGTTACTCTATTGCACATGTCACCCAATGAGTGCAACTTGCCATAGTAATATGCAAAGGGCACGTCGCCCACATCATCGCCACTCAAATCTATTTGTTTCATATATCCATGTGTCCAAACTTAATGTTGTGTCCTTACCGCCACCACTTCAGCCCGACCGTCTGCTAATTCAATACCTTTCCTGAATGCGTGGCTTAGCTTTCACCCATCGAACCCCAATTGTGCACAACTTAACTTCGTATCATTCAATTTTATATTGCACTTGTCGCCCAATGTGTACATCTTGCCATCGTGATGTGCAAAGGGCGTAGAGGTCACATCAACACCACTATGCTCGATCTGTTTTATATATCCACGTGTCCACAAACCTAGTGTTGTGTCCTTTCCATCGCCGCTTTTGCCAGGCCGTCCGCCAATTCATTCCTTTCCCTGTACACATGGCTTAGCTTGTACTCTTCAAACCCCTCTAGTAGTTCTCAGATAGGCCTTAGCCATTGTTCGAGCTTCCAGTTGGCGTATTGTTGAGTCTAATGACATTTATCATTATGAGGGAATCATCCTCAAGGTGGATACGCTTGGCACCTATTTCGCAACCCAATTGAAGACCAAACCAAACTGCCCTAAATTCTGCCACGTTGTTTGTGCTAATGCCCAGCTCAACTGATCTCTCTACTAGGACCTTCCCATGCTCATCGCATACAACACAACCAACACCACTTGGACCCGGGTTGCCCCTCGAGGCACAATCGAAGTTGATCTTGAGCCATCCAAGTTTCAGGGCTTCCCACCTCACCTCCTTTCTTTTTGCCAACCCAAATATCCCATCTCCACACATAGGTCGGATCTTGAATCCAGTAAACACTTTTACGATCTTATCATCCCAATTCATGAATACTCTCTTTTTGTTTGTTTTGTTACGGGCCGCCTCATTGACCAACTCCACAATGTGACCTTCAATTTTGCCACAAAGCCTCTCAATTTCCAATTCCTTGTCTTGAAAAATTCTCCTATTTCGTTCTTTCCATAACTCCCAAATGATAGTGGATGGGATAACACACTAGAGGCTACCAAAAATTGACTTCTTGTGCTTTTGTGGCCACATATTAAACCAGGCTTCTAAATCCAAGGGGGTTGGGCATTGGAGGTCCACCTTCCTCACGAAGAATTTCCAGCATGCATCCGCGTATGAACAAGTCAGGAGGATGTGATTAGTTGTTTCATTGCTGCATTTGCAAAGTACACAACGCCCCAGACCTTGCACACCAAGCTTTGCCAACCAATCCACCGTGAGAATCCTCTTTTGAAGTGCCAACCAAGTGAAGATCCCTGCCTTCGGAAGGCAATTTTTGTTCCAAATCAATTTGTTTGGACAGTTTTGTTTACAATCACCGCTTCCTTCACTTTATAGCCAAATTTGACTTTGTAGGAGCTTGTGGTTGACCCACACCATCTGATGATGTCCATTTGATCAGAGGGGGCAAAGGTTCTATCTCTTAGGATTGTGGCGAGTGCCACCCTCTGCTCTTGGGGTGCATTAATTTCTTGCAATGATCGTCATTCTCAAACCGCTACATCATTTTGCAGAGTTGTTGTGCCATAGTTACAAACCTTACTGCCCCAAACCCTGAGGGTTTCATTTTTTATGTCCTTGAGGTTGGGATGACTGGAAATTAGCTCCCACCCACCCCACGAATCACTCCAAAAAGAGGCACTTTGCCCATTCCTGACTTCCCAAGTGACATGCTTTGTGATAATGTCCCTACACTCCAAAATATAGTTCTAGATTGCAAAGCCTCTAGGGAGGTCTGCCGTGGTCAGAATCCATGTAGGCTTGTCCGAATCAAGATGCTTCCTTCTGAGGATTCTAACCCATTTTTGCTCACCTTTGGCATATAAATTCCACACTAGTTTGGCCCCCATAGCTAAGTTCATTGCAGCTAGTTGTTTGATTCCAATCCCACTAGCCTCCTTTGGGGAGCAAATTTTATCCCATGTGACCAAAGGAAATTTTTGTTGATCAGCAGAGTCACTCCAGAAGAATCTACTAAGAATTTGATTGAGGTCCTCTTCCACCGCCTTTGGGATTCTTAAGCATGCCATGGAGTATGTTGGGATGGCCGATAGGACCGCTTTCACCATCAAAAGTCTACTAGTAGAGGATAGCCACTTTCCCTTCCATGTTCCCATCTTGTTCTTGCAGCTATTAACTAAGCTCCCCCAGTAGCACTTCTTGTTAATCCTTGCAAATAAAGGTGTACCCAAAAAATGCCTAGGGAAGTTGGCCACCCGCAGATTCAGTATTCTTACCAAGTCTTTTTGTAAACTAGGTTGAGTGTTTAGAAAGAAGACCTCTGAATCTACTGAGAATCTGAATGAGGTCCTCTTCCACCGCCTTTGGGATTTTTAAGCATGCCATGGAGTATGTTGGGATGGCCGATAGGACCGCTTTCACCATCAAAAGTCTACTAGTAGAGGATAGCCACTTTCCCTTCCATGTTCCCATCTTGTTCTTGCAGCTATTAACTAAGCTCTCCTAGTAGCACTTCTTGTTAATCCCTGCAAATAGAGGTGTACCCAAAAAATGCCCAGGGAAGTTGGCCACCCGCAGATTTAGTATTCTTGCCAAGTCTTTTTATAAACTAGGTTGAGTGTTTAGAAAGAAGACCTTTGACTTCCTCCAATTGATACCCTCCCCAGACGCTAGGCAATAATCATCCAAGAACGTCTTTATGACCCTAGCCTCCTTCCTACATGAGGCGCCAAACAAGATGGTGTCATCAATGAATTGTTGGTGGGTACTATGGTCCAACCCGTTAGCAGTTGAAACTCCTTGCCACTTGCCCGCCCTCCTTAGTACATTAATCCCCCTTCCCAGAGCCTCAACCATGATGAGAAATAGAAAGGGAGACAGAGGGTCTCCTTGTCTCGGACCCCTTGAGGAGGCAAAGAAACCATGTGCCACACCATTTACTAGGATTGAGAATTTAGGTGTGGAAATGCAGCTTCTGACTCAACTGATCCATCCTTCACTGAAACCAAACTTTTCTAGCACTTCCACCAAGAATTGCCTATCCACCAAGTAATAGGCTTTGAAGATATCAAGTTTGAGTACCATGCAAGCCTCCCTTACTTTCTTTGCCGAGTGTATGGTCTCATGTGCAACTATGATGCCTTCCACTATTGTTCTTTCGAGATAATTGACTTTATGGCTTCCTTGAGCCTGTTGGCAATGATCTTGGTCACAATCTTGTAAACCATGTTGCAGAGAGCAATCCACCTAAAGTCACTCATTGCTTGAGGGTCCTTCTTCTTAGGTACCAAGGCCAGGAAGGTGTGGTTGATGGATCCCAACATGGTCATCTTTCTCCTTGACTCCTCCACAGCTTGTGTGAGGTCATCACCAACAATCTCCCAAAACTTTTGAAAAAAACTAGCCGAAAAACCATTTGGCCCTAGCGCTTTGTCTAAGTTTAGCTGAAATGTGACAGCCCTAACTTCTTCCTTCCCAATGCACCGGAATAAGGCCTCGTTCTATTCTGTGGTTGTTAATGTTGGGATGGACTCCAGTAGCTTGTCCCAAACATTCCTGTGCACCGATGGATCCTTGTTCAGAATTGCCTCAAAGAATTCCACAACTTCTACATTCACCTCCTCCATGGATTGCATCATTACACCATCCTCTCTTCTTATTTCTGTGATTCTATTTCTACTTTGATTGGCCACAGCTTCTATGAAAGAATTTAGTGTTCTTGTCTCCTTCCTTTAGCTAGGTCTCCCTTGATTTCTGCCTCCAATAACATTCTTCCCTTTTCAATATTTTTGCCAATTCATCCTTCAAGGCTTTTTCTGTTTCAAACTCCACTTCCCCCATCCCATGCCTTATGATGTGCTCATTTAAGGATGCAAGGTTTTGTTCTGCTTTTTCCTTTTCATGGAAGATGTTCTTGAAATGTGTTTTGTTCCATTCTTTGAATTTAGCTTTGACATACCTCAATTTCTTTCTGATTTTGAACAGATTGGAATGATTCCCAATCCAAACTTCTTGCCACCAGTTCCGAGAGTTTGTCATTCCGCAACCACATGTTCTCAAACTTGAAGGGGTTACCTCTTGGGGGTTCATCCGACAAAACTATTAATTGTACTGGAAAGTGGTCTGAACATGTGAATGGCAAGATTGCTACTTCAAGAAAATTCGCTTGTCCTTCCCACTTACCGAATAGCAAAAATTTATCCAATCGTTCTACAATGTTAGCGAGGCCCTTTCTCCTATTCGACCATGTGAATACCCCATTCTTGGCTTGTGCATCCTTTAGTTGATTAGTGTCTATGAAGTCTTGAAAATCTTGTTGGACATTTGTGAGCCTCATTAAATCGCCCTTCATCTCTTCATTGTTTAGAGTTGCATTGAAGTCCCCTGCTATGATTCCCCTTTGTCCATTAAAATTTTCCAATCTATTGGTGATTTTATGCCACAAATTCCTCTTGTCAACTATGGATATTGGCCCATACACATTGATGAGAAAAAAGTGCTCATTCCTCTACAACGTTTTGCCTCTTATCATAATCCAGTTCCTGTCGTCCCCAATTACTTCCCCATCTATTGACAAGGGGTTCCATATGATGCCTATACCCCCTGAGTCACCTCCAGCTTCAACAAAGTGCCCCTTCCATTGCTGCCAGCAACTTAGCCTTTTTCCACTTTCCTCTCTACTCAATTTTGTTTCTTGCAACAAGAAAATGTTTGCTCTGGATTGGTCAATTTGGCATTTGACCAAACGCCATTTGTCAGGGGCACTAATGCCCCTAACATTCCAAGTTATGGCCCTCATTGCCCCTAGGGAAGGATTAAATCCTTCCCAGACCTTAGTTTCATCTGTCCAATTGCATTAGCTGCAATTTCTAGCTTTGCTTTGTTTGTCTTTGGTCTGTGTTTTCCATTCTTCTTTATGTTCAGTTTCTTTAGCTTTGATTTAGTTTGCTCCAACATTCTTTCCTCCAACAACGCCCCTTCCACATTCTCCCCTGCCTCTTCATTCTTAGACTCTAGCTCTGCATCACTCTCTTCCATTCCTAGAAGGGGATCATCAAGTTCTGGGCATTTCGGTTCAACCATTGCACCTTGCATTTCCTCTTCCCCATCTTCCTTTTCTCATCCTGCAGGTTTTTGCATCCTTTCCAATACATCTACCTCTCCATCCCACACAATTTCCTGTTGGCAAACAAGCGCTAGCTTATCTGCCAGAATGAGAGAGCAATTCAGCTCTGGTTCCCAGGTCTCCTTCTCACCACAAATCTTTGTTATTGTGGGGCTGATGGTTTGGTCTTATGAGTGTGGCCCCCCAACAACAACTAGGTTTTCCTTCATTTTTATGTCCACAATTGGATCCCCCTCCTCCCGGGATTTGTTCTTCACGACCTCCGCCTGAGAAGCACCCCATTCATATTCATTGACCTTACCTACCTTCATAGTTATCCTGCACTCCAGCCATCCATGACCCTTTGATTTACAGATGGGACACAATTTCATCTGATCTTCCCTCTCCACACTTTGAATGCATGGACCTTCCCCTACATAGAGCTCAATTTCCTTGGGCAGTATTTGATTTGGAGTCAGCCCAAGGAAAAGTCCTTTCCAACCATAGCGCAACCATTGCCCTTGGCTTTCTACCCTTCTGCGTTCACTAGATCGATATTTCAAATGGCATTTGTCCACCCATCTGCCGCCTTCATACACCCACTGCGGAGTGTGGTTCCTTTCATCCACATGCCTTCCTGCAACCAGCTCCTCCCTTGAGTGTTTGTCCTCTTCTATGTCACCCCATGCCTTCCTACCCAAGTCGCCTGCATTTTTTCGGTCTTCCTCGCTCATTTTCGCTCCACCCCTCAAACCCTAAAAAATACTTGAGACAAAAAATTTATTGCAAGAGGTTGTGGGTGAATAGAGCCTTGGCCATGTATGTGCCACCATGCATGAGCATCTTTCTTGCACTTGTCCCAAAGAATGCAAACATTATGATTCTTTGAAGATATAAAGTGGTCAAACTCACCCAAGACAACACTCTTTATATCTATATTTGGGAACATTCTTCTGAATGTGGTCTTGTAGCTGCCTTCCTTGATAGGGAATGTATCTTTGTGATGTACTATTTTGGGGGCAAAGCAAATGCTAGGAGAAGCAAGAATGTGGCCATCTTTCTCTAACAATCATGAATTATTTTTTGCACTTTTTTGAGAAATGCTTTCATGAGGTCATTCTCCTTGGGTTATATTATAGGCCTTATTTTTTCAACCATGAAGTCCATGTCATCATAAATTTCACTCAAACATGGTCAAACCATATCAACATATTCCAAACATATTTCACACGAGCCCACTACTCAACATCAAGGATCACTACTTTGACCTCTTGGACTCTCTCTATATATGATTGCCTCCATATATTCCAAAGAGTGTTGATGCCCATGGCACTCAATCGATCTCAAACCTTTATAAATTGTCTTAAGATGACAATATGTGATGTGAGTTGAATCTCAACAACCTAACATGGCGTAAAAATATAAAATTAAAAACTAAAAGAGATAGCAAAAAACAAAATTACCTTCAACAACTCCAAGTTGGATAAGAACCTAATGATGTTTTGTGCCATATGAAGATTTGTCACAAACATTTGAATCTCCTCAGCCTCAATCAAGATTTCTTTGACCTACTTGTTCTCTTTGTCAATCTTTTGCATTATCATGTTGAGAGAATGAACAAACGATGTCCAACAAAAACATGCCCATATGTACCCTCCACTTTTAAACCAATCGCTTCCAATTTTTAGTATTGTCAGTTATGAATTGGACAACCATCTCAATGGATTCTATGAGGATCTTGGCAACAAAGTTTGTATCCTTCACTTACTCTTCAGAATCAACTGCCTTTGAGAACATTGCCCCTGCAATAACATTAATTAGTAATCTATTTTTGCAATCCTTCCATCCATTAAAAATGGACACTCATATTTTAGGCCATCTATCCTTGATTGCCCTCAATGATGTCTCTATGAAAGATTTTTCCTTCGACAATAAGGTGGAAAGCAACTTTTCATACCTAGGACTACTATAAGCAGCAGGCACATCAATATGCACCAAACCTAAACCCCATCAAGTCTAGAATAACCAAAAGAAAACTTTAACCTATTTTACTTTCCATTAACACAATGTTCACAAAAACTAGCGCAATCTACAAGGCCTCCTACATAACCTTTACTTTCAAGGTACAAAGACATTTTGCACCAATGTGACCCACATCAATTTATCTATGGGTAACTTGTTTGTTTCATGGACCATGGAAGAGTTGATATTATCCTTCATGGTACAAGCTTTAAATCTAAAAAGAGTTTCATGTCAAACCCTCTTTGCTAACACCAAAGATCCTTTTAGTATTTTGCAAATTTCCTTGCTGAAAGTTACATTAATATTTGCATTATTCATCTTACTTACTAAAATCACATTTCTAGCTAATCCTCGACTATGCAAAACCCTTGAAATACTTTTTATTCTACTACCTTTCAACAACAAATTCCCTTGCCCATGCCCTATTATCTTGTGTGTTGAGTTATCACCAAGATACACTTTACCTACATTATGTTTTTCATATTTTGCAAACCACTCCCTAGGAGTAGCCATGTAATAAGATACTCCTAAAATCATAGTTACAAGACTTGGACTTGACAAGCTGATTTTTCACTCACACTTGGATTTGGCACTTAGACTCAACAAAGAATTGGCAAAATGAAAATGAATGAAATGTACAATTTTTTTACTATGCACCCTTCAACAACTCAACTTTAAAGACATAATAAACTTATCAATTAGAAGCTACTTTAATCACATACACAATTATACATCAATTAAAAGAGTACAAGAGTGGATTTGAGTTGAAGGAAACAACATTTTAAATAAATAACTATTCTTAAGTGTTTTTGGTGTACTATGGTAGAGAGGAGCTTGTATCACTCAGCCCAACATTACTAGCTCTATGTGGGGTCCTGCACTTGTATCTCAAACAAGTCTACAATATTGCTACAACCATAGGAGCATTAGTCTGAATCAAGATTGACTTTCGCAAAACCAGGTATAATTGTAATTCAATTACTTGGAATTTAATTGGGGAAAAGTCGATAGAATAAAAACCATTTCTTTTTCCATCCAATATGGCCCAAATGATTTTTATTTTTTCTTTTGAAAACTAGAGCGAGGATCTAGGGCAACAACTCCTAGTAAGGTAAAGAGATAGCACCACTCGAGGGGGTAGCAAGGTCAAGGCCTTCGAGACTACATTGAACTCCGTGGTGCATGTCATTTTTCATAATTTTATGTCTTTTAACCAAGTTCAAAGAATTCAGATGCCACACATAAAATAATTCTAGTTTGTGTATTCAAGACAACATATTCTAGCCTACCTTTATCCTCATCCCATTTTGTGGATGATATAAATGTTATCACATTATGGAAGTATGTTATAATATTTCTTATATTTATTAGTGTGTGGAATTTCTCCTTCATGTTATGAAATTCAAAATCTACAAGTCAAATAGACAATTGTCTACCGTTGAGGAAGTTGAGTAGAAATGTTTAGAAAGCTACAAACATTAATTTTTTGAAAATCATGATCAATAGATAGTCATGACCTAGTTTGCATGATAGGACTTGCAAGGTTCAACAAGTTTGGAAAGCTCATTGAATCTACCCAAACTCACCAAGTACCTAGGTCCTGAATCTATTAGCCTTGGCTAGGGTAACCCACCTCAAGTTTCCTGGAGTTTAGGCAAGTCCATGGGAGTCTTGTAACTCTTCCTAAAACAATCAACCAAGCACATAAAGTACATGGACATTAGAGGAAGTAACAAAAACATCATTTAGTTCTTGATTGGAGGATTTTGAATCAATAGAAGTATCTTCATCCTTATCATGCTTCAAGTCGACATTGTCCTTAAAATGTCCTCTTCTACTACAATTCCAATATTTCAATTTTGACTTGTTAAGAGACAAACCTTTGGATTTAGATCTCCATTTTTGTCTCCTTTCTTCTTCACATTTTCTCTATACCATCTCACCATGAGAGCATCCTTTTTACCACCATCCTGAAATTTCCCATTTCTTCTAACAATAGGACAGCCACCACTTCCACAAGCTTTAACTTTGCAAAAGTGCTATGCTACTAATTGCTATGAAAATTTTAATGATGCTAATTGACTTACAATGAAGTTGAAACAATTTAAATGTTTAGTAACCAAGTCTCCATCACACATTCTCAAGGAATACAATTTCCTCAGGTAAATTTTGTTTACAAGAGACTTTGCTAAATACAAAGTCCCTAATTTCACCTACAACTTATGTGGTGTATCTTCTCCATAGACTTTGAACAACACCAAATCAGCAAGACACAAACTAATGGCGCTCCTTGCTTTCCTATCATTTTTTTCCTTTCAGCATTAGTCATCCTAGAGGTTTTTTGTCTTGTAACCGCTAACCATTGATCTCTCTCAACCAAGAGATCCTCTATCTTTAGTCTCCACAGCTCAAAGTTGTGTCCATTAAATTTTTCAACCTACATTTTAGATCTACTTCTCATGATTCACACATGTGAAACTAAAGCACAAAGGTACTCCCACTGAAACTACAAGTTCCCTAGGATAAGTGTGTCCTTCTCAAGAATTAGTAGCAACCAAACTCTAATACCAATTGTTAAAAAACATGGGTGGATAATCCAATTTCTGGCAGCACCTCCTTACTCCAAAAACAAAACTATATCAAACCATTATCTCAAACCTTTTATTTATAGACTTGAGCAATGGAAGAACCATGGACGGTTTCTAAAAGCATAAACCCAAACCGTTGGTGTCACGTCCCCAATTTGATTTGAAATCAAATTTAGCAAAGGTGGGAAAAAGTGTTTTTGAACACTAGTTTTCATATTTAATTAAATATAATAATAATGTTTTAAACAAATAAATAAATAATAAGATAAATAAAAATAAATAAATAAAAAATAATAAATAAATATAATAAAATAAAGGAGATTGGCCTTGTTAAGGTTATTTTGGGAGAGCTATAAAAGAAAGTAAAGTGCAAGTCATTTGGCATCCATTCATATCATTTTTTCATATGGAGATTGTTCTCTTTGGCTGTAACTTTGGTTGGGCTTAATTCCAATGACAAAAACCCTTGTGAATACAGTGAGTTGGATGAAAACCCAGCTCATCTTGTGGAGGACTCATAATGGAGTTCTATTTGCACTTCATTGGAGACATTTGAAGGTTGGAGCATCATTGCATAATTAGATTTGCAGGTCAGATTTGGAGGAGAATTACTGTGGCATTTTGTGAGCAGATTGCATTAGGGTTTTGCACTAATTTGGAGCACCACTTGGAGCAGATCTGAACGCCCACCTTTGGAGGGTGATTTTGCATTATTTGGAGCAGCAAACCCTAAGCACTTACCAAGGAGGAATTTTGCCCATCTAGGGTTTGATATTTGACCATTGGGGATATTTCACATGGGTCCACATCACTCATGAGATGTTAATGTGTGACCCTTCATGCGCTTTTGTGAACCTTCAACGACCCTGCTGACTTTTCACCTCCCAAGGCTCATTTGGTCCACCAAGAGAATGGCGCCAAAGTTGCCACTCTTCAACTTCCCCCTTGCAGTGGTCTTTTTTTTGTCTTGCTGCAATCCCAAAATGAAGTACAAAGCCCATGTCATACAACATTCCAAAAGTAGCCAAAAATTGTCTACCTAAGTGTGGCGTCCATCCCAAGATGAATACACTTAACCACCAACATTAGTTGTTAGTTATGCAAGGTGTACAATGCCTATCCCAACACCATTCATAGTTGGTGGTGTAGCAACTGCTATTACATCTACCATAAATCCATGTCTCTGTCATCAATTTTAATCGGTGTTGAATAAGGAAGAATTTGGAGATTGTATGGCTCCTATAAAGGTTAATGCCTCCCATTTTATTATGGATTCATTCAACAGAAAATACATGGCCTTGTGAAGAAAGCCACAGAAGTTTCCTAGGGCATCCATGCTGTTTGTGTCCAGCCCGTGTGACAGGTGTCTCTACACAAGCACCTCTATGGCAGCTGTTGTGGTAATGGTGTTTTGTGAGAGATAATGATGGGTGGGTTGTTTATGAATAAGAACTGGCATGAGAAGACTGGCAGATGCCGGGTACTCGCAGTCAACTGCAGGTTTTTCCTAGTTATTGCTACCATGCATAAACTTATTTTAGTCATTTAATAACATTACAACTTCACTTTCAATTTCTGATGATCTATGGCAGCTGTCGTGGTAATGGTGTTTTGTGAGAGATAATGATGGGTGGGTTGTTTATGAATAAGAACTGGCATGAGAAGACTGCCAGATGCCGGATACTCGCAGTCAACTGCAGGTTTTTCCCAGTTATTGCTACCATGCATAAACTTATTTTAGTCATTTAATAACATTACAACTTCACTTTCAATTTCTGATGAGAATTTAATTAACTAGTATGAAAATCCTAGACTGTGTGAGCTTGAAGGGCTGTGGAAACAATCGATTGCTGAGAAATAACAACCATACCAACTCAAATTCCACAGGGTACAGCTAACAAAGCTATGCCTATAAGTTATGACTACTAGTGTACTAGGACCAAACTGATTCTCTATCATTGGTCTTGGCACGGAAAATTCTAATGTTTTTTAATACAATCTGCAAATTTCCTAAGAAAATGACTTTCATAATTGTGAAGCTATATAATGACAATCAAGAATTTTATTATTTAAGAATATATTCCCTACTTGCCTGTATGGATGACTCTCTCCTTATTAATTTTTGAAGCATCATAAAACTAGCAAATTCTGAAATAAAAGATGAAACTGACCTGTGGTAATCCAGCATAGAGAGCTGCTGCAGTTGATCCACTGCATGGAGAAAGCAGATAATTTTTTTAAGATCAAATATAATACAAATCATTAAGGTAAACCTAAGGAGTGACCGGCATAGATCCAATAAAGATAATAAGGAAAATCCATACCTGCCTCCATGGTGGATTACTACAGAACATTTGGGAAAGAGCCAACTGTATGGTATGGAACTGTGCAACAAGACAGGTAAAAAGACAAGTAGCATTAATCAGTGACAGTTTTTATAAAAAATATATTTTAAACTTTAACAGCACCAAAATACAATTTAGAGTTAAAACAACCACACCTGACAGACCATGGTTTCATGATATCTTACCCAGCATAGCAAAGGAGTCTATTATTAAATAGTAGCTGCCCATCTTCAACAGTCTCGGGAATGCCTTGGCAATCATGGGCACATGAATCTGGAAGTTTGTGAGTCCCCAGACACTCTCCAGCGAAAGATTTTATAGCAGTATCCAAAGGTGGATGGCCAGCTGTAAGAAAGATTACTCTGTAGCTTGTTTCTTCCAGAATTTTCGTCAATGATAAAAGTATACCTTCAGGATTTTCAATATATCCCATGCTGAGTACCGGAAACAAAACATGTGTCAGAAGGGAGATACAAGGATTCCAATGCAATATGCTTATGTTAAACTGTCATGGATCAACATCACCATTGTATGATGTTGGAAACTGAACTACAGAAATACAATCTCTCATTTCATTAAGCATTACAATAAGATTTGACATGATTTGTTATACTTCATAAGTTACCATTGCTCACAATTATCGATTCTTTGATTAACTTAAAATACAGAGTTAAATCTGTATATAGACTTATAGTATCTAACACCTATATAACACTAATTTAACACAAGTCGCTGTTTTTGGTGACAAAGGAATAGAGAGCTTGAGTAGATTTTAGTTTGATCATAAACTATGACAACAAATTCTCACAATCATTTCAGTTGAGTGCATTTTAATGTGACGTTTCATAATACATCAACTGGCTACTTGCTCAAACGTCTGAATATTCTCTGTAAACAAATGATGGTATAAAAACATACAAATTATCATGAATTGCATTTAAGCTATGCAATTGATGCAACTTCTGCTAACTGATACACAATTTTACGAAAGTTAAAAAACTTCCAAGTTGTTTGTTAAGTTCAGAAGCACTCAAATATATATTTCCTGTTAAACAAACATATATAATTTGGAGATTCATACAGAGAGCAGGAAAGCTACCTCCCGATAGAGCTTAGTCCTATAAAGATGGGTTTGCAGCTGTTATTTGAACACTCTGCAAGGAAGTTTCTTAGCCTGACTGGAATAATAGAAGGATTTAGACACAGATTGATGGGATTCATACTCTCTCTCTCTGTAGGCTCCTCAACAGAGTTTTCAGAACCCTTTGGTTTTGGTAACTCCCATTCTGCTGGCGGAAACCAAAACCCACATACATATACATTTGGTGGCCAGTAGTCTGCCATTAATGGAAACACAGTTATTTAAAATTGTAATAATTCAGGTTATGCATTCTTTAATTTGCTTTGTAAAAAGTAAAACCAATAAAAACAGTAAATATTTCCACGTACCTGGGCATTCAACCACTTCTTTGCTAAAACCATACCTGCAATATAGGAAACCGAAATATCAAATAAACTAACCAATATAAGATTTGGTATGATAAATGTATCTAATTTATGCATCATCTAGGAAGTAGACGTAGTTCTTGCCCTGATATCAGAATGCACAGAATTAAATGCCTCACAGTGCCAATCGTGAGAAGCCTAAAATTACCATTCCCAATTGTGCTCACATCTTAAATGCTCCAAATATTATATTAAGTAATTATAAACATCAAAATGGCTAGCTTATGCAACAGCTGTAGGTAAATCAATTATCTATATCTTCAAACTGATATGATACTCTTCCTGTCATAGGTGAAGAAAAATACAACCACTAAATTTGATAAACTACAGATAGCATACTTTCTAAGACAAGCATTAAGCATTTCCATGCAGAGGTAGCCAAATAAAATATACAGATAGCACCTCATTGCTAGTATCATTTACAAGGAGTATAGCAGCTTATGGGAGAGATAAGTTTTCAAATTCAAAGCTCTAATTAGAATCTATCTCCCTTGTGCATTAGAAAAAAGAGGGTTAAAGAACTCCTGGATAATATTACAGCTACAAGATCATCACTAGGAGTATTAGCCTTGTTTCTGATTGCAGCTCTTATAGATCATCCATGGTCAAAAAACTTACAAAAGAACAACTGGAGACAAAACTAGTTTTTCTTGGTAGACTGGCTCTTGATTATCATCTCTGCTCTGATGCCTCCATTGAGCAGAAATATGTTTGAAGGTTCTCAGAGCAGTGATGTACTTTCATTTCACAAAAAAAGTATACCTCAATGAGTACCTTGCTTGGATTTAGATTGCTAGCTGCAAACAAGGAAATTTACACTTAGTCTATAGCAGTAGGGCATAACCCATGATTGTCCTTCCTTGGCTAGTCTCATTTGTGATCTGCCAAATCAGAGGGACTTCTATTGTTTGCTGGAGTCATAATGTGGTGGTGTGATCTACCCCTAAAACCATTTAGATGTAACTGATGGTGGATTTTTTTTCTAATTGATACTCATGAGATCTGTACAAGGGTTTTACAGTTTTACCAATCTCTGAATTGATTGGGTATCAACATTCTGGCAGAGAACAGAGAGATATAGTTGGCTCCGTGGCTCTCAAACAGTACCATTCATTATCCAGGATATCTTCACTATTTGGACTCAATAGTTGCCCTCGACAAGCACTCCAAATATTTGCAGCTCCAGATCAAAAGATGGCACCTCTAAAAGGGTGTGTTCATTGATGTCAATTGCATCCCTCCAACAGCATCAGGCCTAAATTTGAATGTTTATCTCAAGATATCTCATTTCTTCTTCATAAGAGAGGCTGATCTGCTAGAGGATTTCAACTTTTGAACAGGGACTAAGAAGGTTCCTGTTCAAACACACTGAGAATGAGTTATGGTTAAGCAAGCTTGGTGTTTAGATTTTGATTTATTTCAATACCTTGAGACTAACCTCAACATATTGCAGAATTGGACATTTTCTTGAATTGGGTGAGCCTAACTGCTTTTTTTATTGAATGATATTTCTAGTTTTAGGGCTCCAACAGTTTAACCTGTCATCCTCATAAGCAGGGAGCTACCATTGTTGACTATTTTCCTAGCTTCTCTCCTACCACATTTCTAGGATTTCCATGTTTGAAGATAACTTTCCTTTTCTGATCATATTTACTTGGACTTTTAGCTTGCTGACCCTAATTTGACCCCAATCATCCTTCTGATTGTCTATCCCTTACATATCTATTGAGCTTGATAGATTCTCTGCCATTGTATTATATTCACATAATATAATTATCTTGGCCCATGCAAATGCAAGGGGGAACATTTGTGTGCAGAAAAGCACTCCAGGCAGAGAAATACCTCAAAACCTCCGAGAAACATTTCCCAGTTTAGAAATGGCACAAAAATGTTCTAGAAATATTTCTAATGCATATTTAAGGTCCCCATTCTAGGATAGTTATCAAAAGAGTAGTTAATAAGCAAATATTTTCCAAATTTGACTACAAATCAAGTTTCTGGCAAGTAAAAGTCAAGGAAACAGATAAGTATACAAGAACATTCTTAGTTCATCAAGGATTATATAAATGGAATGTGATGCCATTTGGGTTGTGTATTGCTCCAACATATTTTCAGAGACGAATGGATCAAGCTCTTAGACATCTTAAGGAATTATGTGTTGTATATATTGATGATATTATTGTTTTCTTTGACACCGGCAAAGAGCATATTTGCCATTTAGAAAGACTTTATGCAACTATTGCTCAAAATGGAATTTGTCTATCAGCAAAAAAATGGTTATTGGGTAACCAGAAATTAATTTCCTTGGTCTACATTTAGACAAAGGCAAATTTAAATTACAGCCACATGTCTTGAAGAGGAGTCAAGAATTTCTAGACATTTTGTGATTTTGACAGACAAGAAACAAATTCAAAGGTTTTTTGGATGTTTGAATTATGTTTCTCCATTTTATAATGATTTGGCAAAAGACAAGAAAATAATTCAAGATCAGTTAAGAAACAATCATGCTCCATGGGATACCAAGACCACAAAAGCAGTCTAGCAAATTAAGAAGACATGCCAAGAGCTTCCAAGCCTGCAAATTCCTAAATCAGGTATACCTTTTATTTTATATATTGATGCTTCTGACACCTTGGCCAATTATTCTCATACATGAATTTCCAAATAGAAGAAAAGAAATGCGGTTACAAATCTAGAACATTCACTGAAATAGAATCTCGTTATCATATATATGAAAAAGAGATTCTAGCAGTCAAGAATGGTATGGAGAAATTAAGATTTTTCTTAAACCTGAACATTTAATAGTAAGAACATACAGCCAAGCAATAAGGAATCTCAAAAAGAAGAAGCCAAACAAAGATATTGCTCAAAGAAGAATAGCTCATTGGTATTTTGAATTTCTTGGCTATGATTTTGACATAGAATGGATAAAGTAGAAAATAATCCTTTGGTCGATACTTTAACCAAAGAATTTGCAAACGACAATAATTATAGGTGACTCAATTTCAATGGACAAAGATGATAATAACTTCCTACAGCTTCCACCACAAATCATTAACCTACTCATAGATGTATAGATACTAGACAATTGGTTAATGATATAAAAAAGGATGATATTAAAAGTCTATGATGTAGGATAGCCTAAGCCTCCAAAAGATGATGAGAAGAATAGAAGTTTGTCTCTTGAAGAATATTTTTAAAAACAATTTGGTCTTGAAGATGCCCCAATAGAATTCAATATCCAAAATGATACTTTTGATATCCAAATAACCAAATTCACAGCAGTCTCATGGTTTATTAAAAGTAGAATGAATGTTCTTTAAATGTTGTAAATTTGGCTTCTTTAATAGCATAAATTTATCCTAGTTTATGCTGATACATTTAGGTAGATTTTTTTATTATTATCTCAAACCAGGGTTCAAGTCGGCAATTTATCAAGGAATGAAAGAATATTTTGTTCAACCACACTATTATTCTCTTCCCAGATTAGAATTTTATGCTATGACCCATTTCTAGTTCCCTGAAGTTGGCATTGAAGACAAACAACTTGTATTAAACCCAACAAAGCTAGCAAGAAGAATTGAATGGGATATGGTAATGCTTGATGAGATGGAACAACTAGTCTTCAAATACAGACAACTACCTTCAGATTGGATGGATTTAAGGACCCCACTTCCCAAAAAACTGTTGCCTCCAACACCTTTCAGGTTAATGAAAGGAAAAAGAGAGCACATGCACTTGTTTGTGCCGTGATATCAACCATGTTAAGGAATAACAAAAAGATGCACACATGTCCAAAAAGCAAGATCCCTATAGTCACCTACAAGTGTTAAGTGGACCACTCACTTTTCGAGTTTCTAAAATGTGACTTGTCTCCCACTTAAATCTTTGTTCATGATAGCATGTTTTTACAACTATCTACATCTTAAGTGTGCTAATAAAGTTAGTCTAGGTTTTAGTTTCCTATGGTTGGATTTCAATCAAATTGTAAAACTATGAGGTAAGATTAGCAAGGTCTACTATAAAGCCACCAAGCCACATCATAAAACACATCAAAAATTTGGAGTATGAGTTTAGAATTGAGTTTGGAGTCTATGTCTTACAGTTTAGTCTAAAGATATAAGCATATGCTCTTGTTCTGTGCTTCGTGCAATCTGAACAATAAAGAATCTGTAATCTATCTATCATTTATGTAATCAAGCATTTTATCAATATCAAAATTGTGCAAATTGGTGGTACTCTGCAAAATGGTATCAAAGCCATTTGTTTCCAATCTTCTTTTTCTATTGGGATATCCATCATAGCATCTTCAAAAGGGTGATTAGATCTTGATTCTAATTTTATTACCATTTCTTGAATAGATTTGGTCTTTGTTTCTTCTTCTTTTTTTGCATACACTGGCTCAGCAATTTCTATTGTTATACACTTATACCAATCTCATTAACCAATCCTTTTCTACTATAGCATTTGTATGTTCCTTAATTTTTGATGATGAACTTTTTTCTGTTTTAGCTGATTTTTCTTCTTCAACAAAAATTTAAAAACACTTTTTCTTCTTTGAACAATAATTTTCTTAGGTGGAACAAACGATGCTTTCCTTTTTATTCCTCAGAACTATCATGTTCAACCTGAGTGACCCTAGTTTTCTTTACCTATGACCTTATTTTATCTAGCTTCCTAGATACCAAAGATAGTTGACCTTATATTATTATTTTAGTATTAAACTTGAAGTTTGAACAATGAATCTTTTATAATATTTATCATATATGTTTTAAATGACATTAGAGTTTTCTCGAGTCCATAGTCACCTAGAGACACAATAGTATAGGTACAGGAGTATATCAGTGTATTGAGATATGGTCCTCTTTAAAATGAACTCTCCTATCGACTAAAGATGAGCTCATAAAGCAACCTAGACAGGGGACATCACATTATGATAGCTCTTCATGATTCACAATGGACTCTTGAAGGCACATATGCTATCAAAGAAACAGGTAACATGGCACTGCCAAAAATATTGACTCCACTGTACTGGAAATCGCAACACTCGGTCCCTTTCTTAGTTGACCCAAGCCTGATATCTTAAGTGTCTAATGTATATTGTTGGAACATGGCCTTAACATATCATTCACAATAACTTCATAAAATGGAATAACTAATCAAATATATAAAACTAGAGATCACAAATAGCAAAATATTTAGGATCTCTAGTTCCATGTTGGAACATGGCTATGTCATATCAATCACAATTACTTGTTTGCAATGACTTGAGAAAACTAAATGAAGATTAATAAAAGACATACAAATTAACCTCATTCAATGAGAGACTAGAAATAGCACAAGATTTAGAATAAAGCCATAGAAATGAATTATTTTGATACTAGTCCTGGATTACATGTATGTATATGCAATGGCCCAACCATAAAAATACTAGATGAATGCCCTCAAGAGCAAGTAAGAATCTAGATAAAGCATAACACACAAACCCTCTTTAATTAGAGGGTACAACTGAGTACAACATCAGATTCAATGCATTGATGACTTGAAATATACTAAATCTAACATATTTACACTTCTGCTTATTGGTTGTGCTTGATTAATTACATTTACTCACTCCTAGGGGTTTAGTCCAAGATTCTAAATTTAGTTAAAAAACCAGAATGTGTAGATGAACTATTAATGTGATATGAAAATGGCCAAATGAAGCATATGCATTACAAGTCTGTATTGAGCATTTACTGAAAGAGAAATCCTAGACAACATATTGACCTACAGACCACAATAAAGTACAAACTACAAATGAATTTCCTTGTTAATGGAAAAGGAGAACGAAATAAAACAAATAAAACATGTGCATTACAAGTCTGTATTGAGCATTTACTGAAAGAGGAATCCTAAAGAACATTTTGACCTACAGATTAAAATAAAGTACAAAAATGCAAATGAATTTCCTCGTTAATGAAAATGGAGAAAAATATAAGATTAAGACAACTGCCATTCATAGGGTATATGACATTTGGGTAAGATATAATGAACTAATAAGCCACTTGAAATTTTTTGAGAAACAGCTTGTTTCAGACAAGAAGAAATAGAACTGTATTAGCTATATGATAATTGTCCCCACCTACTAGAAAGAAGAGTATCATTTAATAGTTGTTAATCTGCTGCATGTATAAATAAATATATGTGTTTTTTCATTTTTCTTTCTGTTGAGCAAGGAAAGAATGTTGACTCTTGTCCCTTTCCTAGGTAAAGGTTAGTGGGTTGAGTGGAGCACTCTCTTAAAATGTCCCTCGATGGAAGAAGGCATTTTTGGCTTCGATCATGAAGTGAAAGGTAGAGTGAAGAATCTCCCATTCAAAGCTCTCCTAATCAAACTCTTCAGAACTTCAAGCTGCTGCTTTGAATTATAAGGCTTTCATTTTAAGGGTGCCAACACTCTCTTCATAATCACATACATAATAACATTGGCATACCATACCGATAGAAAGCACACTTGACAGGGGAGAAATTCAAGTGAAATGAAGACCCAATGTTTCTTCTTAAGCTTAAGCAACTGGCAAGTCAAGCAACCAACCCCTCTCTCCCTTCCTTCTAATGGGATAGATGAAATGTTGATGTTTTATAGCTTAGGGAGCTATTTTCCCTTATCTAAAGGCTGGTCGGTCTTCATATGTTATATAATTATTTTTCTATTTCTCTAAGGGAGCTGACCTTGATAAGAAGTTGCCTAACTTGTATTTAAAGAAGGTGAAGACTTATCATTTCATTATCACAATCATTCACTCAATTCGCATCTCTTAGGAGCAGAAGTTCGCCATCATCAAAAGCAGAAGGTTGGCAATGTTGCCATCATTAGAAGCAGGAGTCCGCCATTTCTTAGCTGTTCAGGCTGTCTTAGCAGCAGATCCATTGTTAAGGAGAAGTGTCTCCATTCTTTGTTTCAGACTCAGCCTTGT
Source organism: Sequoiadendron giganteum (assembly GCA_007115665.2). Classification (NCBI taxonomy): domain Eukaryota; kingdom Viridiplantae; phylum Streptophyta; class Pinopsida; order Cupressales; family Cupressaceae; genus Sequoiadendron; species Sequoiadendron giganteum. Next base: position 179,071,813 of record CM021102.1, on the reverse strand, counting down.
GTAAGGCCTGATTGTAAGCAGTATTCTGCACTTATGTTATCTGATATATAAGAGATTATTTGTTGAGTTTTTCTCCCTCAAGTAGGAGAGTTTTCCCAGGGTATCTGCTGTGTTTATTGCTCTTTGTGTTGTGTATTCTGCTTATTTCATTTCTGATCTTAAAAAACTAACAGTTTGCACCCTGGTTGACCCATCATTTTAAGGTCACAAGCATGCTCAACCAACCTTAAAGAAAGAGAACATTAGGAGGAAAATCTCACCAATTAACAATACCCATTAGTTTAGAACCAACAAAATTTGAATGGTTTTATGGTTTCCTACATTGTGGAGGATCTAAAGACTAGCAAACTTCTGTTTAACGCTGATAGAAAACGCAGTATCGTGTACTTCTTTTACTCCATTAAGTAGGACAACTGATTTGTTGTTAAGACCAAGAAATGCTTCTGTAGGACAACTGATTTTTTTACTCCATTAACTAGCAAAGCATTGTTAGTTTTTCTGTAGCTGTTGCTTGGCAGCTGTTCTCCTTCAGCAGGGCGCACGATATTTTTTAGCTTTTCCTATTTTTAGTTGGGTGCAGATATCTGCTGTTTTTAAAAGCATGTTGTTTGGTTTTTTCAATATTTAGATTGGATTCTAAATTTTTTGAACAAAGCATTTTTCTGCTTTAGTTTTTCTTCTACTTTAGTTTTCTTCTAGCCTAGGCCTCTCACTGAGATGGGGATTTTCATTGTAAACCTAGAGTTCTCTTGTTGTGCAAAAGAGATCTAGGGCACACCACCGAAAGAAGAGATAGAGAGAGCATATTTGAATGTTGAACCAATGCAGTGTAATTCTTTTCAGTTTTAATAAAAGATAGATGCAGTTTTTAGAGTTCAGATTTGTGAATATTTGCTGTTCATATCTTCAGCAGTATGTGTTTGTAGATTAGCATAGTCAGTTCTGCTGTTTTGGTTGGAATTTTCATTTTAAGCTACTTTGCAGACAGGATTTAAATTTCTGAGTATAGAATCTGCTATAATGGTCCAAAAATTTAAAAACCATCAAAGCTGAAGTGAGAATAAACCAAATAAATTTAGTTGTGTAGTTTTAAACAGACATTATTTCACAATTAAGTTAACACTTCCAGTTGATGTGGAAAGAAAAATTTCATACTGATAACGTTATTGTAACACAATCACGTATATAAGCAACAATCACCATTATAACATCCATAAACAATGAAATTCAAAATGATTTATTTTTAAGGAAAAGATGTTATAAATGAATCAAATATTTTCCTTTTTTCTTATCAGTAGAGTTAGGGATCTATTGGGGGCCTCATCCACAAAATGAGAAAAAAGCTTATTGCATATTGTCAGACCAAGAAACTTGCTCTCACTTCATATAATAACTAAGACACTCATGAGAACCTTCTAGACCATCCAAACATGCAGAAATTAGCATTACATCCTCAAAGCTAGGACATAGAAATAAAACACATATTCACTAAGCCTAAGAGGCTCAATAAACAACCCTACATCATAGAGGGAGACTCCACTAATTTCCAAAAGATCAACTAGCACCTTGTAAAGAATCTGCCTCAAGAGAGCACTAAAGTTGATCTCCCTCCATCAAAGAGGGAGACTCCATCAATTTCCAAAATATCAACTAGTACCTTGCAAAGAATCTGCCTCAAGAGAGCACTAAGGCTGATCTCCCTCCCTTGCAGGAAAGAAAATCCTCCATAGTCATCCATTAGGACCCAATGCCTATTGCTGTCTGCGCTTCCATTGCAATCTTTCCACTTCAGTTTCATGCTCTCTAAACTTCTTAGGCTTATCCCATGAGAACACCTTTTCCAAGATACCAAGATCCCCAAGCTTTCCAAGGCTTCCAGAAGGGAAGGATGATCTTACAACAGCAAACCTTCATCTTCCAAAAGCGAAGCCCTAATGTCTAAGGACAATCCTAAATTGACTTCCTTCTTTTGAGTGCACAACCTCAAAATCTCAATGATCTGCATCCTATCCTCCACAGTAAATGATTTGATAGGGGTTTCAACCCTATCTGTAGACTCCCCAAAAACCTCCCTAGAAGACTCCAAAGCAAGGCAAGACACACCATCCTCCCAAGAAATCATGACTCCTCACAAATCCTCATCTAGCTTACTGACTTTCAGGATCTATTTCTGCAACTGAATAGTATTGGATCTAGAGATCTAAGAAGACTGGCACTCAACAATCTTGTGCCCAATCTTATTGCAATGAAAGCATCTAAAGGGAAATCATTTGAAGTTTACATATTGAATCAAGGAACCTTGGGAAAATACAATACAAATGGATTGGAGACAACTTGAGAAATGTCTACAATCATGCATGCCATTACAAAATTGTTCCTGAATCCTTCTTTCTCTGTAACAATCCTAATGAAGTCGCCAATCTTATTTGCCAGCAACTTTATCATTTTGGAATTTCTCGTTAGCAAAGGAAATCTGTAAAAATGGACCCAACGAGGAATCTAAGCAATTGGTTCAACCTCCAAATCAAAATAGGACTTCCAAGGTCACAAATAAACTCCAATTCTTCCACAAAATCAAGTATCATTGTTCCAAATAAAACCTCAATCCTCCACTGACTGAAACTAGGTTTGAAAGAAACCCCTTGATAGGAAATACAGTTAAGGGCATGCTGTATTACTCCAGGTACATCACATCCATTGAATAATCTATGTAAACTTCAGTCTTCTGCCCATAAACCTGCACTCAAGGGATCTACCTGCCCAAGTCCATAGATATTTGGTCTACATTCATCTGAGAGAATTTGATCTGGTATACCATCAGCAAGTTTGAAAGGGGAACTGTTTCCAATCGTTCTCCAACCCAGGAGAGTAAAGGACTCCCAGGTCACACCCCTATTGAGCTCCTTTCTCTCTAATCCCCCAGCATCACTCCCAACACAAACCTCACCACTTCAATTTCCCAACGGAAAGTTCAAAGCCTGATCCTTCGTGGCAAGCACCTCCACCAGAACGAGAGAATCTATGCCTTCATATCTCCCTCTAGGACCTTAGCATTTGACTTACAGCATTTTTCTTGAATTCCATTAAGGACAAAAGTATCAACCTTAGCTTTTCCACAACCTGCATCCAGTTTGCCCCCAAACAATCTCTCCTTATTCTCTGCAGCCACTACACATCTTCATAAATCTCTCACGTTTTTCACTCTGTTTAATGACATACTGACCGGGACAAGTGGCACACAGTACTGCTGCCCTGCCACCATCAGTCAAATCATCTTCTTCTGTTGCACTTTCTTCAACCATTGCTCCACACTCAGTCGTCATACTATACTACATAGTTTAATTTTAAGATTACATGATGCGAACAAGAAAATTAAAAAAGTGGAAACCATATGGAAGAATAAATAAAAATTTGCAAACATTCAAAGAAAAATGAACCCTTACAAAAAGCATGAATCCAACTTTTCTATTAATACTTAGAAACAAACCAAATAACTTTTCATCTACGATCACTTACAAAAGTAATGGAGATTTGGGCCAATGATGTGATACAGGAAGCCCTGTTACTGGATCCTGCATTGTTGTGAAACAAATACACAATATCATAAACATCAGAGTACAACCAACATATAAATCACCAGCACCAAGAATGCACAAAATAATGTACAACAATTCTATTTTGTAACTTGCACATGTTATTGAATCATGCAAAAAAACATACTAAAAATGCTCCTCAAATTATAAGACCTGATTTTCTTCTACTACAAATAATTTTTATTTTAGTTATTCCCCATTTCCTAAGAAAGGAGTCCCCAAGCAGACCGTTAATGGACATGGGCTAATATGTAAACAATCTTTACGCCATGAAGCCCAACGCTCTGTGAAAAGTGGCCACATCCAATGGATCACATCCCTCCAAGACACCTGCATAGAGGAAGCAAGTGTAAAAAAATTGGTGTTGGGTACGTTATGGGTACATCTGTACACAACATATAAAAAATAATAATAATGTGTGTATGCGCATGTGTGTATTAGCCTAGAAACAAGAATTAAGTTCAAATAAACACATAACATGCATAGAATAAACAAAACAACCATTAAATACTACTACTTTGATGTCAATTTGTCATGCCCCGCCAAAATGCCCAAATCATTGCATATTAAATCATCAACTAGGCAATATCATAAAAACCAATACAAGGAGGTGCCAACTATATTCATAAGGGAGTTCCAGTGAAAGAGTTTAATTAAAGTTAAATTGTATTTTCCAAGGGTAGCAATGGTGAAAGGTGGACCGGTGGTGACTCCTTCACCCATAAGGTATAAAGGAGGTATCATTCCATGAAAAGAAGGGATGAAGAAAACAATTAATAATAAAGGTTGTGACTCCCTCAATAATAAGATATAAAAGGGAGATCATTTCCTTGTGGAGAAATCATCAATTGGGAATCAATCAATCAATCAATTGGAAAATAAATTATTATTCTCAAAAGGCAGAAATGAAGGGTGGTGATTCATTTATTGTGAAGGGTGGTGACTCCCTCAAGAAATGGAGCAAATCAGTTCATTGACATTCAATCAGCAATCAACAATCATCAGTCATCTATCCATCAAGAAATCAAACAATCAAAATATCAAAAAGATCAATCAAGCAAACGACAATCAATCTACCAATACATAAAGCAATCAATCTTGAATTTGAGGAAGTGTCTTGCAAATAGTGAAATATCCCCAAACATTTTTTTCAATTTTTTGCTACAACACTTAACACGTTAGCGTTAGCAAATCCAAATAACCAGCTGAAAGGAACCCTTTCACTTTTTGATCACCCAGATCCCAATGAGGGCAAGGTGAGAGCATACGGTAGAAAGGGGATCATTAGCTTGTAAAACTCAATATAATGGAAAGTACAAAGAGAGACGGCTCAGCCGATCAGAAGAAATGCAAATGCAACTCGACTGCTTATTCAACAGGAGTGTATTGACGACTCAGCCGATCAGCATGATGATGAATTACAAAGTACTAACAATAAAGTTTGGGCGGCTAGCCGACCCCTTCCGCTTTTCAACAGCAGTACAAAAAAGTAAGTGCTGAAAGTAAAGACGGTGAGGCCAGTCTCTTCCACTAAAACTGGGAATTACAAAGTAAAAAGCAAAAATATAAAGTGACTGAATCAATACTACCGATTTTAGCCTTACAATGAGAATAATCTGCAAATTACAAAGAGTTATAGCTTTCCAATTGTGAGAGAGGGGAAACATCCACTGCAAGGCCCCAGGTCACGAAAGGCCAAGAGCAGAAAGGCTGCCCTAACCCACCTCAGTTTAAGGGGAAGTTAGGATGACGAGGATGAGAATGATGAGGATTATGCATCCTTCGATCACTCTGCAATCCCGAATGTTGGAAGGAGACTAGATGAGTCAGCCTTTAGAGTCGGACCTGTGTCTCAAGCAGTTCTCTATCTAAGGATGGAAGCGCAGTTCCAGGACGATAGCATGGCGTGCTGGCATCTCACAGGTGCGCTGGCGTCCGTATGGCCAGAGAACCGAAAAGACAAGACTCTAACTCAGGAAGGGAGACTATCAGCCTAGTCTAGAGGTGTTTAAAGTGATAAAATGAGATTAAGTAAAGAGAAATGCAGATATGAATACGATAAAGGAAATGTATTACCACCAAGGTGATGAAGATGATCTCGTGTAATGCTCTCCTCGCCAACTTGCTCCAAGCTCTCTCCACCTGCACACAACAAAGGGAGAAATTGTTGGGGCTATATAGGGGCCTGCCTCAGTCAGACCCCCGTCTTGGTGTTTCCACCTCCACGGACAACCAAGTTTGGAATAGTAGAGATAAATGATAAAGAAAAGAAACTACAAGCTACGTAAACACAAAACACAACAAGTAGTACGTGTTTACTCAATCGAAAACAAAAGGAGAGATTGTAGGAGCTTACCGCCTCTGTCCAAAGCACTCAAGGCTCGTGGAAGAGTGAACGAGAGGGACTCAGCCTTTGTTTCCATGGTATCTATCCTGTGCTCGCCCTATTGGAGTGATGGAGTAGTGGATTGCTGCAATGGAGTGAATGGTGCTGCTACAAAGCTTGGAATGCTTGAAAATGGTGGAGAAAATGGATTCAATATCTTGCCAAATTCTGTCCAAACTTGAGAATGGATGAGAGAGTGAAGATTATGAAGAGATGGCTGAAAACCGGCCATATTCGAGTCGGCTAGTCGAAGAGGGACGTTACTCTTTGACTTCCAATTGAAATTTTAACGCCTCTACAGTCTCCAGCCGCAAGAATCTGCCACGGACGTAAGCGCGTTGCGTGGACGTCTGCACGCTACATGGGCCTCCCCGACAGAAACGCCCCCATCGACACACAAAACAGGTGCCAAGTGGAATGCAGGTAGCGGGCTTAAGTGGAATTAAGCCTCCGCTTTTGATTTTCTAAAGTGTGAAGGGTCAAAAGGGAATTGACGTTTGGGGTGCAAATTCATGTTGATACATTTTGCCCCCACTTTAGCGAGCACGAGTAGTGATGAGTGCTTCGGTAAAGTAGAGTAGTAAAGAAGTAACAAAGTAAGAGATGTATACCTGAACCGACGAGGAAGCAAAGCACGGTTTGGCGAACTCGGAAGTGTAGGAAAGGGCTTTGTAGTTCCGCGGAACTACAAAGTTGAAGTACGAAAGTACCTTACAGGCTCACGGTCCTGCAAGGGTGATATCCTTCAAGAACTCTCACATGAAGGAAACCAGGAGAAGCACCTTACAGCCCCACAGACCTGCAAGGAAGGTATCCCCCAAGAACTCTCACATGAGGAAGACTGAGTAAAGGGGACTCCGTAGAGTCAAAGGTCGCGACATGTTTACCCGCATATAGAACATATCAGGAAGCGGCCGCACAGGCCAGTGAACGGACAGTCACGCAGGACACGTTGTTTGAAAGGTAAGGTCTAGTCTGGCTGCCCCCAAACTAGACATGAAGATGCAAAGATAGTCTAGTTGGGCTGCCCTCAAGCTAGATGCCATAGAACTTGTTAAAAGTTTTTTGAAGGGGTCCCTTGAGAACCCGATGTGAAAAGAAGGGGTCCACTCAAGGGACACACTGTTCAAAAAGCTTATTGTCTTCCTTTTCGAATTGATTCGTCATCAAGGAATCCTTTTGAAAGATGTTCACCTCATCAAGGAATTCGAAAGGAAGGAGATGTGCTCGTGCAAGGGGAAGACTAAGACCGTTCCCGCTTCGGAGGAGGATTTCCAAGTCCTTTCTTTACAAACCACATGATGAAGGAAACACGTTCCGCTAGGGTTTCAAGTTGAGAATATGATTCTAACAAGGAAGTGCGTGAAGGGCCTTCGAGAAAAGATTCGTTCAGCCATGAATGCGTTGTCTAAAGACCAAGTAATGTAGAAGAGGCGTTGTCACACATGAAAGGGACAACTCAAGCAAAGACAAGAGAAAGATAAAGTGAAAAGATAAAGAAAACAGATCACGCACAAAGGGCACAGGGGGATCTAGTTATGTGAGGTCAGATCTGCCTTTATTTATATAATGTAGGTAACCGCGGTAAGAGGCGAAATATTATCAATCCCCAACCAGATCAGGAAGAATGCACGAAAGACAAAGTAAAATAAAAATTGGGTCAACATGGAAGGAGGCCTAAATGCTCTCGACGCTTTGCATCGTCCCCAATTTACCAAAAGTCAATCACAAACATGGAAGAATGATGACACATATAGAGGAAGGTTTAAAACACAAACACCACACCTGTATCTACGCACCAACAAGGGTGACGAGGGTCATCCAAGCACATGTAGCACGATCATAGGGGAAGCACATGTCACGACACGCACACATATCTAATCTAAAGATTAAGAAGAGGGTCTCCCCCTAACATTGGTCAACCAAGAGGTCGTCAACTTCCCACTGTAGATCATCGAAGGAAGGAAGACGAGCTTGCAATGGTGTAATGTTAAGGGGAGGAGCTTTCGATCCTCTTGCAACAAGGGCTAAGGCAGAGGGACCGGTGAGGTCTTCGTCGCTTAGCTCTTGTGGGTCTAGGGTCAACGACCTAGCGAAGATCGTTGACAGGGTCAGGACTTCGTCCACCGAGTTAAACATGCACTTAACGGGGGGTACCATGTTTCACCTCAACAGACGGAAGAGTTTGCACCCGAGGTTCACTGCTAGGAGGATTTCCAAGTCCTTTCTTTACAAACCACATGATGAAGGAAACACGTTCCGCTAGGGTTTCAAGTTGAGAATATGATTCTAACAAGGAAGTGCGTGAAGGGCCTTCGAGAAAAGATTCGTTCAGCCATGAATGCGTTGTCTAAAGACCAAGTAATGTAGAAGAGGCGTTGTCACACATGAAAGGGACAACTCAAGCAAAGACAAGAGAAAGATAAAGTGAAAAGATAAAGAAAACAGATCACGCACAAAGGGCACAGGGGGATCTAGTTATGTGAGGTCAGATCTGCCTTTATTTATATAATGTAGGTAACCGCGGTAAGAGGCGAAATATTATCAATCCCCAACCAGATCAGGAAGAATGCACGAAAGACAAAGTAAAATAAAAATTGGGTCAACATGGAAGGAGGCCTAAATGCTCTCGACGCTTTGCATCGTCCCCAATTTACCAAAAGTCAATCACAAACATGGAAGAATGATGACACATATAGAGGAAGGTTTAAAACACAAACACCACACCTGTATCTACGCACCAACAAGGGTGACGAGGGTCATCCAAGCACATGTAGCACGATCATAGGGGAAGCACATGTCACGACACGCACACATATCTAATCTAAAGATTAAGAAGAGGGTCTCCCCCTAACATTGGTCAACCAAGAGGTCGTCAACTTCCCACTGTAGATCATCGAAGGAAGGAAGACGAGCTTGCAATGGTGTAATGTTAAGGGGAGGAGCTTTCGATCCTCTTGCAACAAGGGCTAAGGCAGAGGGACCGGTGAGGTCTTCGTCGCTTAGCTCTTGTGGGTCTAGGGTCAACGACCTAGCGAAGATCGTTGACAGGGTCAGGACTTCGTCCACCGAGTTAAACATGCACTTAACGGGGGGTACCATGTTTCACCTCAACAGACGGAAGAGTTTGCACCCGAGGTTCACTGCTAGGCTCACCGAGAGACTCAGGAGTAGTTGCAAACTCGGGGGAGATTGGGACCAGTTCCGTTACTAAGACAAAACAAGTCAGTTTGGGGCCACCTTTCAAAAAAGGTGGGCTCTTCTTACGTCCTCCATTGTTGGAGGGGCCATGCTCTACTTTCTTTTTCATTGGGGGAGGTGAACTCCTCACAAATGAAACAAGGAGTGGCGATGGAGAAGAGGAAAGAACCGCAGTGGACACAACCAAAGTGTTCACCATGTCCATGGGCTTTGGGAAAGGCAAGACATCCGGGACGGAAGTCAACAAGGGCGGCTTCGCCAAAGGAGCGATGAACACTTGCACCCTTCTGGGCACATGTGCGCTCACAGCGGGAGCCAGAAGAGATTTAGGGATAAAAGGAGGGAAAGAGGTGGACACAGCAGGAGACGCGGTCTTCTCTTCCTCCCTCATCTGTAAGGAGGCTTGCTCGGCTAGGAGAGCCTTTCGTCGGCGCTTACGCTCGCGCGCAAGGCAGTTACTACAGCTTTTCGCATTGGAAGCCGAAACTTGTGAAGGGACAGAAGGATCCTGCTCAGCCATGGGAGTGTCCTCCATGGCTGTCTCCAGCGGAAGGGCAAACTCTTGAATGGGAGGAGGGACAGGTTCAAAAACGGCGAGAGGAGTCGACTCTAACGCCTCAGTGGCGAGCCTCTTCCCGTTTACTGTTTTAGGAACAGGAACAGTAGGAGGCTGAGACAAAGAGGACTCTCCATGGGGGGCTTTCTGTCTTCCATACCGGACGGGCCTAGGCTTCGTCGGTAAGACAGGAAGCTCAAACGCAGGACACTTGGCCTTTCGCCAAGCAGGCACCATGGGATTCTCTTGCAAACGTGAGACAAAAGCAGATGGTACCACGACAGGACGAGGGGAAGCATCAGGTTGAACCGTGGCAAAGGAAGGAGGATCTCGAGACCGCTTCTCTTCTTCTCTTCTATGTGCCTTGGCGGCATCACTATCAGCCTTTAAGCAAGCTCTATGCAAGATAGCATAAGGTGAAAGAGGGTATCTCACTTTCGACCTAGTGAGCCCCTTCTTATAGTTCTGATACGTGCAGTGTAAGAGGTCCTTCCTAGGCGGGAGAGGACCAAGAGAGGCAGGGCAAAAGTAATCCAAGGTATAGCTGCCACGTGCAACCGGTGGTCTATAGCCGATGTCATGGACAACGTGTATCGAGCCTCCATGAACAAACTTCAGACATTTCTATATAACCGAGGGAATTGCGTTCATAGCTACTAGCCAGGGGATACCTAGCTTCACTTTGAAGAGTTCAGACCTCGAGATAATGTCAAACTTAAGGCTTACAGATTTAGGTCCAACGAGGACCGATAGGACAATACTCCCTATAGGAGGTATGAAAAGTCTGTCGTGTGTGCGAACGGTACTTTTAGGTGCATCATATCCATCCTTGTGCAAGAAGTTAATCAACATGATCTCCTCAGTTATAATATTTACTTGTGATGTCGGGTCAATGAGAACGCTTGCTATAGTGTTCCCATTTATCCTCGCAGGAATGTAAAGAGGAGATGGATCTTTGTTAAAGCCCATCGACAAGTCCTGTGAAGTAAAGGTTATGCTAGTACCACTACTCACAGTCTGCGCGGAGGGAATAGGTTGATTAAGGAAAGAGGCCATCGTGCACACTAGATGATACTTCTACAAAGCCTCCTAAGGTTTACAAGATAAAGTAGCGACCCAATTAAGGTTTCGTTAGACAATACTTTGGAACCTTCCAACTATGCCAGCCAGGAGTCGCAGGTTGGGTTGTGACGTGAGAGCCTCACAACACTCATACCTACAACACTCCTAGGATATGAGGAAAGGAACTTTCAGTATCGCAAAACATAACAAAAATGGTTCACGTCGAGTTCACCAAAAATGTGAGAGGGGGACCACCCACTGCAAGGCCCCAGGTCATGAAAGGCCAAGAGCGGAAAGGTTGCCCTAACCCCACCTCAGTTTAAGGGGAAGTTAGGATGATGAGGATGAGAATGATGAGGATTATGTGTCCTTCGATCACTCTGCAATCCCAAATGTTGGAAGGAGACTAGATGAGTCAGCCTTTAGAGTCGGACCTGTGTCTCAGGCAACTCTCTGTCTGAGGACGGAAGCACAGTTCCAGAACGACAGTGCGGCGCGCCGGCATCTCACAGGTGCGCTGGCGTCCGTACGGCCAGAGAACCAAAAAGACAAGACTAAATCAAGAAGGGAGACTATCAGCCTAGTCTCGAGGTGTTTAAAGTGATAAAACGAGATTAAGTAAAGAGAAATACAGATACGAATACGAATACGATAAAGGAAATGTATTACCACCAAGGTAACGAAGATGATCTTGCGTAATGCTCTCCTCGCTAGCTTGCTCCAAACTCTCTCCACCTCCACACAATAAAGGGAGAAATTGTTGGGGTTGTATAGGGGCCTACCTCAATCAAACCCCCGTCTTGGTGTTTCCACCTCCATAGACAGCCAAGTTTGGAATAGTAGAGATAAATGATGAAGAAAAGAAACTACAAGCTACGTAAACACAAAACACAAGCAGTATGTGCTTACTCAATCGAAAGCATAAGGAGAGATTGTAGGAGCTTACCGCCTCCGTCCAAAGCACTCAAGGCTCGTGGAGGAGTGAACGAGAGGGACTCAAGCCTCTGTTGACACGGTGTTTGTCCTGTGCTCGCCCTGTTGGAGTGATGGAGTAGTGGATTGCTGAAATGGAGTGAATGGTGCTGCTAAAAAGCTTGGAATGCTTGAAAATGGTGGAGAAAATGGATTCAATATCTTGCCAAACTTTGTCCAAACTTGAGAATGGATGAGAGAGTGAAGATTATGAAGAGATGGATGAAAAACGACCATATTTGGGTCGACCAGCCAAAAAGGGACGTTACTCTTCGACTTCCAATCGAAAATATAACGCCTTTGCAGTCTCCAACCGTAGGAATCTGCTAAGGACATAAGCGCGCCGCGCGGACGTCTGCGCGCTGCTTGGGCCTCTCCGACAGAAACGCCCCCATCGACACACAAAACAGGTGCCAAGTGGAATGCAAGCAACGGGCTTAAGTGGAATTAAGCCTCCGCTTTTGATTTTCTAAAGTGTTAAGGGTCAAAAGGTAATTTGCGTGAGGGGTGCAAATTCATGTTGATACACAAATCCACTGCAAATGATATTAGATGATTCTCCAAACTTCTCAAGCTTCACAACTATGAAAAACAAGCCAAAATCAGAACTTCTAACAATCTGATATGAAAAAACCAGCATATAGAAAACTCAAACCAACAAGCATAAATCACACCAAAATGCTCATAACTCGATGTAGACTCCTCCAAATGACATGAGAACAAATGCAAATGAAGCATAGGAGGTAGGTGCACAAGTTAGAAGCAAGAAACGGTAGGAAACACCTACCAATATTTTATGCATGCATTCCAAAGCACTTGCAGGCAAGGTACAACCTCCAAGGAGGGGCGACCAGCAAGATAAATTCAAAGACTCCACTAAAAATTTTGTAACTTTGCAATATGAGGCGCCCAAGGTAGATAGGGTCAATACCCAGAACAAGCAAAAATTCACCAAGTGAGCAATGAGCAAAAATGTGCTTCTGCAAGCACCAAACCAGCAAACCAAAAACTGAGAAAACACACCAAGAAACATTAGAAAACTTCAAACATCTTCATCTCAATAAACTCCATCTGCTCTTCAATGTAAAGAACAATCTATATCTTAGCTAATTGCTATCTTTCAAGCAAGAAACTAAGTTTGCTAGGAGGTATGCATTCCTCGAAGCGAGTGAGTACCCATTTCGGCAACACTTCGTTATAATTTTCAATGGATAACAATGAAGCCCAACACTATTATTTATAACTTCTCCACAAATTCAAAATGCCTTTTCCCTCCAATTAGTACGCGCAAACTGAAATCCAAATTCACTTTTCAATTTTTCATTTGCATTTCATTTGCTTCCTTCACCAAGTCGTCCAATTTCAAATTAGAGATATTACTTTATAAAAATGCAAAATACAACATAAAGTGGGCGTCCACATACTTAAGTGAAATAACATTATAACTTGCAAATATTTCAACACTAGGCATCCAAAAAGATTTAAGTGAAATACTTTATAGAAACTCAAATATTTCCCAAGCTAGGCGTCCACTTTGCCTTAGCACACATTTCACTTAAAACAACATTATAATCTCAAAATAAGGCATCCAAATATGAATACCACTTAAGTCATAGCCCGCCAAAACGGGCTCAAAGAATGGAGACCAAACTGAATATACTGCCCTGCCAAATATAGTCGCTGAACCAAACTATTGAAACACTGCCAAAAATAGCACTTACTATAAATAGCATACTGGTAAAAATAGTAAGTATGTCCAAATGCATTTTAACCACATTTTGAGCAGCTGTTGCAACTTATTAAAAATAGTAAGTCCAGAAAAGTTACCTGTTTCAATTGCATGTCACACCATTGTGAAGCTCTCTGAAAACCTAGAAGGAATCCAAGATCCAAACTGCAAAACTCCAACATGCAAACCCTTGAATCCTCAAAAGAAACCTCCAAGCAGTTCGAAACCCGAATTCTGCCTCTAACTAGCCTACGGGCATCCGAGAATAGGCTAACAATCAATAGAAAGTGTAGTGCTAAAAATGGGGGCATTATAGTCCGCCATTCCCAAAATTGCTTGTCTTTAAGCAATGGCACCACAACTCCAAAAAAATTTAAACTGATCCATACCAAACCAAGTACGATCACAAGGTCCCATGTTCGTCTCAATAAGGATCCACCATGCCGATGTTGCACCACTCTGATCACACCAGTGAAAACATCATGCCAAAACTGCACTACCCTGCTTTGTAACTCCAAAATGTTACCATCCATGATACTCAAACTAAAAAATCTTGAAGGACTGAAATCAATATCATGCAGCATCTCATGCCCAAAAAGCTCTGAGTCATCAATATCAATAATGCCATTGCCTATCACAATCCTAGGCAATAGGAAAGATAGTCTACTCAACTCAAAATCAAACTCCTTAGAATATCTCCATATGGTTTCTAACAGAGCCACGACTGCAAATGTGACATCTCCAAATCTTCTTGCAAAGAGGAAAGCAATCCTTTGCAAGAGCTCAACAAACTCATACTCATAACTCCACATGAATCTACTATGCCTCCCCTGAATTATTCTGATGCAACCATGAAGACTTCTGAAAACTCTTATAGTTCCCACTCCAAGAGCCTCAGGCATGTGGAAGTTCATTGTTCTGAACCAATATTGTGAAGAAACTATCAAATCTTACTTCACAAACCTCCATAGGTTGAACTCTAAGAATAGGATAGGTTTGAAAAAAAAAATAATCACTGATGTTCCAAGTAGGGATTGGTGAAATAGAAACTGATTTTAGCGCTCTACACAAGGAAAAATAGTAGCACCAATGGAATTACCAAGTGAGCATGTGAGATGAGCATTGGGTTGCATGATAGCACCTTAAAAGTGGCTGGAAAACACACTAGAGCAATCTCCCACTGAAAACTACCACCTCTTTGACAAGAAGTGATGGACAAACTCTCTTGAATGAGAGTAACTCCACATGTAAGGTGGTTGGTCTGCCTTATCTCAAAATCAGCCCTTGTCTTAGCCAAGGATCACTCCCAAAAGCAACCAACCATTCATCTCTCCAACCCATACTCATAATTTCTCTCCAATCCATTTGTTGATGAACAAACGAACCATCAAGTGGCTGGTAAGGAAGGTAACAACACCACTAGTTCTGAAATTTTGATCCTTGTCCCTCCAAAATTCATCTTTCCACAAGTAATAAGCTCTATCAACCCATGTTGAGGATCCCAAGCATGGATACCCAATTGAAAATGATTTCCAACACATCGGAAAGAGTACATAACACTTCTCCAAGTGCTAATCAAAATAAAATGCAAACTCAAGAAATTAGTGTCTTCTTTGATAAACCTATGTAGCCCATTGAAATGTGCTAGCCAATTTTTTCACGTTTTAACACAACTAATTTCACCCGTTAACATTAGTGAAATCATAAACCAGCTAAAGGGAACCCCTCCTCTTTCTGATCAACCCAGATCCCAGTATGGGAAAGGTGAGAGCATACTCAAAAGGGGATCATTAGCATAGAACTGAAACTGAAGTAACGTAACTCTAACCAAGAATGCGCCCTAAGACCTGATGTGGGAGGAGGGGCGAGCATATGGTTAGAGGATCCATGAGTGTTGTGACAGCTCAGCTGATCAGCAGTATGATGTTACAATGCATTACATAAAGTAACTAGGCGGCTTGCCGACCTCTTCCACTTCTCAGTGGGTAGTACATGAAAGTAAGTATAGAAATGAAAGACTGAAGCAAGGCCAGTCTTTTCCACAATCGTGGGAATTACAAAGTGCTTAGCAAGAAGATAAGAATGTTGACAGTACTACTATTCATCTTACAATGAGATAGAATGTCTGCCAAGAACACAAGATTAGAAGTCTAAAAATGTTGCAATGATAGAATATGTTTCCCAAATGCTCACTAAGACTATAGAACTCAATCCCACCCCGAATGATAAACTTCCCTAATTTTGATTTGATAAACCAACAACTAAAATATCTTAACCAACAACTGTAATGCAAGCTAAAATGCTCATAACATGCTCCTAACATACCCGAATGACATGAGACTGAGTGCAAATGGCCCTAGGGATGATGGCGCCCAATTCCCAATGGAGAGAACCCAACTTAAAGCCCTTAATATTTTGTGCACGGATTCCAATGCTCAACAAGATGGTACGACCCTCAAGGAGGGGCGATTTTGCATTTAAAAATCAGAAACTTCCTCATAAAATCTGCAACTTGACACAAAGGGTCACCCTTGGCAAAGAAACAATTAGGCACAATACCCTGAACGATGCTATTTTTATTTTTTGAGATATGAGTAAAAGCTACAATCAACTAAGCAAAACCAACAACTTTGGAAATCTGACAAAATGCAAATAACTCAACTACAATATGCTCAAACTACTCTCAAAGACTAAGAACAACCATATCTTAACTAGTTGCTATCTTTCAAGCAAGAAGCTAAGCCAAGCTAGGGGGTATGCTTTCCCCGAAGCACTCAATCACAATTCCGACAACATAACTTTGCAGTAGACTCAAGATAACCAAATGAAGAGCCAACACTTCCTTTTATAAACTCAGCAAGGCATCTTTAGAAGCCTCTAGAAGGTACGCCCAAACAAGGAGTCAACTTAATTTGAAATTCTAAGTTGACTCATTTCTCCCTCAAAGTTGGCGTCCCATTCCTTTTGAAGAAATATTTCAATTTTAAAAACAATTACCTCTTCCTCAAGTTGGCGTCCCATTCCTCAAAGTCAAACTTTATCAAATGAGAAATGTTTCACTTAAGCCCCCTGATGAGGCGTCCACCCATGAAGTGCCCTTTTTGAAAACAACTTAAGTCATGAAGCTAGGCCAAGGGGTCATAATTAAAATATAACATTATTTTAATTAAGATGACTTATCTCTCCAGAAAATCAATCCAAGAGCCAAACCCAACACTACCAACTGAACTTCTCGAAGAGGAAAGCCAAATGTACTGATGCCAATAGGACCACTGCCAGAAATAGAATTTACTAAAAATAATAAATTCGAGAAGTTACTCAGATCAACATGCATGCTATACCGTTGCAAAGCTCTCTGAAAACCCAGAAAGAAACCGCGTACCAAACTCCAAGATTCCAAAAGCAAGCCTCAAGAAAAGCTGAAACATCCTCCTAGAAGATAGGAAACCCTAATTTCCACTTCCGAGTAGCCTACGGGTCTCCGGAATAGGCTAACGACCAACTGCTAGATCACTGTTGAGAAGGGCACATTACACCCATCAATGAAAGCATCAACATCAATGGAGCATGGAACAAACTTTGTCTTCAATCTCCGTCCCCGAAAGGGACTAGTATGAGCTAAAACATTACTCAACCAAAGGGATGGATTGTCAAGCATGTAGACACCATGTTTTGGTCCTTCTTTCCCCCCTACTTCATGAGCAACAAGTCTGGATTCTTCATGCCTTGCTGCTGCAATGAAACCTTGAGCAGCTACCAAACTATGTTTGGACAACATCTTGATGTCAAGGACATTGAAAACACCCCGATTCAACACTTCCCAAGTGGAGTCTTCATCCTCAACCCCACCTATGCATTTAGTATCAAGCAACCTCAGAAGATCTCTAATCACAAAACGTGGCACATCTTCATGGTTTGATATCACATCATCCATACACTGGAAACCATACTCAGTCTCATGTTCGATTACTTCACCACATGTTTTATTATCCATCACAAAGAGAGGGTTATCATAACTTTCCTCAATACCCACTTCAAAGAGATGGTTATCAAGAACTTGGTAGTCATCCCTTTCATCTTGCTCACTTTCATTTTGCTGATCCAAATCTGCCCATGCAATTTCTGATTTTCGTGGAAAGTTCCCCAAGTCAAACTCTTCTTTAAGACAATCAAGTTCTTCAATTACTTGCTTGATTTCTTTAGCTCTTTCTCCATTTTCTTGCTCTCTAGAAAATTTGAAATCAACAAACTGATCTTCTACTTCCATTAATGTCATCAGAGTGCCTTCTAACATAGTTTTTGTTGATTCAAGGTCAAGAGTAAGCTCATCCATCCTCCTCTCACTTCCTGGGAAAGCACTGAAGGCCTTCTTTGCAAATTCAATGGCATAATCTTGATCTTCAATCAAGTGTATGTACTTTGACTTCAATGTCTCCAAAGAGTCTTTGATAAGTTGCAAATTAGGGAGAGCAACTTCATCCTTAACTCCTCTTCGTCTCTCTTCAAACTGAGCATTCCAATAAAGTTCTTCAATCAAACTGTGTGTGCGATAAAATTGGGATAGAGCTTGCACTTTCTTTTCAACGGATACCTTGAATTGACCTTCCCACTCATAAGAATGCAAAGACGGTGAACTACAGATAGGCTGCAAGAAAAAATCAGAACTTTGTTTCTTGCAATCGCTACCCCCACAATTGCTCCAAGTCTCTTGTCTTCCTCCACCAACTAGCTGAAAATGCTCAATATCAAGAAGAGGATCAGACTCTACAAATTCTTCGAGCCTTTGCTTACAATCAGCTTCATCAATAGGTAAATCAGATTTGTGTTTGAGAACCTCATCAAACTCTTCAATATCCGGAGCCTTATAGACTTTTAAATCTACTTCCACCTCACTGTCACTTTGATCAAATGAGAAGGCAGCCCCAAACTCAAACATAATGTCACCACTATTTGTTGGCATAGGATCCTCATCAAGTTCCATTCCATCATCTGGTTCAAAGGGAAATTCATCCCACACACGTTCCTTGTCATCACTAGGTGCCTTTACACCTGGATCCGAAATGCTAAGGGGCTGATTGCTTTGATCAAAAGGAAAGTGTTCATCGTACCCTTCTTGGAGTGTTGACTCTTTGAACAAGTCACCTCCCAACTCATTTAGACTGATATCTTCATAAATATCTCTTTCCATTGGCTTGGTTTGATGATCAAACCCAAAACCACCCATGACACCATCTTTGTAATGAAGGAAAGAATCTTCAATGCTAGCTGTTTGGAAAACTCTATCATTCTTGTCTTCAATGAACCTATCATGAGTAGGTATGTTACCGATTTCATCATTGGCAGCGCCATGCACACCACAAAAGTCTTCTTGGTTACTTGTCATGAACTCTTGATGTGAAAATTCTTGAGTTTGGACAGCAACAAGAGGGAAATTATCCATCACCAAATCTTCAACAAGAGGAGGTACAAACACATTGGAATCATCGCCAACAACATCATTATGGTAATGATCATGAGCTGGTTCAATGTCGCCACCCAAATTATCCTTAACATTCTCTTCTTTAGCGAACTCAACCCACACAATAGTACTACAAAAATCTTCTACGAAGTCATTTGTCTCAAGACCTTCATTGGATGAATCCTCATTAGGACTCAAGACTGCTGATAGGTTCTTTTCACCAAACCAATCTTCATTACTTCCTATCACATGCAAGTCTGCGGGAATATTTTGGGGCTCTTCCACACACTCTTCAACTATCAAAGTATCTTCTTCAAACCCATGGTCATTTTGATGTGTCATGTGCACCTTGCTTGTGCCATCTTCAAAGATTGTTGACTGATTTTGCTCTCCAATGTGCTTACTTGAGGGCTGCAACCCACACACAGACACTTCTTCTTCCTTCCTTGACCCTTCAACCATGGCATGTTTTGCTTCCCTTTCAATCATTTTCTTGATGTAATTGATCGTAGCCAACTTTCCCTGTTTCAAAACCACCACACAATTCAAGAAAGAGTCAAAAGAAACAACATTCTTAAACTTCTTTGCCATGCTCTAATGATCTTCACGGAGAATGGAAGCCTCATGTTGACATTGCCTCTTGAATTGTTCGGCAATTCTACTGAATTCCATTGTGGCAACTCAAATTTATTTTTGTTCTCCCAACAAGATGGCAGGAACTTTGGCTTTGATACCACTGAAATATCCCCCAACAATTTTTTTCAATTTTTTGCCACAACATTTCACCCGTTAGCATTAGCAAATCCAAATAACCAGCTGAAAGGAACCCTTTCACTTTTTGATCACCTAGATCCCAATGAGGGCAAGTTGAGAGCATACAGTAGAAAGAGGATCATTAGCTTGTAAAACTGAATATGTTAGGAAGTATAAAGAGAGACGGCTCAGCCAATCAGAAGTAATGCAAATGCAACCCGACCACTTATTCAATGGGAGTATATTGACAACTCATCCGATCAACGTGATGATGAATTACAAAGTACTGACAGTAAAGTTTGGGCGGCTAGCCGAACCCTTCCGCTTTTCAACAAGCAATACAAAAAAGTAAGTGCTGAAAGTAAAGACGGCAAGGCCAGTCTCTTCCACTAAAAGTGGGAATTACAAAGTAAAGAGCAAAAATATAAAGTGATTGAATCAATACTACTGATTGCGGCCTTACAATGAGAATAATTTGAAAATTACAAAAAGTTATAGCTTTCCAATCCACTGCAAATGATATTAGATGATTCTCCAAACTTCTCAAGCTTCACAAATATGAAAAACAAGCCAAAATCAGAACTTCTAACAATCCGATATGAAAAAACCAGCAAACAGAAAACTCAAACCAGCAAGCATAAATCACACCAAAATGCTCATAACTTGATGTAGACTCCTCCAAATGACATGGAAACAAATGCAAATGAAACACAAGAAGTAGGTGCCCAAGTTAGTACCTACCAATATTTTATGCATGCATTCCAAAGCACTTGTAGGCGAGGTATGGCCTCCAAAGAGGGGCGACCAGCAAGATAAATTCAAAGACTCCACTAAAAATTTTGTAACTTTGCAATATGAGGTTCCCAAGGTAGACAAATACATAGGGTCAATACCCAAAACGAACAAAAATTCACTAAGTGAGCAATAAGCAAAAACGTGCTTTTGCAAGCACCAAACCAACAAATCAAAAACTGAGAAAGCACACCAAGAAACATTAGAAAACTTCAAACATCTTCATCTCAATAAACTCCATCTACTCTTCAGTGTAAAGAACAGTCTATATCTTAGCTAGTTGCTATCTTTCAAGCAAGAAACTAAGTTTGCTAGGAAGTATGCATTTCTCGAAGCGAGTGAATAACCATTTCGGCAACACTTCGTTATAATTTTCAATGGATAACAACAATGAAGCCCAACACTCTTATTTATAGCTTCTCCACAAATTCAAAATGCCTTTTCCCTCCAATTAGGGCACCCAAACTAAAATCCAAATTCACTTTTCAATCTTTCATTTGCCTCCTTCACCAAGTTATCCAATTTCAAGTGAGAGATATTACTTTATAAAAAATGCAAAATACAACATAAAGTGGGCATCCACATACTTAAGTGAAATAACATTATAACTTGCAAATATTTCAATACTAGACATCCAAAAATATTTAAGTGAAATACTTTATAAAAACTCAAATATTTCCCAAGCTAGGCATCCACTTTTCCTTAGCACATATTTCACTTAAAACAACATTCTAATCTCCAAATAAGGCATCCAAATATGAAAATCACTTAAGTCATAACTTGCCAAAATGGGCTCAACGAATGATGGAAACCAAATTGAATATACCGCCCTACCAGATATAGCCTCTAAACCAAACTGCTGAAACACTACCAAAAATAACACTGCTAAAAATAATAGTTACTATAAATAGCATACTGCTAAAAATAGTAAGTGTGTTCAAATGCATTTTAACCACATTTTGAGCAGCCGTCGCAACTTACTAAAAATAGTAAGTCCGGAAAAGTTACTTGTTTCAATTGCATGTCACACCACTGCGAAGCTCTCTAAAAACCTAGAAGGAATCTAGGATCCAAATTGCAAAACTCCAACATGCAAACCCTTGAATCCTCAAAAGAAACCTCCAAGCAGTTGGAAACCCAAATTCTACCTCTGACTAGTCTATGGGCATCCGTGAATAGGCTAACAATCACTGGAATACTCTTGGCAAGTTAAGGACGAAAACCCTTGATATTGCCACTGCTGAGTTTGGGAAAACCTTTAATTCAGTAGATTTGAAAGCATTTCCAAAGAATTCAAGATATGATTGATTTTTAGAATTATGCTATGACTTATTGATCTATATATTAAAATAAATTCATAATATTTGACAAAGCCATTATCATCACAGTTTAAAGGAGAATATTGCAGAAAATCAAGATATGTTCTATTTTCAAAATTATTGCATAAGTTATAAAACTATAAATTATAATAAAACTTCATCACTTTGGATGAAGTTATATTGTTTCAAGGCAAAAATCTGGAATATTCTAGAAAGAGACATTACACAATTTGTCAAGTTCAAATGTCACGATAGATATTCCATGTTCAATATTAGAAATAAAATAATAATCAAAATTAATCATGTTTGCTTTTGTGTTTTAAATTGTTTTGAGGTTCAATTTAGGGTTTAGAATTATGTTTTCTAGTTGACCAGTCAAACTTGAGGACCAAAAACTAAAAAAAAAAGGGCAACAAAAGATGGAAAATCTTGAGGAATCACCTGAGGTATTGTTTTTTGATCCCGAAATTCCCAAGTACATCCATGGAAGTACCCAGGCAATACCAGTATCAAGAAATAGTATCCATGGTGATTATAGAAGGTTTCTTACACAATTCCTACTTTGGGATGTTTTGTACCTGATTTTGGGGGTTTTAGGGGCGATTTTGTAACACAATCTAAAATTTAAAATAAATATAAAATAACTCACAAAGAAGGAAACCAATTGTTTAATATGAGCCATGTTTTTTACTTGTCAAAAATACAAGCAATGCCAGCTTCATTTCCTTTTAAGGTAATAAAACTCAAATATGGATGTCACATTAATCCAAAGCTATCCAAGGTAAGTATGAATCATTACCCTCATGGTGTTATCATATTAGTACTTAATGCATGATAAATAAATGACTAATTATTGTCAATATTTTAATTTTAGTGAGAAATAACATTCCTAATGATGGGTCATCGAGTGTGACCTAAAATGTTGATGGAAAAAGGTTTACACAGTCAAATCTAGAAACATTTGAGATCCAATAACATTCTTTTGTCATACCTCTTCACCTTTCAATTTACCGATGATTTGCACTTATAGCATATTTCCTCGTGTTTGGCATGATATCATTATTGTTGCAAACAAGTAAATAGTACAAATGACATACGTTTTATATCTCCAATGTTTTTCGCTCCACTTTTTGATTGCACACTTGCTAGGGAAAAAATTGCAAACTGTTTGGGCACATCCCCAAAGAACTACAAAACCACACTCCTTTATCAGAGGTGCACAAGATCTCTTCCCCCGGCACTTCTCACACCTTGCACCTACTTTTGACTTATGCTAAATCATCCTCAGCTACATATGTTGGCATTAATGGGTCAAACAGTATAACTTCAATGGGTTCTATGAAGGCCTCTTGAACCTCCCTTTGTGGATCATGTACAACACCCAAAAATAAGATTTATGTTTCCACTTGCAATTCCAAGGTCTATGTTTTCATAGAGAATCCTTTGATCATGGGCTCAGAGTGAGATCCTCCCCATGGTGGAGTTTGGAACAAAAGTTTTTGAGGATGAAAAGACACAAAAAGAATACATTTTGATTTGCCAAATGCATAACTTTTGGCCAAGCTTGCTAAGCTTGACAAATGTATCTCAAAATCTTAACAAGCATTCCTGGAAGAGGAAAATTTTATTGAACCTTTTGCGGAGGGTTTGTTCCTCGAAATAAGCAATCCTGTGTCATATGGTAACTTGTTGTTCCAAAAGCGATCTTTGTTTGGAGCAAAGCCTATCTTTATTTGAAACCTTGGTACCTAGAATTCAATCCTCTCACAGACACTTTCTCAAATATTCCAGTTTTGATTTGGCTCCCCAAGCTTCCACTTTTGGGGCATTCCTAGCCTCTCTTCAATTGGAAATGCCATTGAGAAATTTATTACTATTCTAGAAAAGTTACATATTCAATCTACATTCAGTCTTTGCTCAGATCCTTGTGGAAATGGACATTTCCGAACAATTACCAACAAAAATTGGGCTCAAGGTAGGCCCCAAGATTTGGGGACAATCATTGGATCATGAAATAATAGTGTTCAGGTGCAAATTATGTTACACTAAACCCACAAAGCAAGCAACTTGGTGGATAGAGGCTGACACAAGCCATCAACATATTTATCCTAATGATAATGACAAGGATAGTGAGATTTCAGAACCTGAGGGTGTGATGTTGATGAAGTCTAAAATTTCTTTTGGGCTCCCTATGGCACCAAATAGTGGCCTTGCCCCTTCAGTGGTTGAAGTTGTTTCAGCCAAGACTCTGAGGGAGAAGAATCAAAGAAAGAAGCCTCCTCTGTTGATGTTATAGCAGCTTAGGGCTGCACTTCCATTGCACGAATTCCAAGAAGAAAGCATGAATTAAATGAGTAGCCATTCGACTATTTAATTCATGACTATAACATTTAATAAATGCAGAGGACCGACCCTATATGATTCGCTTGCTTTCATTATCACTTGGGCCGACCTTATTTGTAAATTGTTATTTATTATATTACTTTAGAGGGCCGACCTATCTTGAAGAGGCGCCTCTCTTGTATATATACAAAGTCTTCTTGTCATTGTTATTGATTAATTTGATCCAAGAAACACTAACATGGTATCAGAGCGGGTTTGAAAAAGATCGTGATCAGATTTAGTTTGCAGCATTCACTCTAATCTTTTTCAATCTATCTCCTATTTCAAATTTCAAGATGGTGAACGGTCTGAAAATCAAGGATAGACTCGAAGGAGTTTCTAACTACAAATCATGGAGGTTCAGGATCATGCTCACATTGGAAGAGAACGATTTGGCTGAGTTTGTGAAAACAAAAGTTCCCGAACTTGAAGAGGAAGAAGAGAAGTTGCAGTGGAGGAAGAAAGATACTAGGGCAAAGAAAGTGTTGGTTGATTCCGTCAAAGATCATATTGTTCCGATTGTCTTCAAGTTGGATACCGCAAGGGAGATGTTCAAAACATTGGAAGAGATGTACGAAATCAACAACACTAGCCGTGCCCTAACCTTGAAGCAACAACTACTTCACATTAAGATGGTGGAAGAAGAGTTTGTCATCACCTACTTCATGAAGATTTCCGAATTGAGAGATCAACTCTCTACCATTGGTCATATTGTTGATGACAAGGATTTGACCATGCTTGCTCTCAATGGTCTTCCGCTTTCATGGGAGTCGTTTATTCAAGGAATCAGTGCAAGATCTAAACTTCCCAAGTTTGATCGATTGAGGATTGATTGCATTTAAGAGGAGTCGAGACTAACCGCAAGGAGCATTGGTCAAAGTTCAAAGAATGAAGATTTACATGTTCTCGCCTCTCATTCATCAAAGAAAGGAAAAGTTTAAAAGAAAGGATTCTTTAAGAGGAATCGAGATAATGGGTCAGACGGTGCTCCTGCATTCAAGAAGAAGTGGGACCTCTCTCGTGTTCAATGCTTTAGATGTGACAAATTTGGTCACTATGCGAAGGATTGTCCTATCAGGCCTAATCAACATGTTTCATTTGCGGATGTGATTGAGACCTCTCCCCAAAATGATTCTAGTGAATTTCTACTCAAGTCATGGGCCTATGTTCAAGCTGTGAAGGTTGTGTACTAAGCGCAAGAGTAGCGTATCATACCGTGTCCACCCTTCAAAATATTTAAGAGATAAGTATTCTTTGTCTTTGATTACCATTCTAGGCTAAAATTCAGTTTGTTGAGTTGTGCAAATCTGACATTAGTTACTTAGGATTATGTGTGACCAGTAAATAGTGATCTCTGTGATAAGATTCTTTAGATTTATTCATTGCAAGTTGTATCATACTAAATTGTGAAGATTGTCTTTTGACATTAGTTTTTTTTTGAGAAATTGAAACAAAGACATGTCATGATTAATGAATTAATTATCTATTACTCTCAAGTTTTTTTTGAAGTATTGCATCGTTGAAAAATGTTCATGAATTTTTTTTAGCCACTAATTCATGCTATTGAGATAGTCAATCATGTATGCTCCTAGTTATGGTATGTCTATTTGAGATAGTTGAGTTCCATGAACTATGAGTAATCTCTTGTTAATGATTTTAGGATAAATCAGAAGCGTAAGAGATTGCTTTCAAGAAGAGTGTGATGCATCCTATAGGTTGAAGGATGGAGACTCTACTTGCAGCCTTGAGACTAAATAATTAGCTAAAGTCATCTTTTGGAAAAAGAAAAATTAACCTTAAGAGGGAGTTCTATGACTCGTTGAGAATAAGTAAGGGTTGCAATGTTGCAAGGCCGGATGTTAAATTGTTGAAGTACCTCTTCAGCAGTTGGGTTCTGAATTGCTCAAGTCAACCTGGATTGGTAGCTCCGCAAACCTATTCAGAATAGAGTGATCTGGGATGCGGTCGAAGAGGACAACCTTGAATCTCTACAGAGGTGTGCGTTGGAAACCATTTCTCTAAGGCAAGCGTTGCAGGCAATGAGGACAAGTGGTTGATGCAAGTGATTAAGATTCAGAGGGAGCCTACTGAACCTAAAGAAGATGGTTGTATTGCTTTGGATGTTGTTTCAGTTGAGGTATAGCAGGAAGCAGTCTTTTGTGACAGCTCGAGAAGTAGTGTGGCTTCGAAAGCTCCTTGCAGGATTGGTTGAACAATCGTTGAAGCCAACTGTCATTCTTTGTGTTAATCAAAGCTTTGAGAAGCTTTCTGTCTTTCCATGTATTTCATGACAAAACTAAGCATACCACTATATCAGAGATATGGTATTGAGGAAAGATATTCAGTTGAGGTATATCAGCACTGATGAGTAGATGGCAGTCATTCTCATCAAGCATTTTTTTTTTTGGGATAATGGTTGTGTACCTTCGAGACAAGCTTGATATGGTGGAGAATGAAGTCCTAGCTGAGAGGGAGTCTCAATATCAATGTTCCTTTGTTTAATGAGTTCTTCTTTGAAAGAAGTTCAAGGTGAAATCCCTTGATAATACATTTCTCTATTGAGAGAGATTTGAGGTGCAAGTCCTTGATAATGCTTTTCTCTATTGAGAGAGATTTGAGGTGTAAGCCCTTGATAATACATTTCTCTATTGAGAGAGATTTGAAGTGCAAGTCCTTGATAATACATTTCTCTATTGAGAGAGATTTGAGGTGCAAGTCCTTGGTAATGCATTTCTCTTCGAGATTTGAGGTGAAAGCCCTTGTTTCCACCCTTTGGGAGAGCCATGGTGGATGTCATGTGTGTGACTCCATGACAAACATCACGTGAGTGTATCTATGATGATTTACTTGTGCTTGTGTATCACCCTCTGGAGGAGCCATGGTGAAAGTCACATTAAGGTGACAACATCACATTAAGTGATGAGCACTTGTTCATACCATCTATGGAGGTAGCCATGATGGTTGATATCACGATGAGGTGATATTCTATTTTGTTTTCATTCTGATATGATGTGTCTTGTGCAGATGGAAGTTCATCCCTAGCTGAGAGGGAGTGTTGATGTTATAGTAGCTTAGGGCTGCACTTCCATTGCATGAATTCCAAGAAGAAAGCATGAATTAAATGAGTAGCCATTCGGCTATTTAATTCATGACTATAACATTTAATAAATGCAGAGGGCCAACCCTATATGATTCACTTGCTTTGATTATCACTTGGGCAGACCTTATTTGTAAATTGTTATTTATTATATTACTTTAGAGGGCCAACCTATCTTGAAGAGGCGCCTCTCTTGTATATATACAAAGTCTTCTTGTCATTGTTATTCATTTTCAAGTTCAATAAATATAATTCGCACTTTAGCAGCAGAGCAGCATTTCATAGCAGCAGACCTAACTCAAGCATATTTGCATTCTTAGAAGAAGTTCATACTTGAGCAGTGATTCATCTTCAGCAGTAGCAGCAAATCTTCATTATGCAGCAGTAGTTCATTGTAAAGCAGCAGATCGTACAGTTGCAGTTGTGTATCATATTGTAGCAGCAGGCCGAAGTCAAGGAGAAACAAATTCATTTGTATCTTTGCATCTAGGAGAGGTGCGATTGTTCCTAGTAATAATATCGGCCATTGTTGGGCCTAAGTTGTAAGCAGATTTCTGCTCTTGTTCTACTTTATATAAGAGAATCATTTGTTGGGTTTTTCTCCCTCAAGAGGAGGGTTTTCCCAGGGTATCTTGTTGTGTTTATTGTCTTATGTGTTGCAATATTTTTAAGTGCTTTCAATTGATTAATCTGATCCAAGAAACACTAACATCCTCAGCTAGAGGCTAGTGCAGAACTTTGGACATGAGAGCAATTACTCTTTAGAACACAGTTCAAACCAATGGACTAGAGATTATCAAGAAAAGAAATCCTCTTGTAGATTGGACAATGATCAATGCAAAATGACTTGCTGCTCCCATGTTAAGAAGAGATAGCTGGTATTTTATAGGTTTGATGGTAGAATGGGTTTAAGTTATATAGTATGATATAGCTTTCAGCTTGTATAGCTAACAAAAAATAGAATCATATATCTAAAGTTTTAAACAGTATGCTCAGATTTTCAAGCTGAGCTGCTATAACTATACTCCCTGTCAGCAAAGCATGGAAAAATAGATACTTTTTTTGAATTATACATATATTTGAAGGGCAAGAACCCCAAGTCCCTCAATTCACTAAACAAAAAAAATCAGTACGAATGGAATGCCACAACTTAGGTCTATTATTCAAAATGTTAATATAAATTAACGATGATTTATCTTGCCAATAAATATTTAGGTCATGAGTTTTTGCATTCCAAAAATAGTTATTATTAGTGTTACCTGGGGCCTTGACATGCGTCTAAGAAGTTTTGGGGATAGAGAGATGGTGAAATGACCCCCTTACAATTTTTTCAAATTTTCCATCAACAATATCACCCGTCAGCGTTAGCAAACCCAAAACCAGTACTGAAATGTAACCCTACACCAAGAATGTACACCAAGATCCCAATGATGGACGAGGTGTGAGCATATGGCGCCAGGGAACGTTAGATTGTAAATTGAAATACTGGAATTGCAAATTATGCAACTCCACCACTCATTTAGCGAGAGTAGGTTGACGGCTTAGCCGATCAGCATGATGAATAATGCAAGTACATGAAAAGTAAAGATGGCAAGGCCTGTCTCTTCCACCAAACAATGGGAATAAAAAATGCTTATGCAGAAAGTAAATAGAGCAATGAGGCCTGACCTCTTCCACTAATAGTGGGAAAACAATAGAAATTTGTAGAAATATTAAAGAGTTGATCAATACTACCGATTCATCGTTACAATAAGAAATAGAATGTGCAAGAGCCAAGTGATAGAGCTGTCCAAAGTGCTGCAAATGATATTATATGTCTTCCCAACTTCATAAGACTCCCAAATATGAAATTCAAACCCAAAACTCCAACTCCTAACAATCTGATATATAAAACCAGCAAATGCAAAACTCAAACCAGCAACATGAAACCACACCAAAATGCTACCATCTCACTCAATACTCCACCAAATTACATGAAATAAGCAGCAATAGACTCTAAGAGAGATGGCGACCAAGACAAGACTCGGAAATGGCATCAAACACCCCACAAATAATTAAACATGACAATGCAATGGCAGGCATCGTACGGCCATGCAAGAAGGCCAACCTCCACTATTAAATTCATTTCTTCATAATAAAATCTGGAAACCAGCAAGAAGGGACGCCTAGGCCCTAGGAAGAGAATGAGTCATTGCCCAGAACCACGAAAGATTCACCTAAGGAGATATGAACAAAAATGATCTACAACCACACCCAAAACCAGCAACCTGTAAACAATAAAAACACGCCAAACATCATAAAACCTCAATACAAAACTTCTACATATTGCTCAATCTGTTCTTCAGTGTAAAGAACAGTCCCTCTATCTTAGTTAGTTGCTATCTTTCAAGCAAGAAACCAAGAGTAGCTAGGAGGTATGCATTCCTCGAAGCGATTCAATCACCATCTCGGCAACACTTCGTTATATTTTCTTCATGGATGAAAAGAATGAAGCCAACACTCATATTTATAAGCTTTTCACTCCAAATTCAAATTCAATCTCCCTCCAAGATGGACGCCTAATTCAGATTCACATTCACCTTTTCCATTAATTTGCAATTTCATTTCATTTCTCCCTTTTCCAAGTCCAAGTCAAGAGAGCATTATACTTTATCAAAAATATAAATAATTATCAAGTTAGGCGTCCAAGTGTAATAATAAAGTGAAATACTTTATGAAATCAACTCATTTCTCCCTAAGGCGTCCACCATGCCTTAATAATATTTCACTTTATAAAATATTTTACCTCATCAAAGGGAGCACCCAACTCAAGTTCTGACCTGCCAAAAATAGCGCAGAAGTGTTGAAGACCAAAACTACTCAACTGACCTGCCCGAAATAGCTTTTGAACTAGCTTGTTGAAACCCTACTAAAAATAGCACTTACTAAAAAGAGCATACTGCTAAAAATAGTAAGTGTGTCCAAATGCATTTTAACCACATTTTGAGCAGTCGTCGCAACTTACTAAAAATAATAAGTTCGAAAAAGTCCTATGTTTCAATTGCATGTCACACCACTGCGAAGCTCTTTGAAAACCTAGAAGGAATTTAGAATCAAAACTGTATAACTTCAACATGCAAGCCATCAAAACTGCCAAAACATCCTCCTAGAGAATAGGAAACCCTAATTATTGCTCCCTACTAGCCTACTGGCCTCCAGAATAGGCTAATGGCTAACTGCATTGATCATTGTTGAGCAGGGGTCATTACAGATGGGTATGGAAGGTTACCCCCATCCCACTTTTTAATCAAATATAATTTGAGTGCCCCCTTAATGGGGAACACACTTATTATTAGTGCTACTTGGGGTATAGACATGCATCCAAGATGTTTTGGGTATTGAGAGATGGTGAATGGGAGGTCACCTCACCATCCTCCTTTTTTATTACATAAAATTTGGACCTAAACTAAAAAGGGGGATGTGCCCTGTATTTTGGCTTTTGTTTTTTGTTGTAAATTTAGGGACGCCTTGGCATCCCTAGGATGGCCAAGGGATGTTATCCCCAGGGACATTAGGGTGTATCTGTTGGAAATTGTTGTCATTGATGTCAAAGGTTGGATGAGGAAATTGCAATGGCCAAAGGCTACTAATCAATCCTCGTATGACAGCATTGAGCTTATTCACTATTGTAATAAGGTAGAAATAAAAAAGACTGCAATTAAATAAATAATGAGACATTCTTTGTTGGTGACTTCATGTTATTCATATGGCAGCACTCTGATCATGGCCGACCTCATTCAAAATATGGCAGCGATGAATTTGGATTGAATTCAGGTGTATTAATAGTGGTTGACCCTCTTCATTATATGCAAAACAAAGTCAAACCTTTAACTATCAATGCTGGCCAACCCTTAAAGTGGTGAAAAGAAATTGCAATTAAATTATTTGATGAGGCCAAGCCCCCTCATAGAGGCATCCCACTTTGGGGATTTAATATTTAAAATAAAATATTTATATTTAAAGTTTGGCTGACCTCTTTGGGAGAGTCACATCTCTTGGGTGAAGAGGTATTTGAAGGGGCATGCTGAAGGTATTCAAAAGAGTTTGTGGAATGCATTTGAAAGTAAGAAATCATTGAATATCATTCCTATTTAGAGCAGATCTGAAGCAACTAAAATCAGACTTCAAGAGCAGATTTAAAAGAAGTTTATGAGCAGATCTAAAAGTGATTTGGAGCAGACCTTTAAGGCAGATTATAGCAGTTTAAGGTAGATCTGGAAGAGATTCAATAGCAGATTTATAGAACACCATCATAGCAGATTTATGAGCAAAATTTGCGGAAGATTTGAGCAAGACCTTTTGAGGTATTTCATTGCATATTTATGCCAAAGTTGTGAACAGTTTTATGAAGGTTTTTGAGCAGATTGGTGAGAGAGTTTATAGCTTATAATGGTGAAGTTATTAAGACAGATTTGTGAAGCATATCAAAGCAGCAATAATCAAGAAGGCAAACATAAAATTCATTTGGAGGTTGGTGCCTCCTAATTGAAGAGATAGAGAGGTTGGTGCCTCTCATTAGAAGAGATCAGTCTCTCTTGCGGAGTTGGTGCTTGTTGTGACCTTTTTCACACATCACCCCATCAAGATGGGGACCCCCTAAATTTTGTTCCATTCTGGTCTTTTGGCTTTGGTTCGCTCTCTCTCTGGTCTCTGGTCCTTCCGGGGATGTCCTGTCATTTGACCCAGGTTAAAGTATTGTTTAAATCTGTGAAATTAGGGTTTCCCGCCATCCAGGCTTTTAAGGGCCAAACCGAGTCACGAAATTGAAATCTAAGCTTAGTACAGCAGTCAGAAGACTTCCAGCAGAGTCCCCCTAAATTTTCACTGTATTTCGGCAACTTACTATTTTTAGTAAGTATTCAATTTGGGACTATTTTATTGAGATTTTGGAATTCTGTCAGTTCCACTGCATCCGGGTAACATCAAGCTGCCTACACGTAAATTTTGAGCCAGATCAGGCGACTTGCTATTTTTGGCAGTTCAGGCTTCAAGAGCCATTTTCAGGGTTTCCACATGAGCTTTTCAGATGCATGTCTGGAGAATCCTTCTGGGTTTTCCAAAACCTTCACAGTGATGTAACATGCAAACCGAGACGATCACTTTCAGAGTTCAGCCTTCGGAGGCTATTTTTAGGGTTCGCATGCACTGTTTTTCAACGCATGTCGGGTTTTTCCTTCTGGGTTTTTCAAGAGCTTCGCAACGGTGTGACATGCAAGCGGAGAAGATCGAGTTTTGAGGACTTACTATTTTTAGCCAATGCATGCATGCAGACCAGTTTTTTGGGTTTTTCTGGGTTTCTTGAGATCCCACGGGCAATATGACATGCAAAACCATCCGGCAGTGGATGAGTCACTTTTCAGGCAGTTTCTATTTTTAGCAGGTACACTCTGGCAGCCGCCCCCAACACTCCAGTTCGGCAAACAGAACGACATGCAGAAGGAACGAAGTCAAATGGAGATCGTTCGGGATCCATACAAGTCAAATTAGGGTTTCCACTTTTATAGGGGGTAAAATCCAAAAATAGCCGAAACGAAGCACCCCACCAATGTCAGCACACTTCAAGGTACTTGCTGGCAAAATTTGAGCGAAATCGAAGAACTTACTATTTTTAGTAAGTCAGGGCACGGCTATAAATAGCAGGTCTGCACCCGAGGTTGGCATCAGAGTGACACTCAAGCTATCAAGATCAAGCGTTGCAACTTTCAGGCAAAACGGAGCTACTGAAGTCAGAAAGTCAAAACTTACTATAAATAGCAGGTGGCTATAAATAGCAGGTCAGGGCAGAGGACTGGCAAAACAGGTTCACAAGGTGAAGAAGATCATATGATGAAATTTTCAGGCAAAACGGAGCCTTAGAGGTTGAAAATCAAGGGACTTGCTAAAAATAGCACAACTTGCTAAAAATAGAATGCAAAAGCAATAGCAAGCAGAGACATGAAAATTTTTCTAAGTATGGGAAAATGAAAGCAAGAGCTCTAAAAGGCGCCCACCTCAAGAATGAAATCTGGAAATTTTCTAAGTACAAAATTCAAAGTTGAGCAGAGAAAATGCGCCCACCTTGATCAAACTCTTGAAATATTCTAAGTGTTGGAATTGAAAGTAGAAGCTCTAGAATGCGCCCACCTTCAAGGTTGATAACTTTAAAATTTTCTAAGTATGAAACGGAAGTGGCACCCCTCAAATGCGCCCTCACCCTCAAGTTGTTGAAAATGTTGAAAAAAGTTCTAAGGCACATAATGAAAGTAACCCCTTCCAAATGCGCCCACCTTCAAAATAAAAGCTCACACATGGGAATGCGCCCATAATGAAGATAAAAGTTCAATGTCTCAAATGCGCCCCATGATAGATGAAGGCCAAGAAATACTCTAAGGCAAGATGGAAGCTACCTAGGCAAAATGCGCCCAAGGTAGCTTGCTGGTTGAAATAATTTCTAAGGCATGAAAATAGAAGTAGCCCCCCCTAAATGCGCCCTTAGAAGGAGTATGAGGTAAATAAGTTTAAGTGGAGAAAAGTGAAGGTGGACACCCCTTCCATATGCATCCAAGGAAGATGATAGAAGGAGATGTCAAAGGCGTGGGGAAATAAAAGTAGAAGACCTCAAATGCGCCCTCAAGCAAGGCCACTCAAAAAGTATTCTAAGTCACAATAATGAAAGCACAAGGTGGTAAATGCGCCCAGCAAGTGAAGCTGAATTGAGAATTTTCTAAGTGTTGAAAAATAAAAGCACAAACCTCTAAATGCGCCCTCTAAGGAAGTATGAAGGCAAGACTTAGAATATTTTCTAAATATGAGGGAAATGGAGGCTCATGGGGTAAAATGCGCCCATCATAAGGAGGAAATGACAAGTTGAGAAATCTCCAAGGCATTGAAAATGAGAGTTCAAGGAGTCATATGCGCCCAGGGTAAGGAGGAGATATAAGACTTAGGAATTTGTCTATGGCATTAAAATAAAATGCCACTGAAGGGAATACGCCTAGAGAGAAGGAAATGTTGAAGGAATTTCTAAGTTAGAAAATGGAAGTAGAAGACTTCAAATACGCTCCAAGGAAGTTGGGACTTGAGAAAAGTTGCTAAGTGTAAGGCAAAATTTTAAGGCGTGAAATTGCTTGGGAAACGAAGGTAAAGGTATGTGTTATGAAGTGTGCCCAAGGATGTGATATTTAAAATAAATTTTCTAAGGCATTTTCTAAGGGGAAATTAGAAAATACGCCTGGAGGAGGTGGTATAAAATCTCTAAGTGCAAGGTGATATGCTCCCAGATGCAGGAGGGAATTTCTTCAGGGAAGCATGAAAATACTAAGGCAGGAAAAATGGAGATTACAGGCGTGGAATTCCTCCAGAGTAAAAAAAAACGGGTGAACCTTAGCAATTTTATTATTTTCAAAATAATAAAAATTAAATGTACCCCTTCGTTTGGATACACATGAAAACGATGATTTCTGAGGGGAAATTTCTTCTGGGTATTGGATATTTCTCACTGGGAGATGATTTGAGGTTCTTCCACACCTTGCTCGTGTTGTTTCGGCAGGGATTTTGGCCTAGCACCCGTTCAACAAAGTTCCTAAGGCTCAGATGGATAAATTTTCTAAGGCATCGAAAAGGAAAGCAGAGGGGGTCAAATACACTCACGGGGAAGAAATTTGTCTAAGGCATGAAGGAATTTGAAAATGAACTGAAGCTCGAACATCAAGCGTTCAAATGCACCCCCCAAGATGAAATATCTTCTAAGGCACAAACTCCAGGCAAGGTGGTGGATACGCCCATGATGAAAGTTTGCTAGAAAAGTGATGAATTCTATCAAGATTCGGAGATCAAGCGGTCAGAACATGGAAATAAGGTAAGTAAAGTGAATTTAGATTATAAAGTGTTCTGATACTCTTCTTTTGTTTTGCAGGATGAACGTTGAAGCCAAGGCATGAGGACTTGATGAAGCTAGACAACGTTGCAACTTTGGAAACGAAAGTGAAGATTTGTCTAAGGCACTAAGAACGTGATGCAAAAGAGGCAAATGCGCCCAAGGCAATGGGCTAAAGAAATATGAAAGTTGCAAGGAAGAAGTGCGTCCTGGAGTCAAAGCAACAGGAGGGCCGAACAGGAGGAATTCTTTGCTCATCACTTTCATATCAACCACGTACTCGCCTCTCCTCCTAACGCAACAAAATTGGCAGACAGACAGTGGGAACGCGTTTCTGGACGAGAATCTTCTAGAGGAAGAAAGTGGGCATTAATTGCAGATAATGGTTCCTGCAGAGGAGTGGAGAATATTCTGTGCATTCATTGCCCCACTCCTCTTTGTGGCGGTTTTTAGGGCAAGAACCCTAATTAGGGCATATGTGGCTCGATCTGAGCCCTTTATTGTAATTCAATCTAAGCCGTCCGTTGGACTGGGCCAACTATAAAAGGGGCATCCCCCCTCATTTGTAACTAAGTAGACATTAGATTGAGAGTAGAGAAGATATAAGTTAGAATAGATAGAAAGTTAGCTTAGAAGATAGCTTAGTTTGAAAAGGAAGGAGAACTTTCCCCTTTGAAAGTTTTGTAAATGGTTGTTGTGAACACTTTTCATAATACAAAGGTTTATCATTGCATGGTGGTTCTATCTTTTATTGTGAATAGCTAGCAAGGCCTTTTCGTCTTTCCAATTCAGATTGATAGAATAGAGTAGACTTTATTTTATGCAAGTAGTTGTTAATTGTGGAGTGTGGCGTCGTGGTTTGAGCATATCTTCTTTCATCCATACCACTAGCGGGCTTCCTGATGGTAAGTTCGCCTTGTGTGGTCCACTGGAATATCAGTACCCAACTTCGGTTGTGATTCGTGTGTTCATTTGCATCGTTGTGATGGAGTGCACATGTTGAATCACAATTTGAACATCTTATTCATCCTTTGAAGATTGCATCAGCTTTGTCAGAGTTGTCCGAAGGGAGACGAAGCGAAGTCTGGTTTGAAGATTGTTTAAGTCGATCCTCGTCCTCCACCCTTTAGGAGTAGATGGTTGCATCTCTAATCCTTATATCCTTTTACATTCAGCATTATCCGGTTAGTTTAAGAACCCGAGCGTCATTGACAAATCTCCTGAAATTTGAGAATCCTTTCTTCTGAATGAGCAACTCACGTAAGTCCTCTTGAAATAACCAGCATATTCACATCAACCAACTGAGTCTATTCGCAATAAAAGGAACCTTGGAGTTGAACGCATGAACTTTCACGCAATCTTAGCATGCGGAATACTTTGATCAAGAGGGAATAGAGTGACCGTTGGGCATTTTTATTCTGTGTTGATGTCGTCATAAAAAACACGTCAACAGTGCTCAGTTGTGGGGATTGGTGTCTCTAGTGGGTTGGTGCCTATGAAGATTGTAAGAGAATTTTTATATCAGTACTATTTTTCCATGGTTTTCTCCCGTAACGGTTTCCACTTAAAACACGTGTGCTTCTCGTGTTGCATAATTGTTATTTCTTGTGTGATAGATATTGCTATGGTTGTTAAGTTTTGAAAAAGTAAAAGATTGGCTTATATTGATTTTGGTATCAGAGTGGGTTCCTTCAAGAATAGCCTAACTGCAAGAAGGTAGATCTCAAAAGCACACATGGCATGTCAAGAAGGTTTTCAACTAGAGCCCCATTGCTCAACGGAACAAACTATGCATTTTGTTGCGTAAGGATGTGCACCTACCTTATGGCACTTGGATTTAATATTTGGCAATTGGTAGCAGTTGGTTATGTTGCACCACCCTCTCCACCAATGGATCAGGCCAAAAAGAGGGCTAGTGAAAATAATGCGAAAGCTATGAACACCATTTTGTGTGGTTTATCATAATCTAAATTTGTCAAGGTGACGCATTGCAGGTCACCAAAACAAATGTGGGACAAACTCCAAAATACTTATGAAGGTGATCAAAAGGTTAAGAAGGCCAAGCTCCAAACCCATAGAAGACAATTCGAGAGCTTGAAGATGAAAGACAAAGAGAACATTGCAATCTATCTCCTTCATGTGGATGAAATTTTCAATACCATTCGAGGACTTGGTGAAGAAACAAAAGAATCCGTGAGCGTGCAAAAGGTGCTAAGATCTCTTCCCTTGAGATTTGATGTGAAAGTCTCCACTATTAAAGAAATGAAGGACCTAAATACCTTGAAAATGGACGAGTTGCATGGGATCCTCACGACATATGAAATGAGGACTAAGAAGGAGAATACATCAAAGCATGAAGCCGCCTTCAAAGCCTTGAAGAAGATGAAGAATAAAGTACCTGAATCAAGTGCTAGTTCAAACGATGAAGAAGAAGCCTAATTAGTGAGAAAGTTCAAGAAATGATCTAGAAAACACAAAGGTAAGCATACTCTTAAATATTTTAATTGTGGTAATATAGGACATTTTGCTGCTAAGTGTCCATAGGCCAAAAGTGAAAATAGTGATGAGGAAGAAGACTATAGCAAAAAGAAAGGAAGGAAACATTGCCATCACAAAAAGAATTACATACAAGAAAAGCATGAAAAGGAAGACTTTTGTAAGCATAAGAAGAGCCTCTATTCCAAGGAAGATAGTAGGTCATCCGAAGAGAGCAATGGAAGCATTTCAGACAGCAATAGAGAAGAGATTATGTTCATGGAAATAGAAACAAAGGATGATGCCCTAGAAAGTGAGGACAACAAAAAAAAAGACATGGATTTAGAAGAGGAAGAGTATGAAAAAATGAATGTGGAAGTTGATTTGGAAGGAGAACTCATTTGTGCCCTAGATGAGATCAAGAGGCTTAGAAAGAAAAATTCAAAACAAAAATTACAACTTCAAGAGGAATGCGAATCTAAGGCAAAAATATCACAAGATCTTCAAGAATCAGAGAAGATTATCATAGATCTGAAAGTTCAAATTGAAGAGGCAAAGAAAATAGAGGAAGAGATATGAATCCAATTGAAAGCAAGAGAAGAAAATTGTGAGAGGCTAGAGTCTGAGATTGTTTCTTTGAGAAAACAATTGGAGAAAACAAGTACTCAATTGAACAAAGACCTAAAGAATGAGAAGAGTATTAAAAATTTAGATAATATTCTCAATTCCCAAAGGCCAACTTACAATATGAGTGGTATTGGTTATGAAGAAGGTCAAAACTCAAAAACCACACAATCCCCAAAGAAGATAAATGGAGAAAAGCCAAGAGGTTGTGCTGATGTTATCAAAATATCCATCAATAGTGAGAGCACCAAGAAGGAAGAAGGTGATATCCCTCAGACGCACAACAAGGGTAACTACGGAGGATCATTCTCTTCAAGACAAGCGCCTATGACTAGGTTCCAACACTCTTTCTATGGTTATTGCTTTTCATGCAATCAATTTGGTCATAAAGCAGTGGATTGTAGAGTTTGTGCAAGAAATGATCTTGGTTTCTTAAAAAGGAACTATAATTCTTTTGCTCCTTTAGTAGATTACAATGTCATATGCTATAAGCGCAACAAATTTGGGCATACAGCACGATTTTGCAAAAGTTGTCTTCTCCTTCCTAGATAAAACAAGAAGGTGGATACTATGGCCAAATAGAAGGAGGAAAATACAAAAGTATGGAAAAAGAAACAAGAGAAAAAAAAGAAAAAAGAAGATTCTTTTTGCTTCATGCACAAGAAGTATCACTAAGTTCATAAGGAGAAGTACAAACTCAGGGGGAGTTAATCAATGCAATATCTTTTAACTCCGTGGAGAAGACAATTAAGAGATAGATCAGCTGATGCATATTCTATAGGAAGGTAATAAAGTATTTCGTTGCTATTGATGCCAAAGGAGGAGAGTTGCAGAAAGGCAGAGAGTTACAGCAAGGAAGAGTTATAGGAAAAGCAAGAATGATGCCACCAATGCCAAGAGGAAGTATTATAGACAAAGGGAGTTTTCCTTATAAAAGTACTAAGTTTTCCTTTTCCATTGATGTCAAAGGGAGAGAGATACAAAAAGGGGGATGTTGTGACCTTTTCACATATCACCCCATTCAAAATGGGTACCCCCTAAATTTTGCTCCATTCTGGTCTTTTGGCTTTGGTTTTGCGTCTCTCTCTCTCTGATCTTTTTGTCCTTCCGGGGATGTCCCATCATTTGACTTAGGTTGAAATTTTGGCTAAGTCTGTGGAATTAGGGTTTTCATTCTTCGGGCTTATTGGAGGTCAAATCAAGTTGGCAAAATAAAATCTGAGCTAGGTACTACAGTCACGATGCTTCGGGCAGGATCCCATCAAATTTTCATTGAATTCTGACAACTTACTATTTTTAGAAAGTACTTAAGTTGAGGTCTTTCCCTCAAAAATTCTGGAATTCCGATTGCTCCACCACATTCAGGACATTTCAAAGTGCTTACACGCAAAATTTGAACAGATTTGGACAACATTCTATTTTTAGTAGTTTCGGCTTCAGAGGCACTTTTCAGGGTTTGCATGCAGGATTTTTCGATGCATGTTAGGATATTCCTTAAGGGTTTTTCGAGAGCTTTGCAACGATGTAACATGCAAGCTGAGTTGATCCTTTTTCAGGAACTTAGCTATTTTTAGCCAGTGCTCGCATGCAAACTAGTTTACTGGGTTTTTCTGGGTTTTTTGAGATCTTCGGGTAGTGTAACATGCAAACTCATCCGACGGTCGGTTGACCACTTTTCAAGCACTTACTATTTTTAGCAGGTTCACTCCAAACGCTCCCCAGCACTTCAGTTCCATGAACAAAGCAACATGCAGCAAAAACAGAGTTAGACGAAGGTCATTTGAGGCACATGCAAGTCAGATTAGGGTTTCCTACTTTAATGCCTATAAGGAGGGGTAAAAAGCCAGAATCTTGGAAAACCGATGTATCCCATCACGATCAGCAGCCTTCAAACAATCTACTGGTAAAATTTGGGCACAGTCCGACCACTTACTATTTATAGTAAGTCACCTCTAGAAAAGGGCTAAAAATAGCAGGTTGGCATGCGGAGCAGGTGTGAACGGGTCAAACAGGTCATGAGGACCACACGGTGAAAATTTCAAGTCAAACAAAATTGTAGAAATCAGGAAATCAAAAACTTGTTAAAAATAGAAGGCAAGGGCAGGCTGAGGGCATGAAAATTTTCTAAGTATGGCGAAATGAGAGCTCACCTATCAAAATGCGCCCAAGGTTGGCAGAAGAGTAAAAACGCCTAAGGCATGGAAATCAAGAGCTCACCCATCAAAATGCGCCCAAGTGTTGATAGTGGTATCAAAAATTTCTAAGTGTGGGAAAACGAAAGTAGACCCATCAAAATGCGCCCAAGCAAGGAATGAGGCTTGAAATTTTACTAAGGCATGGAAACTTGAAGAGGACCCTATGAAATGCACCCATGATGAATAAGATAAAAGCTCAAAAAAAATTCTAAAGCATGCAAAATAAAAGCACACCATGTCAAACACGCCCTCAACTTGGAAGCCCAGCCTAGTGAATGTGCCATCAAGAAATGTTTCTAAGGCATGGGATAAAAAGAAGCTAGAGGCCTCAAATGCGCCCTCAAATGGAAGTAGACACATGCAAATGCGCCCATCTCAAGCAAGAAGGTAAAAACGCCTAAGGCATTGAAAACAAAAGTTGAAGGCACCCTAAATGCGCCCAAGAGGTGATGACATGCTAGGGCGTGGAAAATAAAAGTCAAGACCCTCAAATGCGCCCTCAACTTGGAGCTCCCCATGTCAAATGTGCCCAAGGAGATGAAGAATTGCGTGTAAAGTTTCTAAGGCATCAAGGATGAAAGCTCAAGGGTGGAAATGCGCCCAAGCAAGGAACATGACTTGAAAATATTTCTAAGTCATAAAATGGAAGCTTCTACCCCTAAATGCGCCCTCAACTTGAAGGGCCCAAGGTGAAATGCGCCCATCATAAGCAAGGTTGCCAAAAGAGTAAAAACGCCTAAGTCATCAAACAAAAGCTCACCATGCTAAATGCGCCCTCAAAGCAAAGTTGAGGGTATCAAATGCACCCATCTTGAAGTGAGGATGTTTTAAAAAGTTTCTAAGGCAAAAACAAAGGCTTAAGGGGGAAAATGCGCCCATGAGCTAAAGGTGATATCAAGATATTTCTAAGTCATGTAGAATGAAAGTCAAGACCCTCAAATGCACCCTAGCAGGGGAAATGACTTGAAATTATCTTTAAGTGTTTGAAATGAAAGTGAAGAAGCTCTAATGCGCCCACCATGGATAAGGTAAAAATATTTCTAAGTCAGGAGAAAATGAAAGCTCAAGGCCTCATGTGCGCCCATCCAAGAAGGTGGCTTGAAATTTTTCTAAGTATGATGAAGGCGAAGGCTCATGGGGTCAAATGCGCCCAAGAAGGGATGAGGCTTGAAATTTTACTAAGGCGTTGGAAATTTTCTAAAAAGAATCATTGAAATAAAGTGATTAGAGAAATACACCAGAGAATGAAAGGTTGATGAGAAAAAATTTCTAAGGCACGTGCAAGGTGGATGAGTTAAAAATAAATAAAAATCCTAAGGCGTGGAAACAAGAAACCCAAGGTGATGAAATATTTTTCAGGGAGAATTAAACGTTAATGATCAAGTAAAAAAAATTAAATCACCCCCTTCAAGTGCACCCATGGATTAATGAAGTTAGAAATTATTTTTCTAAGGAAATTTTTAATATTTTCAGAGGGAAATATTTTCTAAAAATTGCCTAGATTATTTTTCTGAGGGTGATTAAATTTCGAAGATGGAATGATCTAGCTCGTGATTTTAAATCAACTGGATGAAATATTTTGAGGAGGATTTAAATTGTCTAAGGCAAGTGTCATGGAAATAAAAAATTTAAATGATGGAGATTTCAATGGGTCGAAAATTATTTTAATTTCCCCATGAATTTTTCAGAGTTGGATTTATATGAACGTTGCGAGAAATTGAAGTGGAATTTTCAAAATAAGTCAGAGTAATTTCCTCTCGAGTGATTTAATTAACGAAGCGTTAATTGGCAGTTTGGAGGGAAAATTTCGAATTCTATGGAGGAAAGAATCTTCATTTTGGGGAAATTGCTATGACGACTAGCTGACAACTCACCCACCACTTCACCAGAATTAGAAGATTTCTAAGTACTAGGAGTGGAGAATTAATGAAACTGCTAAAATTGAGTCCCGCACAAATTAGCAAGATTCTCTAGAGCAATTATTTAAGCAACGGGGTTTCTCACTTCTTCTCACCATTTGAAGTTGAAAGATTGCTGAAGTGAGAAGAATTTTCTCGTGAAGTTGAGAGATTGCTGAAGTGAGAAGAATTTTCTTGTGAAGTTGAGAGATTGCTGAAATGAGACGAATTTTCTTATGAGGTTGAGAGATTGC
Source organism: Sequoiadendron giganteum (assembly GCA_007115665.2). NCBI lineage: Eukaryota > Viridiplantae > Streptophyta > Pinopsida > Cupressales > Cupressaceae > Sequoiadendron > Sequoiadendron giganteum. Next base: position 179,029,173 of record CM021102.1, on the reverse strand, counting down.
TGAGAGGAAGCAAATTCTTGAAGTTGCTGGAGAATTTTTTTTAAGTGTTGAGAGTTGAGTGCTGAAAGTATCAAGCTGAAGTATTATTTTCTAAGTGTTGAAAATCGAAGTGCTGAAGCATTGCTAGAGATTATTATTTTTTCTAAGTGCTGAGAGTTGAGTGCTTAAAGTCAAGAAGCTGAAGAGAAGTTTTCGAAATTTTGTGCTGAAGTGATATTTTTCTAAGTGCTGAAAGTAGCCAGTTGGTGCGAATTTCTTTCAAGTGCTAGAAGTCACATTGCTAAAAGTGTTAAAGCTCAGGGAATCTAACTCCATATTGCAGCCATCTCGAGGTGATTTTATTTTTTCTAAATCTGAAATCTAACGTATTTTATTCTATTTTGCAGATGGCTGAAGCAAGAAGGGGAGATGTTGCAGGAACGAGCAAGGCTGCAAATAGAGCTGCAAATGTTGAAGCGAGCAAGGCAAGTGCGTCCCGACAAGCAGTAATCAAGAAGCTCGCCAAGCCATTTCTTCCGGAGTCTAAGTTCACTTCAAAGTAGGCAGGATTGAATGATACCAACCTTGGTTCGTTTAATCTGGATGCACTCAGAGCAAGAACGTACGAGCTGGGAGGCCATCCACCATTAGTCACAGCACACCAAATAATGAAGAGTGGGATCTATGCAGCTGCTGGTTTTCCACTAGCAATACAATGTCCGAAGTTGATCATGAAGTGCGCAAATTGTTACAAGCCTAAACGAAGGACTATCGTTTCTCCAGATGGCAAGTTGTTTGCCAACTTCACGCCTGATGCTATTGGAGAAGCATTTGTGATTCCCACATTTGAGAGGATGTTATACAAAACGAAAGATAGAGCTGACAAAATGTATTTCTCCACTTTCGAGAGATGTGCTGGTGTTATCAATACAGTTTGGATGAAGAGGCCTAAACCTCCCCGCACCAAGCTTCCGAAACAAATTATTGTTGAGGATGTGAAGCAGGAATACTGCGATCTTATAATGATGCTTAGTCGGGTGAACGGAAGTCCACAAGCATTCATCTTCGAGCCTTGGATGTTTTATTACTTCGGGATCATAATGGAAGGGAAAGAGTGTGTTGATTGGGCCAGAATGATAAGTGACAACATAGATGAGTAGTTCAAGAGCTTGAGGAGAACGAAGTCATTTTACATGAACTCGTATGTGGTGTACATGTTGGCTCGAATGACCAAGTACAGAGGAATAACGTACAAGGAGCCAATTGGGTGTGGCCCTAAACAGTTCAAGATCTACGAAGCTTGCCCACAACTGCATTTAACCAGCACTGCCAGCTACAAACGGGTGAATGATGCATTCACAATGCATATTGCAAGGACTCTTTAGCGGAGAACGCAGCAAAGAATTTCAAAAGAGGCACAAGCATTGATTGAAGAATATGGATATTGGCTCATCCAATTTCCAAAATTTACATATATTAAGCTTCAGGGGTTCACCTCATATCCATACCGACTGCCGAGGTACCCCACTGATCGAATTGTAATGTTAGAAGTATCTAGGCAACTCATTGCCTACGATAAAATTTAGAAGAAGAAGAGGAAGAAGGGACTGGACTTCCCTATCATCATGGGGAGTTCAAGTGAAGTATGTCCTTCCTTGCAGGCAACCAGAGAAGCTGAGGACGAGCTACAATTCTTTCACCTTACGTACCACACTGGCAGATAGGATTTCGATCCCTACAACAACATTCGGATGGTGCAAAATGTGGAATACAGGCACAAGGCTCACATCGAGGACTTTTGGGCTAATGCAGTTGATGATGCTGAGATCAGAAGGAGAATGTTCACCAGGCTACCCCTGAAATTAATTAGAGAATGTGAAGTCATTCCGGTTCCGGATCAGGTGGATGAGGATGTCAACATCATACAGCTTGACTATGAGTCATTGAGGAACACACCGGTCCCACCACCAGATTGGTTTGAGCCTGAAATCACGTACTTGGATACACTTTCCATACCGGTGTTGACTTTCACGAGGAGTTGGGTTGAAAGGCACATGAGCCGGCTTAAAAGTAGATTGATTGCTCTTACTTATAACCTCATGGGCGATCAAAGGCCACCATCAACAAGGAAAGGAAGCAGATTGCCCAAGCTGCTGAAACATGGAGAGAGGTGTCAGCCCAGCCAATACCTCAAAGGGTAGAGCAAGCATCGCCCACACAATCACAAACTCAGTCTTTGAGTTTGAGAGAGGTTCCACTGTTTAGAAGCCAGAAAGTTAAATCCAACGAGGAGCGGGAGTTTGAGGAAGTAAATCAGCCACCGCTCAGGGAGTCAGACGGCTTAAGTGTCAACGCACCCAAAGGAGGGAGCCAGCAGGAAGAGGAAGAAGAAATGGCAACTGATATTCGTTTCCAGCAGATGCTTGACACGACATTGGAAGAAGAAAATACCACAAGGCAGGAGGCTCGACTACTGGAGGAAGGTGTTCATCAAATGGAGGTGGACGAGCCTCAACAAAGTATTGTTAGAGAAGAGGTGTGCGAGGAGGAAGCAACAGAAGAACAACCCCTCATCGTTTGCAATCCACGACAGGCAGTGCCAGATTGGTTCACAGAAAGAATGAGGAAGGACCCTGAGGATGATATAGACCCAGCAATTGAAATGGAGGAATTCCTCAGTAGGATTAGCGCACCACTAGAAAAGAAGAGGGCTAGGAAATTTTCAAAGATTTCAATAGATGAATCCGACTCTCGTACACTTCAAGTTGTTGTCCCAAGGGAGGAATGTGATCGAGATGAGGAAAGGCAGAAAATTATGTGATCACCACTGTTGAGTTGGGTCGCCCTGCAGAAGCCCAAATAAATGAGGAGTGTGATAACTCCTATCAGGCGCTGAAGAACAAATTGCTCCATACGGAAGGAAAGTATAAGAGATTGAATAAGGAGCACAAGACATTGATCGGGTATGTGCAGAACCTTGTGCGTTCAGGCGAGCAGGAGAATCCAGCAGTTGAACTCCCAGCAGAGCTTCCAAGGGAGTCGGTTAGTGGCTTGGAGGATTTGAAGAAGATGGCATTGGAAGCTGACAAATGGGTTGGCCATGTTCGCACAGAAACAAAAAAGTTCATGGAGTACCTTGCTCATTCTTATCGGCAAGCCTCTGACGTTCTAGCACGCATGGATATTGTTGATCAAGCCTGGAGCAAGACCCAGATCTATCAAACTAAGACTGTTCTTCATCTAGAGGCTTTGATGAATGTGCCCTTGCAGACCCTAGTGGATGGCGGCGTGATACAAGAGGGTGACAGATATGACTTCACCAGTTGGTACTCTTCAGTGGTCACAAGTCGTGGTTTCCTCGATGCAGCCCGAGCAGATTCAGTTAGAGTCAGGAAGGCTATGGGCAATATTCTAGATGGAGTTCCTCAACACACTGGAAGCTATATTTGCTAGGAGGTTGACTCCAGAGGAGATGATTGCGAATGGCTTAAAGGATAAGATGGCTCCCTTCTTCTCAGCTATGAGATCGTTTGTTCAAGATGATTTTGAAAATATTTCAACTTTCTCCAGCATTGTTCAGAACACCTAGGACGCCTTGGTCGCTTGGAGAAAATCTTATACTCGGCACGGGCAAACAATTACAGTACTTGAGTTTCAGCTCAACCACATCCCACCTATTTCAGTTCAAGAGGTTGAGGCAGTGTTGGCCCAGTTGATCGAGTTTGCAGTCGGAGAGAAGGACAACAAAAACGCCTTGCTAGATGAGGATCTTCTGGAAGATGGTGATGGGCATTAATTGCTATTATGGTTCTTGCAGAGGAGTGGAGAATCTTGTATTCATTTATTACCCCACTCCTCTCTGTGCCGGTTTTTAGGGCAGAACCCTGATTAGGGCATATGTGGCTCAATTTGAGCCCTTCAATGTAATTCAATCTGAGCCGTCCACTGGACTGAGCTAACCATAAAAGGGGCATCCCCCCTCATTTGTAAATTATTAGATCAAAACTAGAGATTAGAGCAGAGAATAGAGAGAGCATATAGTGAATAGCTTAGAAGTTAGCATAGCTTAGATTGAGGAAAGAAAGTTTTCCCTTTGAAGGCTTTGTAAGAAGTTGTTGTGAACACTCTCATGATATAAAGAGTTCTCATTGATTGGTGATTCCATCTTTTGTTGTGAGCAGCTAGCGAGGCTTTTTTCGTCTTTTCAATTCACTTAGAATCATAAAGTAGTTTAAAGTAAAGTAGATTTTATTTCATGCAAGTAGTTGATAGTTGTGGAATATGTTGTTTGGTTTAAGCAAGCTTTATTTATCCATACCACTAGCGGGCTCACTGACGGTGGGTTCACCTTGTGTGGTCGACTGGAACATTCTTTGAACTTAACTTCAATTATGGTTCATTTTGTTGGTATGCGTCGTTGTGATGGTATCTGCGTGTTGAATTGTGATTTGAACATCTTTCATTATCCCTTGAAGATTGCACCAACTTTGTAGAAGCCGTCCGAAGTGAGGCGAAGCAGAACTTGGTTTAAGCTTGCAATGATTGATCTTCATATCCCGCATTTAGGAGTAGATAGTAGAACCCCTATCCTTATCCTTTTACATTCAGTATTTTTTCGTTAGTTTAGGAAACTTGAGCATCATCGGTAAATCATACGTGTCTTGCAAGTTCTTCTCTTTCGATCGAACAATTGTGTAAGTCCCCTTGGAATAACCAGCAAATCACATCAAGCCAACTGAGACTATCCACTGTATAAGGAACCTTGGAGTTGAATGCATGATCATTTTGGCAATCTTAGCATGCAGAATACTTTGTTCAAGAGAGGATAGAGTATCCGTTGGGAAACTTTATTTTGTATTGGTGCGGTCATAAAACACCCGTCAACAAGGGAGCAGTGCAAAATGAGAGAATATGTCCGCATTTCCATCAATGACAAAGGAGGAGATTGTTGGAAATATTGTTGTCATTGATGTCAAAGGGAAGAAGTACAAATCACTGCAATAATCTGCTACCATTTTTGTTGTTGTCAAAGGAAAATATTTATTATGTTTTAATGTTAATTTTGTGGTCTTAATGGGCTGACCAACCCCATTCATGTGTGGTGCCCATATTGGTGAAATTTCCCTTCCTTAACTTTGGGCCGACCCATGAGAAAGATATAGGAAATATTTAATATTTATCTTGAGTCTTAATGATGGCCGACCTTCTTAGATTGGTGCCTACTTTAGAGAAATTAAAATAAATTTAATTTAATTTAAATACTTCTAATGTGGCTGACCCCCATTATGGATAGTTGCCTCCCTTGGGTAAAGGCATGTTAAATGGTTTAAAAGGAGAAGAGATGGGAGTTAGAAAAGCGTGCAATTAATGAATATCTTTCCTACTCATAGCAGATACAAGTGCAGATTATAATCAAACTTTATCTGCAGATCTAAGAAAGGTTTTTGAGCAGATTATAATCAGACTTAATTAACAGATCTATAAGGTGTTTTGGAGCAGAAATAGAGCAGATCTACAAGGTGATTTGGAGCAGAATTAGAGCAGACTTATAAGCTGATTTGGAGAAGACATTTAAGACAGATTTGTAGCAGATCCTGAAAGTAATTAAGGCAGATCTTAAGGATATTTATTCTTCAAGAAGACTAAGTTTTGTTATTCAAGAGATTGGTGCCTCTTCATGACAGACTAGTGTATCTTGCTGGGTTGGTGCTCAGTTGTGGGGATTGGTGTCTCCAGTGGGTTGGTGCCTACGAATATAAGTGGAGATTGGTGTCTCCAATAGGTTGGTGCCTACTAGAATTGTAAGAGAATCAATAAAGCAATATTTTGCAGTGGTTTTCTCCCGAAAGGGTTTCCACGTAAATCGTGTGCTCTTGTTGAGTTGCATAATTGTTAGATCTTGTGTAATTGATATTGTTATGATTGCTAAGTTTTGAAAAAATATAAGTTTGTCGTATACTAATTCACCCCCCTCTTAGTAAAAGCATGTGCTCATCAAAGTTGCCAACAATTACAATGCATATGTGGGTAGTTGTTGTACACTACCTTCTTTTCTGAAAGTTGAGTGTTACATTTCTGGTGTGTATTTTCCTATGTTGTTGTATTATCAATCATCATTCTAATATTAATCACGGGTTTCCAGCTCTTAAGCATCTGTGTCATCTCAGGCTCCCAAATTTCCTTATTTGAGTTTGCCTTGTGCTTCTGTTAGCTGTAACTAGAATAAGAGGGTAGATTGATTCAAATACTTAGCCCAAGTAAAAAACAAGGCCTACATGCATATAGTTGAACATTCAAATGCATTATGTGACATGCTTGTAAGTTTCCAACATCGACTTGTTTCAGATACTCAAAAATAATCATGATCCATATTATTATCATCAAATGGATAATGTGATCAAAGGATTGTTATTGCATATTCACCATATTGTGTTTAGAAATTTTAAAATTTCAGTTTCTTTGAAATTATTTAAGTTATTTTTTATTAATTTGTATTTTAAAAATTCAAATATTATTTTTTTATTTATTATTTTACAAGCCATCTCCAAAATTCAGCAGTTTTGTTCCATCCCTGAAGCATGGATAAATGCTGTTTATTATGAGTGGTAAGTACTATTCTTATGGTTGCACAGATCGGCACACATAAACATGTCATATTGGTTTTGGCAAATAATAATGCCAAATTAGTCACATCTACCAGAATGTAGTTACTTGTGATGTATGTGAACTATCATTTTGCAGCTTATCATCTTTAAGTAGAAGAAAGAAACCAGAGTAGTGGATCCAACAAGATGATTAGTAGATAAGTCTTAAGATGAACCTCCAAATCATTTAACAAATTTCCTTTCCCAATATTTAAGAATTTCTTACATTACTTTGGACTGGACAGAAATGCAATTCTATTTGTATTAACTAGTTTTAAACAAGCTCTTAGCATATGTAGCTCTCTAAATGCATGGAATATTTTTTGTATTATAATTCCCTTTGAATGTTTAAGCTCTATTTATAGCAGCACCAAAGTTGCAAGTACACGAGCAACAGCCCAAAAATATTATGTAAGAGAAATCAAGAACCCATGTCACTACTGGTTTTCTGGTCTCTATCTGCCACAAACAAGAATTAAACTCACTGAAGGTAAAGTCCTTTTTATATACTTTATATGCAATTTCAAGTAGAAGTGGGCTCATATTATTCATATTTGATCAGTACCTGTGCTTCCATGTTTTGATTCGTAGACGTAATGAAATATATGTAAGATACATTGTAGGAACTAAGAAAGCCTTCGACTCCTAAACTCCAACAATATTTTTAACTTGAAAATACAATAGCATCAAATGATGAGTATCATCTAAATGATATATTCAAGTTTTATAGAAGTACCTTATTAGGACTATCTTCTTGAAGTTTTTCATACAATAATGGATGTACAATTCTGAATCTACGTTCAAAAAACGATGGAGCACTGTAAAATGAAAAAAATGTGTTATCCCCTCATCCTAATAATGGATCATTGAGAGTGATCCGAGACATATTGCAAAAAATACACACAGATGAATCCAAAAGCATTTTCAACCAACATGTTATCTACAGTTTACAACTCAGAAAGGGAGAGATGGTCTGCATATTCTGAAAATGACAACCAAATGTCAAAGAAAAAGAAATAATGATTAAAGGTGCATAAAATAATAGAAAGAAAGAAAGAAAGAAATTATATTAGTGTACACGAATGACCAACAGTATATCAATGGGACTCAAGAGAACAGCAGTATACAACAGAAAGTTCTAGGAAGTGAAATTGAGGACATTTGCATTGCATCTCCATTTCTTATCAGTCATTAAGTAGTTTCATTTGAGTCATTCTAGTTTATTGCAAATCATTATATGCAATTGAAAACACAATCAAACAAGCATACATCAGTTGAAGACTTTGATTGAAAAGTGTTTGACAGAATGTCCAAGTGTTGCAATTGAAAATTAAAGCAGAATCAGCTAGGGACATTAAAGTGGTATCAGAGCTTGGATCTTGCCAGCCTGTTAGGGAAAATCAGTTGGTTGAATTTTAGTGTGGGCAGCCAGCTAGTCAATCATGGATCAGAAATATAATTGCAAGCAAACAAGAAGTCCAAAAACATGTGAGTAGCCAAGTATGGAAGACATGTTGAAAGAATTGGAAAAACTCAAGCTCTCACAACGAAGATCGGAACAGACATTGGAAGCCTATTTAAATTGAATACATCATAAAGCAAAAAGAAGGAGAAACATGATGTATCTACAAGTGAAACATCTAAGAGTCTCTATGATGAATTTTCAGCAGTTAGTGACCAGCATACAGCTGATCCTAAGGAGAGCAGAATGGACAAAGGTGTTGAGCAGGAGATGACCTCATTTGGTTTACAGGTTCCATCTTCTCTTCAGGACAATAGCAGGGCATCATCCAGTGGAGCAGCTGAGTTGGATGATGAGCATATAGAACAAATGGAGACCTCTTGTGTAGTGACACTTAATCAGGGCATTGATGATGATTTTACAGATGGGATTAGCGCCGCCCTAATTCCAGTTTAGAATGAAAGCATACAAGACTTTGCGGAAAAAGAATTTTAGGCACAATTAGAAGCTTCTCCATGTGGAATAGAAGCTAGTCATACACCCCATAGCCCGCACAATTTGAGGAACCAGTTGAAGGTGAATGAGGATGGGACTGTGGCGGCATTATCACATCATGACAAAATGCACAAACTAATTGAGAATCACCTTTGGATGGTTCAATTAGAGAAAAGACAAAAGAGCATTGAAGCAGAGTCTTCTCATGATTGCTTGCAGGAAATCAAAGAAGGTATGGGAATATTGAAGACAAACTATTTGCACATTCTTTCAGACCGTGATCACCTTCTCAACTTCGTTGAGGTCTATTCAGATGCTTTGAGAAGGAAAGAAGATGAAGTAGATAAGCTTACTCATGAGCTTATGGTTACCAATGATTCCTTGAGGTGTACTCAAATGGCTCTTTAGGATTTCAAGAATCATGTTGATGAGCTTTGCTTAGAGTCGAGTTTGGTCTGAGACTCATTATGTATAGCAGAGACTCAATCACCTATGGCAGCCAGGGCACATGTTGAGGATAGTAGCGTGAGTTCTCCTAGCATTCACATTCAACATACAAGTGCAGTGCCTTGTGTGTTGGATAGGCAGGTGGAGTCAATTGGAGATGGGTGCATTGTTCTTGATCTTGAGAGGTACATGATTGAGTTGCCGATTGGTTACAGTCTATGGGTTAGAGATAGACATGTTGGCAATAGTACTCCAACACCATCTTCTCGAGTTTCACCCCCTACTTCATTGGTTGATGGCTGTCCTCCCTTGTTGGATGGGGTTCTATCAGGTGACACTATGAGGGCAGTAGCTGTTGGTAGAGTGATTGGGATGGTCACTTTGGAATTAGAGGATGGAGTGATGATGAGTTCTTCTCATCTATGGGAAGCAGAGATACTATTCGCCCCATCATGGACTTGATTCACAAGATACAGGGTGTTGTTCTGATTCACATCTGCAGCTTATCAGATGTTGGTATATGTTTCTACGCACTTATGATTGGCGTTCTTCACATCCACAGGAGACCTCTTGGTAAGGAATGGGTTGATGATGATACAAATACATTAGTCATGACTACGGATTCATGCGTCATTGGAGATTTGAGCATAAGGATCTACTTTGGTGCTTTAGAGTCTGACATTGGTTGGTTTTATTAGGAGATGGGTTTTCCTAGGTCTTGCATGTTGAACTTGGATATCATTCCAACCTCTTTCCAGGCAGTAGATGGCATTCATGATGGTACTCTTCTCACTCCTGAAAGTGAGACAGGACACTTGCAGTTGCCTTGTGGGAGTGGTCTTGATGATGTTGCTGCAAGACCAGCTCATCCTGTCTTGAGTTGTGAGTCTCCTTTTGATGATGGCAGTACAGAATGGAGTACACTTGACCGTTCGGATTTTCCATTGGCATAGTTAGGGGAGTTTCACCTCGATTGCATCTTGAGGTGTGCTCATCAGTTTGTGTTCAGCCCACATACACAGGATTTGACTATGTCATTGATGAGACAGAGAGATGGGTTGATTAAAAGGTGTACGGATTCACTCTGGCATGATATACTTCAAAATTCAAGTGATGAGTCCAAGTTGTTCTCGCCAAAGGTTTGACTCGGTTGGACTCTAGGGTTAAAGTGGCACAACGAAAGTCATTTGATGTTAAGGATGATGGACTTCTAGTTTATTCATGTGATCTAGGTGGAGATTGTTTTTGGAGAGTTTGGATGCATGAAAATTATCATTGCAGTACTTGGAGTCGGCATGGTGGAGCAGATATATAGGTTTGGGATCCGGAAGTTTTCTTGTTGGATAGTTGGCCTCACAGATTGATAGGACTTCATAGTGTCAGAGGCTTCAACTTTATTCAGAGGATGTTGGTTGGAGTTCTTCTCAGGATCACTTGGGATCCGGGTGGTTGGTGGACAGGTGCAGATAGATCTCCATTCGGGCTTTTGGTGATGTGGTAGTTGAGTTGGATTGGCAATTGCGGATTGCTTGAGGGCAAGCAATCTTTGGGAAGGGAGGACTGTCATGTCCCTGAATTAGAGGTATATTAAATTAATTATTTATTAAGTTATTCCAATAAAATATAATATCAAAAGGGATGACTTATTATTTAATTAATTTAATAATAAAGTGACTTAAGAATAAAATAATAAAATAATAAAAGTCACTTAAGTAATAAAATAATATTATATTCTATAAGCTTCTTAAAGTTGGATGAGAATTATTTATAAGGAGTTGATTGCAAGCCATTTCATCGTGTCTTGGATTATTTCTATTTCTCATACCTGCGTGGTAGAAGTTGAGGCTTGCAGTGCTCAAGGGTTTGAAGATTCTAGAGTACCAGGTTCAATTGTGAAAGATCAACCCTAGCTGGAGTTTGTGGAGGAATCCATCCAAGGTTTCTACATTGTGCTTTATTGGAGAATTTCACAGGTGCAATAGCCGATGTATTATTGCCCTTCTGATAGGTGTTGTTGTTTAATGCAATAGCTGATGTATTATTGCATGTAGTATAAGGTTTTTTAATTAATGCAATAGTTGGATTATTATTGCATTTATTTATTGTGCTGATACTTTATATCTTCAGAATAAAGTTTATTATTCAGAGTATCTTCAGTAATTATTTCTGAGTAATATTTAACAAGGCAAAAGTAACTCTCTGGGTAAATATTGGAGAATATTAATATATTGCCAGAGGTGAACTATTATTGATGCATTTAAGGAAAAATAATAATTTCCTTGTCGGGCAATTCTGAATATTATAGTGCCGCTACAGGATATGAAGTTTATATTATAAGTACAGGAAAACATTAATTTTCCTTGAGGGGCGATAAGTAGATTTTGAAGGTTATATTTTTGTTGTGATACTTTGGAGAAAAATATTACTTTGGTGAATATTTCTTTGTCGGACGATAAAGTGATATTGGGGAAGAAAATATATCTAGTCGGGAATATTATTCCTTGTGGGGCGACTAGGTGGATTTCAAATATTATTCTGTGATACCTTGGAATGAACTTTGGAAAGAATAATTTCAATATTGTCGTGAGAGACTTCAAACGCGGGCTTCTCTTCACCTGCACTGGTCGATTATCTCAAAACAGAGGAGGCATGATCATTTCAAGAACTTCAATGCCGTTTTTCAGACCAGTCAAGAGGGTCGATTGAGGTTTGATGTATCCTAGGCGCTTGTTCTTTTAGTGCGATCTTGGAGGAGTTAGCTTGTATTCCTGGCACAACACACTTTGCATTATATGCACATTGTATTCCACATAGAGGGACGCCATTACAGTTGGAAGGACATAATTTACATTGAATTTGGAGGCGCTGCAAATTAGGAATTCGTATTTCATCTTGCACTCAGGCACGACCAGCCAAATTCAAGGAAGAAAACAATACTATTGATCAATGCATCAAATCAGGTTTCCTTGTCATTGTTGCAATTCAACCTTTAATTATCACTGTCATTCATAATAGGTTGTTTAGTTGCATTTCATAATAAACAGTGTGGGATTGTTGCTGTACCAACATCGATTATATTATATTTTGGTTTAGAAATTGCTAAAGAAGGTTCTTTAGTTGCATTCTTATATCAGATTGTAATTAGCTTGTAATCAGTCTTTGCATCACATAATACAATTGATGGAGGTTGGCAAGTTCGCATGAAAAATGTTTGATATAATGCCATTTGTGGTAGCTACACAAGTTTCAGTTGGCAGAGGTGCTGAAGTAGTTTGCCAAGTATTTGCTAAAAATACCATGAACTGTAGGTGTTAGTTTCATGCATTTTCAGTCATCCATCTTTTAGAAAATACCAAAAAGACAATTTTCATTGCATCTCCATTTCTTATCAGTCATTAAGAAGTTTCATTTGAGTCATTCTCGTTTATTGCAAATCATTATATGCAATTGAAAACACAATCAAACAAGCATACAGCAGTTGAAAACTTTGATTGACAAGTGTTTGACAAAATGTCCAAGTGCTGCAATTGAAAACTAGAGCAGAATCAGCTAGGGACATTACAGTTGCTCTAGTTTCGGAGTTGAGAGATACTCCCTAGCTGGACATTGTAATGGCTTCACCACAGGAGTCACCATTGGAGCTTAGGGTGAAGATTTCCAGTTGATTTCAGTCGTACCACCTTATTGAAGTTGCAGATTGAAGTATTGGCAGTTGGCTTTTTGGTATTGATTCATTCTCTTCCTCATCACTGGGCGACTAGGTTTACAAGTTTGTAGATTTTTTGCTGCTGTTTTGTTTTTTAGGAATTGATTGCCCCTTTCCTATGCCGTACCATTGCTGGTTGGGGAACGTGTTGGTTTCAAAAGTGAATCACTTCATGATTGCAGCCCTTTGGTGTCTCTTTGGTGGCGCCTTGACCTTCCTATGACCTTGCAATCAGTTTGGAAACTTTCTATTTGTGTTTGGATGACTTTTTGGGGTGGCATGCCAACCTGGTAGCTTGATGTTTGGTGTGTATCAGACTTGCAACTTTCATATCAGACCGCTGCAGCAGAGTTTCAAACCTGATACATTCCTTATGGGGTCATTTGATGAGGCATAATTGATCTTACATTATTGGGGATATCTTGTTTTCAAGTTGGGTTTCATGTGGGATTGCTTACTTCATAACTTTGTCATATTTGGTAGCCCTACAATAAAGTTGTAACTGTTATTATCATTTTGTATTGAGCTCCTATTGTAACACTGACTTGGTAGTACCATTTAGTGAATTAGCTCTCTTTGGATTTGCTACTTACCTCACTGAATAAGTGGTTATGTTCTCACCCCATTGAATAAGTGGCATCTTTCATTATCCATTGAATAAATGGCTTTCTTGTATTGACCCCACTGCATAAGTGGTTTCTGATTTGCACTCACCACTGAAAAGCAGAAGAGTTGTGAGTTCTTTACTTTCAGTTTGTACCACTGAATAAGTGGAAGTTTATTACTCTCCCTATTGAACAAGTGGTTACTTTCCAACACTGCAATGTAAACCTTGACACCATATGCTCTCACCTTGCCCACATCAAGATCTGGGTGATCAGAAAGTGAAAGGTGTTAGTGTTTTAGCGGCGGGAGATATTTTCTCTTAATATAAAATCAAACTAAGGCAGGTCAGCCTAATCATGTTTTTATAAACAAATATTATTCATTCCAGGTCGGCCCTAGAAGAAAGGTCACCTAGATTGTATATATAGAAGGTGTCTCCTCATTTGATCACCAATTCAATTCATTTCCAATTTGTATTTCTTCAGCGACAGATTCGCCCTTCAAGAGTAGCAGATTTGATTCAAGGAGAAGAGTTAAATATTTGTGTATTCAAGAAATTGCACCATATATAAGTGCAGATTCATTGTATTGTATTCGGCCTTTATAGGGCCTGATATTTTTTTGATTATAAGAGAATATCTTTGTTGGGTTTTTCTTCCTCGAGTAGGAGGGTTTTCCGAGGATAAATTGTTGTGTTGTCTTCTTGGTGATTGTGTTTTTTCTGCTTAATTGCATTTTTTATCCTAAAATTAACAGAAGGTAGTTGATTTCAGTTGATTATCTTTGGTTAGATTTCTAACGCTAACAAGTTGCGAAAAATTGAAAAATTTGGGGTGGTTTATTACAATTACCTACTCCATCTCTTGAGGATGAGGATGTTCTAAATCCACCACCATGAAATGTCCCCCTTACTTTTTTACCGAATTTTTTCACATGAACTTGACCCGTTAGCATTAGCCCAATGAAAGATAAGCAAACTGGAATGTGACACTTCACTTTGTGATCACCCAATTCTTAGAGTGGGCAAGGTGAGAGCATAAGGGGATCTAATTACAATATTAGAAAAGTGAGTACAAAGCTATTGGCAACAAGCCATCCAATAGAGAAAATGTAAATACTAGGCAGCAAGCCAGCCTCTTCCACTTTTCAGCAGGCTACTAGAAAGTAAATGAAAGCAAAGAACTTGGCAGCATAGCCAGCCACTTCCACTTTTCAGCAGGCAACAGAAAGTAAACAAAACTCAACCATTTCTTTAGCGGGAGTGAAATACAAAGTACTGAAATAAGAAGCTGATTAGTACTACTAAATCAACATTACAATATATTGTTGGATTCAAAATAACATGAGAGAATCAAACAATATGAAGCCCAAGTGTAAGATATGCATCTTTGTGACATTACAAATGACTAGGCAACACAATAGTATGATAAAACATTGAAGTTGAAGGCCTGCTATGAAGGAGCAGCAATCTGATATAACGGAACAGCGTGCACGAAAACCAACCACCAATCCTTTAAATGCACGTATCTCTTCAACGGTTCAACCACATGTCTGAATCACCTCAAACTTGTTGCAAATGGTGCCAATGAGTTAGGCATCCAATGTCATGTAGCAAATCCCCGCCAACAAGTTTGCAAATGCCCAACACGCAACCCAATGCACACACGGTCAAGGTAATATAGCCCCCAAGAAGGGCAACCAACAGCAAAAAATCCAATTCTCCTTCAAAAAATATGAAATCTCAGGGAAAGGGGCACTCAAGAGAGAGGGGAAGTATGAGCCAATGCCCACAAAATTCTGTCAACTTCTCAAATCAACATGAACAAAAATGTGCTTCAGCCCTTCACAAACCAGCAACTAGAAAATTGATAATAATATTCCAAGACGATATCAAATTGATAATCTAAGTCACACCCACACCAAAACATCAAAAACACACAAGATTAGAAACCTAAAAGTAACCATCACCATTGAAGATTAGATTGCAACCTCTGGATGAAGATGTACCAAACGATCAGCTAGGAGTTGTCTTTCAAACCCGAAAGTGATGTAAAGCTGGGAGGCATTCCAACCCCGAAGCAAGAGTCTAAAATGATTTCAGCAACACTTCGTTATGATATGAAAAATGGATACCTAAATGAGAGGGAGAGAGGCTTATTGATAAGCTCAAAACCCAATAAGCTATGTCAAACCCTGTTGAGGATCCCAAACATGGATACCCAACCAAGAATGATCTCCAACACACCAAAAAAAGTACTCAACACATCCCCAAGTGCCAATTAGAACCAAATGCATACTCAAGAAATTGGTGACTTCTTTGGTAATCCCTTGAAGCCCATCCATGAAAGCTTCAACAACAAAGGAGCATGGAACAATCATTGTCTTCAAACCCAATGCCCATAAAGAACTAGTATGAGCTAAAGCATCACTCAACCCAAGGAATGGATTGTCAAACATGTAAACATCATGTTTTGGTCCTTCTTTCTCCCAAGCTTCATAGGTAACAAGTCTGAAATCTCTTTTCCTTGCTGCTGTAATGAAACCTTCAGTAGCTACCAAACTATGTTTGGACAACACCTCGATGTCAAAGATGTTGAAGTCACCATGATTCAACACTTCCCATATGGAGACTATATCCTCTAGCCCACTTATGCATTCACTAACAAGCAGCCTCAGAAGATTAGGAATCACAAAGTGTGACACGTCCTCATGATTTGATATCAAATCATCAATAAATTGGAAACCATACTCGATCTCATGCTTGGTCACTTCACCTCATCTCTCATCTTCCATCACAAAGAGGGGGTTGTCATTAGTTGCCTCTATACCTACTTCAAAGAGAGGATTATCAAGAATTTGAAAATCATTTCTTTCCTCTTGCTCCAATCCAACTAGATGATCCAAATCTGCACTTGCAACTTCTGATTTTTTTGGGAAAATAATCTAAGTCAAACTCCTCTTGAAGACTATCAATCTCATCAATTACTTGATTTATTCAGTTCTTTGTTCATTCTCTTGCTCCTTGAAACATTTGAAATCAACAAGCTGATCTTTAGCCTCCTTTAGTGCCACCTGAGTATCTTCTAACATAACTTTTGTTGATTCAAGGTCAAGGGTAAGCTCATCAACCTTTCCCTCTTTTTCTTGGAATGCACCAATGGTCTTCTTTGCAATTTTGAAGGCATAATCTCGATCTCTAATCAAGTGTAAATATTCTGATTTCATTGTCTCCAAAGAGTCTTTGATAAGTTGCAGATTAGGTAGACTGATTCCATTTCTAACTCCCTTTCGTCTCTCATCCACCTGAGCCTTCCAATAGAGTTCTTCAATCAAACTATATGTGTGATCAAAACTAGATAGAGCTTGCACTTCATTTTCAACAGACACCATGAATTGACCTTCCCACTCATAAGTGTGCAAAGATGGTGAACTGTTGATAGGCTGCAAATAAAAATCAGAACTTTCTTTCTTGTCATTAGTGACTCCTTGGCTGTCCCTAGAATCTTGTCCCTCATCACCCACTTGATGACATTGCTCAACACTAGGATGAGAATTTGACATAACAAGCTCACTAAGCCTTTGCTTATAATCAGCTCCATGCATTATTAAATAAGATTTATGTTCAAGAGCACCTTTAAACTCCTCAAATTACCTCCTTCAGTAGCATCCTCATGGTTTCCATTGTCCTCTAAAGTTGGAACATCATCAGGATCAAAGGGAAATTTTTCCCATGTAGGATCCTTATCATATGTAGGTGCCATCACACCTAAATCCCAAGTATGGAAAGGCTGATTTGGAAAGGCTGATTGCACTGTTCCAAGGAAAGGTGTTCACTATACTCCTCTTGGGTGTTGTCTCTTTGAATAAGTCACTTCCCAACTCACTACTACTGATATCAACATAAGTATCTCTCTCCAAAGGCGTAGTTTGGTAATCAAACCCCAAACCACCCATGTCACCATCACTATAATGAGGTAAAGAATCATCAATGCTAGCTGTTTTGAAAATTTCAGTAGCAGCAAATTCTTTAGTAGTGGCTGCAATCTCCTCAAGAGAATCATTCTGGAGCTTCGTCATACAAGTTTCTCCATCAAAGACAACTTCTTCTTCATCGGCAAACTCATAGCTTACATTGTGTTTTGAGTTTTCAACATCATCCAAGTCAAAGGGAAATTCATTCCACATAGGATCCTCATTGTGCTTAGGTGCTCACACACCCTGGTCCCATGTGCTAAGGGGTTGATTGCTAGGTTCAAGGTAAATGTGATCATTGTGCTCTTCATGATCAAATGCCCTTGTGAATGAGTCACTCTTCAACTCCCTAGTACTATCATCATGATAGTCATTCATCTCCATATCTGGCACTGTCAAATCAGTCCTAACCAAACCTCTTTGTTCACCTCAAATTGGGCTTTCTAGGCTGCCCTCAAATATGTGAACAACATCCCATTCAACATCAACCAAGCCACCATTTGATTTCTTGCCAAGACAAGGTAAGGGTGATGAAGCAATGCTAGGTTCCCCTAGAGGAATAACCAACGAACTCATATCTCCTTGAAGCTGGTCCATCATGGATGGTTTGTCAAATCCCATGGCGGTATCTTCCTCAAACTTCAAGTATTCTTCATTCACATTTTTGATGGGTGACTCTTCTTCAATCTCGCAGTCATCTTGAAGTGTCATGTGCTTGTTGCTTGTGCCATAATTTCCTCTAAGACTTTGACTCCCATCATCAATGCTTGTTGACTGGTTTTTGTCTTCCTCATGCTTACTTGTGGGCTGCAAATCACAAACAAGCACTTCTTCTTGCTCTGACCCTTCATCAATGGCATGTTTTTATTTATCTTTCATTTTTAAGCCTTCTTCATGTAGATTTTAAGTGATCAGATTAGAATGCAAAAATTAATTCAAAATTGACACAATGACACAACCAATACCCTGGGAAAACCCTCCAACTTGAGGGAGAAAAACCCAGCCAATATAACTCCTATATATTGATATTAATAAGAGCAGCAAACTGCTTACAACTTAGGCAAAAACACAGTGCCAGAATGATACAATGAACAGCACCTCTCCTAGATGCAAAGATACAACTGATGGGATTCTTCTTGAATCGATCTGTTGATACAAGATTTGATCTGTTGCTCAGATCGCACTACTCCTTTGATACTTCAAATGAACTTAATGATACAAATGAATGAAGACACCTTGCATATATACACGCCAAGGGGAAAGGATGTGTCACTTCACCAAGAGGTCAGCCTCAAGGAAAGACGTCCTTCCTAGAAGGGTGCGATTTTCAAGAGAGGTCGGCCTTCATAAATAAATATCTTTTATTTATTTTATTTTAATAATTTATCTTTTGTAACTTAATGAAGGCGTCTCTTATTTAAATAAGCAATAAATAAATTTAAAGAGCTGTAAGCTATCATTTAAATTTATTTCTCAATTCGCCCTTTAAGTATTCATCACGTGGCTGCTAATAAACATCAACACTCCCTCTCAACTAGGGAGGAATACTTCCATCTGTGTAATACTTATCACCTCATAGTGATGTTAAACAACATGACTTCATTCATGTAAGAAAGAGCTTATCACATCATCGTGATATCAGATATCACCTCATCGTGATATCAACCATCATGGCTACCTCCATAGATGGTATGTACAAGTGCTCATCACCCAATGTGATGTTGTCACCTCATCGTGACTTTCACCATGGCTCCTCCAAAGGGTGAAACACGTGAAACACAAGTACAAGTAAATCATCACGGACTCCCTCACGTGATGTTGTCATGGAGTCACGCACATGACATCCACCATGGCTCTCCCAGAGGGTGGAATCAAGGGATTTCACCTCGAACTTCTCTTACAGAGAAGAACTCATTAACAAGGGATTTCACCTCAAACTTCTCTCACAGAGAAAAACTCATTAAAGAGGATCACTGATACTGAGAATCCTTCTCAGTTAAGGCTGTATTCTCCACCATACCAAGCTTATCTCGAAAGTACACAAACTTTATCTTGGAGAGAGGCTTGGTGAGAATGTCTGTCGTCTGCTCATCAGTGTTGATATACCTCAACTGTATAGCTTTCCTCAATACCATATCTCTGATATAATGGTATTTGATCTCAACATGCTTTGTTCTATCATGAAACACAGGATTGACAGAAAACTTCACATAGCTCTGGTTATCACAATGAATGATAGTAGGTTCCATTGATTGTCCAAACAATCCTGCAAGGAGCTTACGAAGCCACACTACTTCACGAGTTGCCACACAAGCTACGATGTACTCTGCCTCTGTTGTACTCAATGCCACTGAAGACTGCTTCCTGCTGCACCAGGATATCATGGCAGATCCCAAACTAAAGCAACAACCAGAGGTACTCTTCTGATCAGTAACACACCCTACCCAATCAGAATCAGTAAAACCATGCAACTCCAAATCCACACCTGTAGAATATCTCAATCCATATCCAATTGTGCCACGCAAGTATCTCAGGATATGTTTAGCTGCAACAAGATGTATCTGCCTTGGTTCACACATAAACTGACTAAGTGCACTTACTGCACAACAGATATCCGGTCTAGTGTTAACTAAATAATCAATGAACCAATCAGCTGCCTATACATTGTAGAATCCATCAATTCTAAACTAGCTGCAACCTCCTTCAACTTATGTAAGTTTGTCTCCATAGGTGTAGTCGTAGGTTTGCAATCAATCATACCAAACCTCTTCAAAATGCAATAGTATACTTGCCTTGACTTAGAATCATGTCATCTGGCTTTTACCAAACTTCTAAGCCAAGGAAGTAATGCATAAGACCAAGATTCTTCATCTCAAACTCAGAAGCTAACTCCTTACATTTTAGAATCAGGTGTTCTTCTCCAGTGATAATCAAATCATCAACATACAGAACCAGAATTAATGCTTCACCATTTATTACTTTGAAGTAGAGGTTAGAATCTGCATCATTCTTTGAGAAACCCAAACTCAACAAATAACGATCAATCCTTTCGTACCAAGCACGAGGAGCCTGCTTAAGACCATACAAGGACTTCTTCAGCTTGCAAACATGAGACTCCTTCCCATGTACCTCAAATCCATCGGGTTGCTCAATGTAAACCTCTTCTTCTATGACACCATTCAGAAAAGTTGTCTTTACATCCATTTGGTGAATCTTCCATCCTCTAGATGTTGCAATAGCAATAATGGTTCTAACAAAAGTATAACGAGCCACAAGAGCAAAGGTTTCTTCATAGTCAACTCCCTCTTTTTGTGAGAACCCTCTAGCCACAAATCTGGCCTTGTTCTTCTCAATGCTCCCATCAGCCACATGCTTGATCTTAAAGAGCCATTTAGAAAACACCACAGATTTGCCTTCGGGTCTAGAAACTATATCCCAAACATCATTCTTAAGTATGAATTGATACTCCTCAGTCATAGCATCCTTCCAAACTTGTTGACTAGAAGCTTCTTCAACACTTGAAGGCTCTGACTCAATGATATGACTCATCAAAGCTACATAACTGGAGAACTTATGAGGTCTCTTACTTTCTCTGAAAGTACCTCTTGGGGCTGCAAAACTTTCTGCCTCTTGCATTATTTTCCTAGCCCAAAGAGGTCTCTTCTTTCCAATCACAATATCTGTAGGCCCATCAGTAGGCTCCAAGGGTTCAGCTGGATCATCATCTTCCTTCGATTCTGGAACCTCCCTCTGATTCTCAGAAATATGGTCAACTTCCATATCCTGAGGAGGCTCTTCTTCATCAATCTCCATATGAGATCCTTTGGATCTTTTGAATGCAACATCCTCCTCAAATGTGACATCTCTACTGATCTCAATATTCTTCTGACCCGGAATGTAGATTCTGTAAGCTTTAGAAGTCTCGCTATAGCCTACCAAAATTCCCTTCTTGCCAAAAGGTTCCAATTTTGTCCTCTTTTCCTTAGGTACATGAATATACACTGGACACCCAAAGATCCTCAAATGACTAACTTCAAGTTTCATCCCAAAGAATGCTTCTTCAGGAGTAATGTTCTCCAAGATTCTGTGAGGACTTCTATTCTATACATAGACTGCAGTCCTGGATGCTTCAGCCCAAAGAGAAATTTGCAGGTTTTGGTCATGAAGCATGGCTTTGATTGCTTCCACAATAGTTCTGTTCTTTCTTTCCGCAACACCGTACTGTTGAGGATTATAAGGAATGCTAAGCTCCCTCTTAATCCCTGCTTCAATACAAAAGTTACGGAAAATAACAGAAGTGTATTCTCCTCCGTTATCGGATCTCAACACCTTGATCATCTTCCCGGACAGATTCTCCAACTGAGCTTTGAATTTTCTAAATCTTTCTAACACTTCCTCAAATTCTTTAGATCTCAAGAAACAGATCCAAGTCTTTCTAGAGTAGTCATCAATAAAAATAATGTAATACAAGAAACCACTCGAGGATGCAACAGACATTGGACCACATAAATCAAAATGAATAAGATCTAAGACACATTTGGATCTACTTTCACTATTATGGAATGGACCTTTTGTATTCTTACCCAAAGCGCAGCCCTTGCAGGTTCCTTCATGCTTCTGGTTGAATTTAGGAAGGCCCATGACCATCTTCTCCATAACAGGTAGCGCTCGAAAGTGAAGGTGAGCCAATCTTTGATGCCAAAGATCACCCAAACTCGCGAAGTCATGTACTAGAGCCTAAATGGGGTACGTCTTACCCAAAGCGCAGCCTTTGCAGGTTCCTTCATGCTTCTGGTTGAATTTAGGAAGGCCCGTGACCATCTTCTCCATAACAGGTAGCGCTCGAAAGTGAAGGTGAGCCGATCTTTGATGCCAAAGATCACCCAAACTCGCGGAGTCATGTACTAGAGCCTGAATTGGGCACATGCATAGCCTGTAGAGACACCCATGTCTAACTCCAACCATTCGGGCAGTCTTGAAGTTAGAGTTCTTAGTCCATATGAGAACTTTGCCTTCAAAAAAGGCAACTTGATAACCCTTGTCTACCAAGGCTGATATGGAAACAAGGTTCCGCTTGATGCCTGGAACGAATAGCACATCATCCAACTGTAATGAATCGCCGGAATTCAAATGTAGAGATGAAGTCCCAACTCCCTTAACCGAGTAACTAGCATCATCTCCAATAATAACTTGTTCGTTGGAATCTTTCATCACCAAATCAAATAGATGTTCCCTAAATCCGGTGATGTGGCAAGAGGCATCACTGTTTATCAACCAAGTGTTGGTGTCGGTAGATACATTACTTGACAAGGCTGAATAGAATAGGTATTCACTTGTATCCTTTTACATAGAGGCTTCATCGACATTAGCAACAACGGCCTGCTGCTTAGGTCTGGAAGGACATTGCTTTGCAAAATGACCATACTTGTCACATCAAAAACATTGGACCTTGGAGAGGTCCCTCTTCTTCTTAAATGCGGGGCCACCATCAGCTCCTCTATCTCTATTTCTTTTAAAATACCCTTTCTTCCCACCTTTCTTCTTCGAGGATTGAGTGGCAAGGACATGAAGATCTTCATTAACGGAGCTTTTCCCAATACCTCTTGCAGCCAACCTAGACTCTTCTTGAATACAGTATGCCCTCAATCGATCAAACTTGGGAATTTTTGATCTTGCACTAATTCCCTGAATATAAGACTCCCAGGATGAAGGGAAACCATTGAGAGCCAACATGGTTAGATCCTTGCTATCGACAACATGCCCAATAGACGAGAGTTGATCTGTCAATTCGGTTATTCTCATGAAGTAAGCAATGATAGTTTCTCCCTTCGCCATCTTCGAGTGATGAAGTTGTTGCTTCAATGCAGGATCCCAGTTGGTGTTGTTGATCTCGTACATCTCCTCTAGGGTTTTGAACATCTCTCTCGCAGTCCTTAGCTTGGAGAGGATAGGAACAATATGATCCTTCACCGAATCAACCATCTTCTTTGCTCTAGTATCTTTCTTCTTCCAAAGGGCCTTTTCTTCCTCATCCTTAGGCTCAGGGGTGGAGCTCTCCACAAACTTTGTCAACTCGCTTTCCTCCAAGGTGAGCATGATCCTGAATCTCCACGAAGTGAAGTTTGATGTTCCCTCAAACCTATCCTCAATCTTAAGGCCATTCACCATCTTGTTAAGTGAATGAAGATGAGAAAATATGACAAGGGTATGGCTGATAAATACAAATCTGATCGAGATCCTCTTCAAACCCGCTCTGATACCATGTAGATTTTAAGTGATCAAATTAGAATGCAAAAATTAATTCAAAATTGACACAATGACATAGCCAATACCCTAGGAAAACCCTCCAACTTGAGGGAGAAAAACCCAGCCAATATATCTCCTACATATTGATATTAATAAGAGCAGCAAACTGCTTACAACTTAGGCAAAAACACAGTGCCAAAATGATACAATGAACAGCACCTCTCCTAGATGCAAAGATACAACTGATGTGATTCCTCTTGAATCGATTTGCTGCTACAAGATTTGATCTGCTGCTCAAATCACACTTCTCCTTTGATACTTCGAATGAACTTGATGATACAAATGAATGAAGACACCTTGCATATATACACGCCAAGGGGAAAGGATGTGTCACTTCACCAAGAGGTCGGCCTCAAGGAAAAACGTCCTTTCTAGAAGGGTGCGATTTTCAAGAGAGGTCGGCCTTCATAAATAAATATCTTTTATTTATTTTTATTTTAATATTTTATCTTTTGTAACTTAATGAAGGTGTCTCTTATTTACATAAGCAATAACTAAATTTAAATAGCTGTATACTATCATTTAAATTTATTTCTCAATTCGCCCTTTAAGTATTCATCACGTGGCTGCTAATAAACATCAACACTTCAATGGCACGTTCTGATTTTTCCTTCCATGGTTTTTTTGATGTACTTCACCAAGCCCATTGTACCGGGTTTCAATATTACAACACAACTCAAGAAAGAGTCAAAAGAAACTGTGTTTTTAAACCCATTTGACATGCCTTGATACTCTTCAAATTATTGGGTAGCCTCATGTTCATACTACCACTTGATATGTTCTACAACTTTGCTTAAATCCATTCTCATAACTCTGAATTTTACTAATCTTCCAACAGGCTGGCAAGAACTTTTGCTTTGATACCACCGAAATATCCCCCTTAGTCTTTTTCCGAATTTTTTCACATGAACTTCACTCGTTAACGTTAGCCCAATAAAAGATAAGCAAACTGGAATGTAACCCTTCACTTTTTGATCACCCAGTTCCTGGAGTGGGCAAGGTGAGAGCATACGATGTAAGGGGATTTGATTACAATATTAGAAAACTAGAAGTACAAAGCTATTGGCAGCAAGCCATCCAATAGAGAAAATGTAAATACTAGGCGGCAAGCCAACCTCTTCCACTTTTCAGCAGGCTGCTAGAAAAGTAAATGAAAGCAAAAAACTTGGCGACATAGCTAAGCACTTCCACTTTTCAGCGGGAAACAAAAAGTAAACAAAACTCAACCACTTCTTTAGTGGGAGTGAAATACAAAGTACTGAAATAAGAAGCTGATTAGTACTACTAAATCAAAGTTACAGTACATCATTAGATTCAGAATAACATGAGAGAATCAAACAATATGAAGCCCAAGTGTTAGATATGGATCTTTGTGACATTACAAATGATTAGGCAACATACGAGTATGATAAAACATTGAAATACCAGGTCTGATATGAAGGGGCAGCAATCTGATATAACAAAACAGCATGCACAAAACCCAACCAGCAATCCTTCAAATGCATGTATCTCTTCAACCACACTTCCAAATCACCTCAAACTTGTTGCAAATGGTGCCAATGAGCTAGGTGTCCAATGTTAGCTAGCAAACCCCCACCAACAAGTCTGCAAATGCTTGACACGCAACCCAATGCACCCACAACCAAGGTGGTATGGCCCCCAAGAAGGGTGACCAACAGCAAAAATCCAATTCTCCTTCAAAAAATATGAAATCTTAGGGAGAGGGGCACCCAGGAGAGGGAAAGAATGAGCCAATGCCCACAAAATTCTATCAACTTCTCAGATCAATGTGAACAAAAACGTGTTTCAGCCTTTCACAAACCAGCAACTAGAAAACTGATAATAACACTCCAAAATGATATCAAACTGATAATTTAACTCAAACCCACACCAAAACATCAAAAACCCACAAGATGAGAAAACCTGAAAGTAGTCATCACCATTGAAGCTCAGATTGCAACCTTTGGGTGAAGATGCACCAAACAATCAACTAGGAGTTGTCTTTCAAACCCGAAATTGATGTAAAGCTAGGAGGTATTCCAACCCCGAAGCAATAGTCTGAAATAATTTCAGCTGCACTTCATTGTGATATGAAAATTGGATACCCAAATGAGAGGGAGAGAGGCTTATATAAGCTCAAAACCCAAAAGTTTGAATTTGCTTTTCCCTCTAGAAGGGACGCCCAAATATGAGGAATAAAATAATATTTATTAAAACTCATTTGCTTGTGTATTTTGGCATCCACTTTACCTTGGCATAAAATATAACTTAAAAAGTATTTTTCTCCAACTTGGGTGTCCAAAAATGAAGCCCACCTTTTAAAATCAACTTTAAGTCATAACACCTAGTCAAGGGGGTCCAAAAGCAACAATAAAATATAATGACTTAAGTTATCAACTTTCCTTTTGTGACTCCAAGAAAGCTAGAGAAGCCTCTACCAAGCCTGCATTGCCAAAAATAGTAACTAAGTGTTGAACTACAGCCAAACCATACTGCCAAAAATAGCATTTATTAAAAACAAAATACTACTAAAAATAGCAAGTGACTCCAAACACCGTTTAAGCACATTCCGGGTAGCTGTTGTAACTTACTAAAAATAGCAAGTTCGGAAATGGTCACTGATCAACATGCATGTGAGACCCCACTGAAGTTCTCTGAAAACCCAGAAAGACCCAAAAAACATACCGGAAAACTCCTGCATGCATCCCCTAAAAACTCAGAAAGATAACTCCTAGAAATTAGAAAACCCTAATTCTGCCTCCAACTAGCCTACGGGCCTCCAAAAATAGGCTAACGGTCACCAAAAAGCATAGGGCTAGAAAGGGGACATTACAGTGTAAGACTCTGAATAAAAGAGGTTTCCACCATTGTAAATAGAAGTTTGAGAGTCCAAACTTTGACAAATATGCAAAATAGATTGTTTTTTGATCTCTCAATGTGTTTTAGGGAGAAAATTTAACCCCCCCTGGGCAAGAAAAATAAACCCTTTCTTGCAATTTTTCACAAAAGCATAGCAAAATAGAAAGAGTTCACTTCAAACTAACAAAAAAGAGGAACCAACTTTTCAAACCCTATTTGTTTGCAAAAGACAAGCATCAAACACTTCTTCAAGGCATTAAAAAAAGCAGTAGTATTGTTCTAACGACCCTATGGCAACACCACTCAAGCTAAGTGGTGCCTAAGCTACAAATCGGCGACGAATCGTGCAACACCGAACTAGTGGTAGTGTGGCAAAGGGACGGTGGTGACACAACCAAGTGTGGCAATGAATGTTGGTGGCATGACCAAATGTGGAAATAAATGCTAGCAGTGTCACTAGTTGCTTAGCCCAAGTCTTAAGCCCCTTTGGAGTTGGGCGTGACTAGGAGCTAGTCCCATGCTCAATTAGGCATAGGACGACTAACATCAACCCTGTATAGCCATACCTATAATATTTTTAAATAAAAAACCTTAAAAGTTTGACCTATATGGCAATAGCATACAACACAAGAGGGCACGTATTTCAATGTAGGTTGACTATGCATTAATGGCATCAACATCATACAAGTGTGTATGACTATACATACCATACAAACCTCGAACTATGAGCCCCCCAAATCCTCAAAAAAAACTCGTCACCAAACTATAATGTATTATATATGGATTTATAGGTTTTTAGGATTTTTTAGCATAATAGTGAAGTCTATTTAACTCCATGAGGCCTCTTATAAAAACAAATTGCGAAACCCTCAAAAAATAAAAAAGGGTTTTGTTGATTCAACGCTCTAATACCATGTTGGAATTATGGAAAAGTCCATAAGGTACAAGAACCTACCAAAAAAGTCAAAAAACCTCCTACAAGAGAAAACTGGAATTAAGAATTGTTATATTGCCACAATGTTGGCGTAATAACTAACACCTCTGGAGTATAAGTTGGTACGGACAGCTATGCACACTGTGTAATGAGTGCTCTTCAAATTAGGAGGGGAAGCTCCCTCTTTTGCTGATATGCTTTCTAAAAGTAAACTATTCCAAGTCCTATCTTTTTGACTCAGCTGGAAGAGGCACAAGGTTAAGAAAACCAAGGACGTTGCAGCTAAAGATTTTCTCTGGGTTTGCAAATCATTAACTACAACTAAATTAAAAGCTTTAAACTATCCAGTTTCCTCAAGAAAATAGAGCATGAGGAAATGGAGCAGGAATGTATTAGACGATAGACTTCAGATGCGGATTCTCAACATGAAGGCAAGGTAGGCTCAACTATTTGCTTATCCGGGAAGAAGTCTATTAAAACAAACGAATATACGGTAAATCGGGTACAGTTTCACAGCATGAAGGCAAGGTGGGCTCAACTATCTGCTTGGCTGAATAGGTTCACTGCTGCACACATCAAACGATAAGCTTTGTGTACAGATTAGCAACGTGAAGGCAAGGTGGGCTCAACTATTTGCTCTTCCGAATAGGCTTATTATAAACAAAACAAAGGTAAGCAACTAGGATAGCAAATTGTATTAGCGAAACATGCATACAACCAACGATCAAACTAGCAACCCCATTTAACTACGATTGAACAAACACCATGATAATAACATGAAGGCAAGGTAGGCTTATCTATTTATTATAACAGTAATCACTCATGAACATGTTGTGACCTTTTCACACATCACCCCATTCAAATGGGGACCCCCTAAATTTTGCTCCATTCTAGTCTTTTGGCTTTGGTTTTGCGTCTCTCTCTCTCTCTGATCTTTCTGTCCTTTCGGGGATGTACCTATCTTTTGACCTGGTTGAAATTTTGGCTAAGTCTGTGAAATTAGGGTTTTCATTCCTCAGGCTTGTTTGAGGTCAAATCAGGCTGGCAAAGTGTAATTTGAGCTTGGTACTACAATCACGATGCTTCAGGCAGGATCCCATCAAATTTTCACTGAGTTTTGACAACTTACTATTTTTAGTAAGTACTGAATTTGGGATTTTTTCCTCAGGATTTTGGAATTTTCACTGCTTCACCATATTCAGGGCAATTCAAAGTGCTTGCACGCAAAATTTGAGCAAATTTGGACAACTTGCTATTTTTAGCAGTTCTAGCTTTAGAGACAGTTTTGAGGGTTCGCATGCAAGATTTTTCAATGCATGCCAGGATATTCTTTATGGGTTTTCCGAGAGCTTCGCAACAATGTGACATGCAAGCAGAGTTGATCATTTTTCAGGAACTTACTATTTTTAGCAGGTGCTCGCATGTGGATCAATTTTTTGGGTTTTTCTGGGTTTTTTGAGATTCCTCGGGCAATATAACATGCAAATGCATCTGACAGTTGGTTGATCACTTTTTCAGGCACTTACTATTTTTAGCAAGTTCACTCCAGGCAGTCCCAGCACTTTAGTTTCACAAACAGAACAGCATGCAACAGAAACGAAGGTCATTTGAAGCACATGCAAGTCAAATTAGGGTTTCCAACTTTGGTGCTTAAAAAGAGGGGCAAAACTTGGGAAAAATGAAAACCTGATGTATCCCATCGCGATTAGCATCCTTCAGGCAGTCTACTGGTACAATTCGAGCACAATCCGACCACTTATATTTATAGTAAGACACCTCCTGAACAAGGCTAAAAATAGCAAGTCAGCATGAGGGGCAGGTGTGAACAGGTCAAACAAGTCATGAGGATCACGCTCAACAAATTTCAAGTCAAACGGAGCTACAGAAGTCAAGGAAATCAAGGGCTTACTAAAAATAGCAGGTGGGCTAAAGATAGCAGGTGAGCATAGACGACAGGTATAAATAGGGCAATCAACCTATGAGGGCCACAACATGCCAGCTCTCGGTTCAAAACAAGCAAAAACCCTTAAAGAATCATACGTCTCCAAAACTTGCTAAAAATAGAAGGCAAGGGAAGGTAGGGGCACGAAAATTTTACTAAGTGTGGCAAAATAGAAGCTCATACCCTTGATGGCGCCCATCTAAGAAGAGAAAAGTTCTAAGTCAAAAACAAAAGCTTTACCAGTCAAATGCGCCCTCAAATGGAAGTAGGCTACCTCAAATGTGCCCAAGGAGGAATGTGAGCTTATAAAACTTCTAAGGCATTGGAAATGACAGTAGATACCCTCAAATGCGCCCAAGGAGATGAAAAAGGGGTGGACACATGAAAAAAATGCCTAAGGCAATGAAAATGAAAGCTCACCCTAGCATATGTGCCCTAGAAGATGGAGACTTGGAGAAATTTCTAAGTGTTAGAAAACCTTGAGCTCACTACCCTCAAATGCGCCCTCAGCTAGAAGCTACCCCCTTTGAAGTGCGCCCATGAATAAATAAAGTTAGGAATTATTTTCGTAAGAGAATTTTAATGTTTTTTCCAAAGGGAAATATTTTCTAAGTGGCCTTTGATTATTTCCTAAGGGGAATTAAATTTCAAGAATGGATTGATTTGGCGAATGACTTTAAATCAACAAGGTGAAATATTTCGAAAAGGATTAAAATTTTCTAAGGCAAGTGTCATGGAAATAAAATTTAAATGTTGGAAATTATTTTAATCCCCATGGAATTTTAAGTTGGATTTAACTGAATCAAAATGCGAGTGATTTAATTAACGAGGTGTTAACTGGTAGTTTGGAGGGAAAATTTCAAACTCTGCATGGGAAAGAATCTTCATTTTTGGAAAATGCTATGACAGTTGGCTGACAACTCGCCCACCACTTCGCCAGAATTAGAAGATTTCTAAGTAGTGGGAGTGGAGAATTAATGAAATTGCTAAAATTGATTCCCGCACAAATTGGCAAGATTCTTTAGCACAATTATTTAAGCAATGAAGTTTCTCACTTCTTCTCACCATTTGCACGTGCAAGTTTGCTGGAGTGAGAAGAATTTTCTTGTGAAATTGAGAGTTTGTTGAGGTGAGAAGAATTTTCTTGTGAAGTTGAGAGTTTGCTGAAGTGAGAGAAAATTCTTGAAGTTGTTGGTGATTATTTTTCTAAGTGTTGAGAGTTGAGTGCTGAAACTAAAAGTATCTAGCTGAAATAATATTTTCTAAGTGTTGAGAGTTAAGTGCTGAAAGTATCCAGCTGAAGTAATATTTTCTAAGTGTTGAGAATCAAAGTGCTGAAGTATTGTTGGTGAGAAATTTTCTAAGTGCCAAGAATCGAAGGGCTGAAGTAAAATTTTCGAAGTTGAAGTGCTAAAGTGATATTTTTCTAAGTGCTGAAGGAATCCAGTTGGTGCGAATTTCTTTCAAGTGCCAGAAGCCACATTGTTGAAAGTGTTAAAAGTTCAAAGAATTTAAAAGTTTGAGGTTTGGAGTTAGAAAATTTTATGCTGAAGGATATTGTTTTCGAATCTAACTCCATATTTGTAGAAACCCCTTGTTTCCCCTGTTTCTCGAATCTGACTGATTTTTGTTTGTTTTTGAAATTTTTGGTTTTTTTTGTGGTTTTTGAGCATAAAGGTAATAATGCAATTTTGCAAAGAATGGATAAATAAATTCTAATAAAATCATACAACTCTGGAAATAACATAATCTATAGCAAATACTGATGCCAGACTATTATTTAATCTTCTGAAATGATTACAATGAAGATCCAGTTACATGCAAATGAAAAGGCAATGATATTTATTGAAAACCTGGAAATCGCAGCAAGCTGTAAAGAGGCCAGATTTGGTACGGCTGCAATCAAAACACCTTTCTCCCTCCGTCTGGTGATCCACAATGATGCCAGGAACATAGGCGCCCAAGCTAGCAGTGGCAGACTGGTCCAAAAATAGGCGATTTGCTTCAAAGAGAAAATACGCCCCTTTTAATGATGGTACGGCCTGGTACAAGTGGTACAGCTGTGTACAGCAGCAATAAATAAAAATGTACGGCCCTTTGAAGAATTTCCAGCTATCTCTGAAATGTGCGCCTTGGTGGAAGAAACTTCTCTGGGTAAATTCTTAACTCAAACCCTGAAGGTAAATGATCTCTGAGTGCTCTGTAATTTCTTCTGAATGAAGAAATCCCTCTGTCTGGCAATAAATCGGATGATATCTCACATCCTCTGAACTACTTTCACTGGAGATGGCTCATTCCCCAATGCTCTGAGACTGAAACCCTTGGCTTCCGTGCTCTGGACGAAGACTTATCAATTTTCAATAATCAATGACATAATGGGCTCCAATTCCAATGCAAAACCTTATACTCATGAAAAGTGCGAATTCCTTAAAGATAGGGAATCATTAAAAATTCGACTTCTCAATTTAATTCTTTTTCAATAGTCTTCGATGCAATTTTTTATTATAAAATATAATCGTCAAATGGCCCCTTCTATGATGGGCGACCCCTCAGCCAAAATCACTTAAGTTATAATATACTAATATTATAACTTTATATTATATGCTCCAATTAATTAATATTTAATTATTTCAATTAAATATTAATATCTCTCTAAATATTCACCCGATGCACGAGCCGTCTGAAGCTGTCGACTAAGGAAGTGATTCTACACGTAATCAATCCATACTGCTAAAAATAGCAGGGGTCCCATGCTGAGTGTCAGATACTGCTAAAAATAGCAACTCAGGCTAGAAGTATCCGAATGAGCCCAAACGAAAGCCAACTAATCAAATACTGACAACTGAAGCCAAGCCAAGCTCCATCATGACCCTCTATCCATCCCATCAGCCTACGAGGGTCGCATAATAGGCTAATCCTGTGCTCTGAGAGATGTCAACTAGAAGGGGACATGACAATATTGCAACCATCCCGAAGTGATTTTATTTTTTTCTAAATCTGAAGTCTAACGTATTTTATTTTATTCTGCGGATGGCTTAAAGGACAATATGGCTCCCTTCTTCTCGGCTGTGAGATCGTTTGTCCAAGATGATTTTGAAAATATTTTAGGTTTTTCCAACATTATTCAAAATACCTAGGACGCCTTAGTCGCTTGGAGAAAGTCTTATACTCGGCAGGGGCAAACAGTCACAATACTTGAGTTTCAGCTCAACCACATCCCACCTATTTCAGTTCAATAGGTTGAGGCAATGTTGGCCCGATTGATCAAGTTTGCAATCAAAGAAAAGGACAACGAAAACGCCTTGTTGGACGATGATCTTCTAGAAGATGGTGATGGGCATTAATTGCTCATTATGATTCCTGTAAAGGAGTGGAGAATCTTCCATTCATTTATTACCCCCACTCCTCTTTGTGGAGGTTTTTAGGGCAGAACCCTTATTAGGGAATATGTGGCTCAATTTAAGCCCTTCATTGTAATTAAATCTGAGTCGTCCGCTAGACTGAGCTTACTATAAAAGGGGCATGCCCCCTCATTTGTACCGATTAGATTAAGAGATCAGAGAGTAGAGAGGATAGAAGTTGGAATATATAGAGAATAGCTTAGAAGTTAGCATAGCATAGATTGAGGAGGAAAGAAAGTTTTTCCATTTGAAGACTTTGTAAGAAGTTGTTGTGAACACTCTCATAATACAAAGAGTTATTATTGCTTGGTGGTTCTATCTTTTGTTGTGAGTAGCTAGCAAGGATAGCAAGGATTTTT
The DNA here is from genome assembly GCA_007115665.2 of Sequoiadendron giganteum. Taxonomy (NCBI): domain Eukaryota; kingdom Viridiplantae; phylum Streptophyta; class Pinopsida; order Cupressales; family Cupressaceae; genus Sequoiadendron; species Sequoiadendron giganteum. The sequence goes on along the minus strand of CM021102.1, from coordinate 178,996,061 downwards.
CATCTTTCCAATTCACTTAGGATCTTAAATTAGATTGAAGTAGAGTAGATTTCATTTCATGCAAGTAGTTGGTAATTGTGGAATGCGTTGTTTAGTTTGAGCAAGCTTTATTTATCCATACCACTAGCGGGCTCACTGACGGTGGGTTCGCCTTGCATAGTCAACTAGAGCACTTTGAACTTAACTTCAATTATGGTTCATGTGTTGGTATGCATCGTTGTGATGGTATTTGCATGTTGAGTCGTAGTTTGAACATCTTTTGTTATCCCTTTGAAGATTGCACCGGCTCTGTAGAGGTTGTCCGAAGTGAGGTGAAACAAAACTTGGTTTGAGCTTGCAAGAATTGATCTTTGTATCCCGCATTTAGGAGTAGACAGTAGAATCTCTATCCCTATCTCTTTAATTTCAGTATTCTCGGTTAGTTTAGAAACTCGAGCAATATCGATAAATCATTCGAGTCCTACAAGTTCTTCTCTTTTGATCGAACAATTGTGTAAGTCCCCTTGAAATAACCAGCATATCACATCAAGCCAACTGAGACTATCCACTGCATGAAGGAACCTTGGAGTTGAATGCATGATCTTTTTGGCAATCTTAGCATGCAAAATACTTTGTTCAAGAGAGGATAGAGTATCCGTTGGGAAACTTTATTCTGTGTTGGTGCAGTCATAAAACACCCGTCTACAAAACAGATACAGAATAACAATATTACAGGCAAGGTAAGCTCAGCATATATTGCTATTGCGTGCAAAAGTTAATTACAAATGAGCTGAAAGCTCTTATTTATAGACATCAAAGGTGTAGGCAACCCTAAAATCACCTTGAGTCAACTACAGTCTTGCGATGCATGCAAGATTTTATTGCTAAACCCTAATAAAAGAAACTATACAGTTAAGTGGAAAACAACCATCAGTTAACCGGTACATCTAATCTAAATGGGCAATGTGCAAGCATGCATGCCCTTATTGAAAGCAAGTTAACTCAAATACTACCATCAATTAACGTAAAAAACCTAAATGAAACTCCAAGTGAACATAGATACTTCCAAGATAGACATGCGTGAGATGTGAGACAGCGAGTTAACCTGGAAAGAAGCGTCGAGTTAACTGTCATGATTTAAGTCTATCCTGAAAGGTGGGAACTGAAGTCTACTGGCCCTAATCTCGAGCAATCAACCCATCCACGAGGTTGTTGACTGTGTCACCATCTGGGGTACTGAAGCTCCGCCAAAGTATACCGTGCCTATGCAGCATGTCTTCTCTGCCTCTGATCTGACACTGAAACTCGCCTTTACTCCTAGTTGCCTCATCAAACAATGCTGACATGACTGTAAGTTGATTCATCTTTCAGCCAATGGTCTCCCCACTGAAAATACCGTGAACGAGTGCCTGAAACTCCGACTAAACGTCAGCAAGCTCAACATAGTCACTACCTACACGCTGATACTGGCATGGTAGTTGAGACACAAAGGTTCTCACATAACGGAGTGCACTAGTGATGTGCTCTCTGCTCTCAGCCAGCTCTGATGCTATTGTTTCTTCTATCTTTGCCTTGAAGAACAACTGTGTCCTCCAAGTGTAGATAGCCTCTTTATCCTCTGCATCTATGACTGATTCATATGACATCCCCAAGTTAGCAATCAGGATCTCATCTCTAGGTCTACTAATAGCCAAGTCACGCTCATCTTGAAGTTGTAGACGGAGTTCGCATGCATTGTACCACAAATGGTATAACTCTAAAAGCACAAAACGGCCTCTAGTAACAAACTCCTCCCAATCATCCAAACGCTTGCCATATGCAACCAAGTGATCAAGCTGACCTTGTTCTGCTGGTGGCTCTAACATCGGTGGGAGTGAGGTGATAGCATCTCCTGTTCTGTGTACAAGGCTAGAAATGTATTGACGAAGCTACAGGATTTCAGCCTTGAGGGCTGACTTATCTTCTCCATCTTTCATCATCCTATCTCTTGCGCTATCTGTTGCAACCTGTAGGAGATCAATCTTTGTCTGGCGAGTACTTCTACCAAAGTTGACTGTGATCCCTTCGAAGTCTTGAGCTTCAATCTCGTTCAAATTCTTATCCTCTGGAGGCACAGTAGTCTCAATGATAATTTCCTTACCTGCATTCCTCTCCACGTGGACCTATTTCTTGATCCTCTTGTCAGACGCATCTTGATAAGCATGATCGAAATCTAAATGATAAAGCACATAAGATGGTTGTCTCCTCTTTCTTCCCAGCTGACTCAAGCCAAGATGAATCCCGACTAATCCCACTGGAATGATCTATACTAGTAATGGGAGGCTCTGACGAGAGTGAATGCGTAGAGGTGTCACTGCGAGGTGGCGAGTCCAAGTCCAAATCAATGTGAATTGGAACTGGAGGCTGCTCTGGTGTTGGTGACGGCATGCGTGGTTGAACCTCAGGTTGTGGCGAACTCTGAACTGCTTCTTTGACAAGCTCTACATGCGAATCAGCAATAAGTGCCTTTCCTTTTGAGTTATCAGGCACTGAATTCTTCTTAGGAGGGTTACTCCTCTTCTTCTGCTTGGGTTTAGATGAGGAAGGTAGTGAAACTCCCACTGGTGGCGGCTTTGTTCTAGGCATAGTTACCCTCTTGGTCCTCTTGCTTTCGAGATAAAGTATACTATTCTAAATGACTCTGCTTGACCTCTCCTTCACTAATGAATATTCTTTGGCATACCAATCAACAATCGGCAGTGGTTGTCCATCAACCTGTTCTCTGAAAAACTGAGGAAATGCATCTCCCTCATCTTCTGACAAACCTCCTACCTCTTCTGCCAAGAAGACAAATATCTGCATGAGAGAGAACCTGCTATAGCTGCGTCTGCATACCTCAAAATCAACCTCACAATTTACCCAATAGTCTTCCATTGTAGGTTTATGATAAGAGCGACTACCAAGGCGTGTTGCATAATGACCCCAAGGATCATAGGTACGTGTGTCAACAAGGTACTTGAGTTTGCAATTTTTTAACTCCTATCCTGCAGCTTTAGCATCAACTGTTGTCTTGCACCAATAGATTCTGAACTGCATTGGAAAGTTGGCAGCTTGTTTACGCTTGTGATGCAAACGTTTGTGAACATCATAAAGTTGCCTCAAGAACTCCATGAATACTGTCTTATCCGAAGGATAGCGTGGAAGCATAGCTGGATTTCCTGTGTATCCATAGACACGGATGTAGGTGTATGTAGGGAAGTAAATGAACCAATCCGCCCAATCCTCCATTGGTGCTCTAGCAATTGCTGAGACATGAACATGCAACTCCCAGTCCAAGTCTCTCACTGTATATGTCAAGAAAGCCTCCTACACACGCTTGAAATGTCTTTCAGCCTTCGTGAACTCAAGCTGATCATAGTGACGATAGACTTTCTATGCATTGAGTATGCCCACCATGTTCAACCCTCTAAACTAACCTTGGTAGGCAATCAAGTATACGAGGTAGGAACACATGTGAAATTGGTGCGCAACTAGAAAACCGGTGATTTGTTCGTGAAGAGCATCGTTGATGAAGGATGCCCAATCATAATGTTCTTGCCCAGAGATGATTCTGCCAATGATATAATACATCCAAGGGTGGAATTTATTTGCGTTTGCATGACCTGAGACACGATTGAGAAGTGTAATCAAAATTGCATAATCATCCTTGTATTCACCACGACCTACATTGTTTGGCAAGTTGGTCTTTTTCTGTTTCAACCACCTCTCTGTCATCTTACTCTGACACTTATCCATCTCAGCATTGAATGCTCGCTCACTCCAATTCATAGAAATGACCAGACTATTTGGATGTTGAGGAATACCCAAACTTCTCTCAATATCTAGGGGTTTGAGACTGCAAATAACATGCCCATCTACTGACTGTATCTTACATGCAGCAGAATTGTAATGCTTAATACAAGACATTACAAATTCTAAACAATGAACTGAGATAGGTATGGAAGCGGCCTCAAGAAAACCGAACTGCTGAATATTCTGAATTATCGAATCTCTTATTTTGAGTGGATCTAAAACTGCTTCTGGAAGCACCTTATGTAGATTCGTATCAACAGTCCCAATGAAGTCATGAGTCAAGACTGACTTGGTCTTGAATTCGAGCCGAGTGTACTACATTCTGAAAAACTCGCCTGTTGACTATGAACACGGCTATATTCTGACAACCTTTCTAGAAAGCTAAAAATAGCCTACTGAGGCTAAAAATAGCTCGTCGAAGGCCAATTTTCACGGAAAATTCTGAGATATGGGTTTTGCTCATAAAATGATTCTAAGACAACCTAGAATGCCATAAATGCAAAAATTTGACTTCTACTCAGCCATGCAAAGGAATTCTAGTTAAGAAAATTAGAGCCTCAAGAACTGATGCTCCAGAACAAATTTTCCTAAAAATTCTAGCACATGGGTTTTATTGAGGAAGCTCTTCTGGATCAACCCAGATGGTTTGTTTTGCCAAAAACGCCAATTCTTCAAACATGCAAGAGAATTTAAGACGAGAAAATGGAAGAATTTTAGAGAAGAAGAAAGAGGTATTTTAGTTTTTTTATTATTTATTTTCTTCTGTCAAAATCGCCACTTTGTCTTGAATCTTGCTGATGAATCTGGACTTGTACCTGTAAAAGAATATCTTTGATGCTTTCGAACTTGATTGCTGATGAAAATTCACCCAACTCTGAAGGAAATTCGAATTGGCTAAGCTGGATGAAAGAAAATGGATGCCATGCTTGCATAAATAGAGAAAAATCGAATCATAAAAGCAAGACTGCAAGATCCAAAACCCTAATCTTCAAAGAAAGAACTCGATTGGATCCCCTCTAGCTGAACTGACACTAACTCTGAGTCTTGAAGATTAAAAAAATAATAATAAAATATTAACTCGTTCCAACATGCGAATTTGAGACTTAGCATTAAAAAGGTGCCAATAATAAATTATTGAAAAAAATCGCCATTTTAATACTTTGCATGCAAAACAAATATTAAATATTATTTTAATCAGTTAGCAAAAAGCAACACAGCATCTAGATCCACTTGGCAAACTTCATTGATTCTGAAAAGTCCAAATTTGACCTTCTAGGCGTCCATTTGCCAAAGTTATTGAATTTTTGTAATGTCCCCTTTTTCACGAGCATCAGAGTTGGGGATTAGCCTATTTTCCTGACCCTCGTAGGCTAATAGTTCTGGATAGAGGGTTTCGTGGACGAGCACTTGGTCGTCAATTTGCAGTGTGGATCTCCGGTGTATGGTGGCAGGGTGAATTGTGGCGTTTGGCATGATACTTGTGCTTAAATTTATGATACTCACTTGTAATTTCACCATCCTCGGCATAGGGACCATGAATTTTCAAAAGGAAGGGGTCACTTATATTTTTCAATTACTATTCATTCCTAAAGTGAAAAAAAAAAAAAACTTAAATGAATAGTGCTCACTTTAATGAATAGTGATTTCAATGTAAAATTATAAATATCACGAGAGAAAGTTCGACCCTCTTCATGAATGAGATGATTTTGCTTGATGAACTTGGGAGTGTAGCTTTGGAGGAAGAAGGCTAGGGTTTCTTGATTTCTTGCAGTGGGTAAGCCTGGTGGGGCTTTGTTCTTCGTATTTGAGCTGCTTGAGGGTGTGAAACACCACCTTAAGGTTGCTGGTCAGTTTTTGGTGGCTTCATTTTGGAGACACAAGTTGCTGTTTGCAGTTATTCGAGCTAGTTTTGAGAGGGTTTTGAGCCGCCATAGTCTTCAATCGCGTTAGCACAGGAGCTGCTTACTTTTGTGGAGTTTTGGGGCTGTTTTCGAAGAGCTATAGCCAACCACCTTTTTATGAGGGTTTCAATCAAAAAAAGAAAAAGAGACGCCTCTCCTTGGTGGCTGCTATCATTCCTAAAGGAGGCGCCCTTGTCCTAGAAGGCTTCCCATGCTGGATTTGGTTAGGAGAAGTTCATCTTCCAAGAGTTGTGTGCACTTCTTTGGGGGCGGGTACTGTAGCAAGTCACTATTCACAGTGTTGTATGGCTGTAAGTAAAAATTATGGCATAAGATGTATCTTGTTAGAATTTGATGTAAGCCATCTATCTTATGTAATCTATTATGTAATGAAGAACGCATCCTTGGCTATTAAATTGAGTGATTACTTGAGTCATTTTCAATAGATTAGTTTATTAGAAGTTTTTCAAGTTTATGCATATGCTCTTTAGTACCATTCTAACATTATTGGCAAACAAACTCAAAGACAAGAAAGAGAAATATCAAACTAAAACAAAATCATACCTACAAACCCAGTGAAAACAAATCAGCAGAGTGGTGGAACACTACAGTGGTATCAGAGCGGTTTCCTACCAACCTGTTGGGTGAGTTTCAGCTACAAAAGTTTCAGTTGAACAGCATGGCTATTTCTTAGAAGCAGTGGGATAAGAATATGGAGAAGCTTAAACAAAGTTTGAAAGAGTTGGATGAAAATCAAAAAAGGATGAATGAATTGATTTCAAACCCTGCAAAACTAGACAGAGCAGTACGGTATATGGCTTCCATTTTTAAGAGGTCTACATCACAGAACGAAGAGAAGAAGAAACAAGAGGTCACTACAGTATCCAAGAGCCTCTACGATGAATTCTCAGCAGTTAATGACCAGCATACAACTGATCCTGTGGAGAGCAAAAATCAGACCTTAGAAGATCTACTTGTCGATGATGAAGTTGAAATTTCTAAGGCAGCTGTAGGGGAAAAGTACTTGAGTCCTTTTGAAGATGAAGAGGAGTTAGAACACGAGGGTGATGGGCCAAAACAAAATGCTGATATGTCCTATGCTAACCCACTTTATGAGGTAGAGTTGCAGGATGATCATGTTGAGGGACATGCTCATGAAGAAAGGACCCCATATGAAACCAATGAGGGTTTTGAGGTCCCTAAATTTTCTATATCCGCAATTGCTGATGAGACTTTTCATCCTTTTGAAGATGCCAATTCAGTTTATGTGCAAGGATTGTCAATTCATGAATCACACAAGTCTGATTTGTAGGATCAAAGGCACGAGCTATCATTTGATTCCAGTGTTGTTAGTGATGAGCCATTGACAGAGGTTGGAGCATTTTACCACGACTGCATAGTGAGGAATACCCATCACTTCTCCTTTAGTCCACACATGGAGGATTGGTTGACGCATCAGTGTGGATTGGTTCAGAGGGTATGCCATCCATTTTGGGATGGAGAGTTACCATATTCAGTAGATGGAACTAGTGGCTGCAAGTACCCGACTCAGTTGTTGGTGGGTGAGTGCTTGCAGGATCGGTATTTAGTTTTCCATCATGCTAATGTGTATCCAACAAGGTTGGCTGCTTCCTTGTCTCAAAGACTACTTGTGGATACATGGTTACAGAGGGATCATAATGTCAGCAGGCATGATGGCACAAGTGGATATCACATCCATGAGAGTTTAGCGGAGGTTATGGAGAGATGTTGTGTAGCAGATGCTTCCGGATATTCTTACCTCCTCATGATGGATGGATGTGAGTTCTGTTTATTTTGGGATCCAGGTGGAGATAGAGTTAGCACTGTCATTTGGATGGGTTCCAATGTATTGCTTCACCACTTCTGGTATGGTGGAGTTAGGATCAGCATTGAGAGCATCTTGAATAACACCTAGTGGAGACTCACGCCTTCACAACAAAGATTAGCTCGTAGCATGCAGCAGTACAAAGAAAACATTTCAAGACGAACTTTAACACGAAGCAAGACTGAGAGACTTGGTGTTGTATCCAAAGGTCTCTATGATGTGTTTGGGTTAAAAGATGATAAGTCAACAGAGAATTACCTACAATCTACAGATGGACATGGGATTGAAATTGAAGTGGTAGGCGATAAGGAAATTTTACATCATGATAATAGTATAGTGGAGCCACAGAATGATGTTCACAACATTTCAGAAGTTGTTATCAGCATTGCTAACAATTCTGATTTTCATGATGACAGTGATAAGGCTTTGCAACAGCATGAGACAATGGTGGCTACATATGTGCAAGATGCTACTATTGAGTTGTTACATGAAAGTACTCAGGAATTGGGTACTAATAGTGCAATATTTGGCATGGATTCATGTCATGGTGAGTCTGATTTTCCAGATCAGGCCTTAGAGAACAAGTTTGATAATTCATGTGTTGACATAGAATCACAGGATCGTGAGTTGGATGGTGATACAGTTACATTGGAAGAGGGAGTGTGAAGATACTGTCATATCAACAGCTTCTACCTTACCCGATGAGCCATCCGTTGAGGTACATAGCAGCAGTACCTTAGTGGTTGATGTGTGCACTGAGGATAGCACACATGATGTTGTTGATCATGAGGTGAGTGATGAGGATTCAACCTCTTACTATAGTGTAGATTTGGGTGGGAATGATGAGTCACAGGGGCATCACCATCTGGCGGGGCAGTTGAAGGTTAGTGATAATATGATTGTTACAACTTTAGTGCATTTTGATGTTGCTCGACAGATGTTGGCAACCTATGGTTGGAGTACTCCTATGGCAGATGGGCACAATGATAGTAGTTTTTCATTTGCGGAGTTTCATGCACTTCGAGAGGCAGTTGGAATTATGAAACAGAATTACCTTCAGCTACTTGCGGACAGAGATTTCCTTCTCGAGTAGGGTTGCATCTGTCATAAGGCATTAAAGGGAAAAGAAGAGGAGGTTGATGAGCTCACTTATGAGCTAGAGAGGACTATGAATTCTTTGAAGAGCACTCAATTGGCCCTTCAAGAGTCACAGTCACGGGACGAGGAGCTTACCATGGTATCGAGTTTGGCACAGTCTTCACCCTCTTCCGATATAGTTCAGGTTTCCATGGCAGCAGTTGGTGAAGAACATATATCCACGGACTGTGGTTGTGAGCAGATTGAGGATGTGGTTACTACATCCATCACAATTTCAGGTGCAATTGATACAAATGGGATGAGTGCATTGGTTGAGAGTTGCAGAGAGCCATGTGTTGCACCAGGTTCTCCTGAGTTTAGTCCCATGACAGGTGATGCAGAACAAATCATCGATAGCTCTTGTGACATGGAAGTTGACTCACCAGAAAGTTATGTGTCAACTCACGACACTACTTCATCCACTTCACATGAGATATGCAGAGCAACATCTAGTTGGGAGATTGGTTCTTATGTCAATTTGTTTCCCTCTCCTGGAAGCAAATCAATCATTTCATTCCATACAGTTGATTATGATTGGCAGCTTGATGAGCCAATTCTGGAGTACAAATCAATGTATTGTTCCAAGGACTCAGAGTTGGATGATTCAGATCCACACGGAGTGATTGCGCAGTTTGTGGATAATCCCTTATTTGAGTTTGACAGGGGTTTGATCTATGATAATCCACTCTTTGAGCTGGAAGTCGATCATGCTCTTGATACTAGTTCAGGGTTGAGCGATAATCACAGTGTTTGGGATAGTCCTAGTGCATCGGGATTCCAAACAGGGCTCACAGAGGAGTTTAATAGTGTGTACAAGGTGAGGAATGCTTACAGTTTGACCTTTGATCCACCTGTACATGACTTGTATTCGATGCACAATCCTTGTGCACAGGGTGATTTTCTTGGTGCAGTCAAGGGGAGTAACTCCTTACTGTGTCCAGAGTTACCATCTTCAGAAGATGGGACTAGAGGCTGCAAGTACCTGACTCAATTGTTTCCGGGGGATTACTTGCAGGGACAACAGTCAGTTATCCATTGTGCTGATATGTATCTGACAAGGGGTGCTACTTCAATACCACAGGGATTCCCTACGGATACATGGTTACAGGATGATTACGGTGTCAACGGACATGATGGTTTGATTGGTTACCACTTCCATGGGTGTTTTGGAGAGACTGTAGAGAGATGTGTTGTGGATGTTTCCAGACATTTTTGTCTCTTCATGATAGATGGATGTGAGTTCAAGTTGTATACAGATCCAGGTGATGACAGGACTGGCACTGCAGTTGGATGGGTTCCGATAGGTTGCTTCACCATTTGTCAACGTGGTGAAGTTGTGATCAGATTTGTGCGAAGGAAGTCAGAGGTTATCAGACATGGTAGACATACATTCTGGGGGTTGGGATCCAGATATATTTGGCGCAGTTGCCTTTATGCTGGTGCTTCTGGAGTTACTTGGTGATGCATGGGACATTTTACAATTCTTCTTTTGGGCCTTCCGAGGAGTGAAGTTTCTTTGCAGTAGAGATTGCTTGGGGATAAGCAATTTCAAGGAGGGTGGACTGTAATGTCCCCTTTTTCACGAGCATCAGAGTTGGGGATTAGCCTATTTTCTTGACCCTCGTAGGCTAATAGTTCTGGATAGAGGGTTTCATGGACAGGCACTTGATCGTCAATTTGCAGTGTGTATCTCCGGTGTATGGTGGCAGGGTGAATTGTGGCGTTTGGCATGATACTTAAATTTATGATACTCACCTGTAATTTCACCATCCTCGGCATAGGGACCATGTGTTTTCAAAAGGAAGGGGTCACTTTATATTTTTCAGTTACTATTCATTCCTAAAGTGAAAAAAAATTAACTTAAGTGAATAGTGCTCACTTTAATGAATTGTGATTTCAATGTAAAATTATAAATATCAAGAGAGAAAGTTCGAACCTCTTCATGAATGAGATGACTTTGCTTGATGAACTTGGAAGTGTAGCTTTGGAGGAAGGAGGCTAGGGTTTCTTGATTTCTTGCAGTGGGTAAGCCTGGTGGGGCTTTGTTCTTCGTATTTGAGCTGCTTGAGGGTGTGAAACACCACCTTAAGGTTGCTGATCAGTTTTTGGTGGCTTCATTTTGGAGACACAAGTTGCTGTTTGCAGTTATTCGAGCTAGTTTTGAGAGGGTTTTGAGCCGCCATAGTCTTCAATCGCGTTAGCACAGGAGCTGCTTACTTTTGTGGAGTTTTGGGGCTGTTTTCGAAGAGCTATAGCCAACCACCTTTTTATGAGGGTTTCAATCAAGAAAAGAAAAAGAGACGCCTCTCCTTGGTGGCTGCTATCATTCCTAAAGGGGGCGCCCTTGTCCTAGAAGGCTTCCCATGCGAGATTTGGTTGGGAGAAGTTCGTCTTCCAAGAGTTGTGTGCACTTCTTTGGGGGCGGGTACTGTAGCAAGTCACTATTCACAGTGTTGTATGGCTGTAAGTAAAAATTATGGCATAAGATGTATCTTGTTAGAATCTGATGTAAGCCATCTATCTTATGTATCTATTATGTAATGAAGAACGCATCCTTGGCTATTAAATTGAGTGATTACTTGAGTCATTTTCAGTAGATTAGATTATTAGAAGTTTTTCAACTTTATACATATGCTCTTTAGTACCATTCTAACATTATTGGCAAACAAACTCAAAGACAAGAAAGAGAAATATCAAACTAAAACAAAATCATACCTACAAACCCAGTGAAAACAGATCAACAGAGTGGTGGAACACTACAATTTTTTACTATTCTCTTATTTTATAGCTGGCTGCAAAGTTACAGTTGGCCACGTTCAGCTTTGATTTTCGAGTGACTGAGTGAATCTGTGACTGAACTGAGATATCCACTGCGAAGCCTGCATAGCAAAGATGAAATGCTTGTTGGGAGCTGCAACTGCTAAAATCAACATTTGACACCTCTAAAAATTAGGCGCCTTTTATTAAATTGATGCAATGATTCCAGACAACCATTTCTCCATTTTGCCATTTGACGCTTCAAACTACCATTATCGGTGAACAATGAACCCTACTGACTGGATGATAGGTTCATTGCGTGACTGAAAGTATTTCGCATCCAATGACTATATGTAAGGCACTGGAAACCTGCATTAGGAACCCCAAAAAGAAGGGCGCCCTTGGCCTGTGAAGGCGCAAGCACCATTTTGACAAAAGTGTAACTTTTATCCGAACGCCACACTTTGACCCCTGACACCGGGAGCTGGAGTGCTCTAATTCGCGCACTGTCTGTCTCTCTGCGTAGCTGGATCAACTTACAAGAGATGTCTTTGGAGGTAACGACGCAAGAAAACTGCTTTTAAGACCTCAACAAGAGGGGCACCTTTTTCAAGGAAATGTGTATTTTCCATACTTAAGTCATTTTCTAGTTGCTTTCACTTTTTAGCATTTCACACTGACCTCACACGTACAAGCGTTTTCCAAATCTTGGAGGTTGACGGCTAGACTCGTTGGATAGCTGGAGTAATTGCGCACAAGTCTCGTGAAAACTATGAATGCTAAAAACCTCATCTGACAAGCCTAAAGGTTGGGCGCCCATGGTCTATAGAAGTGTAGGCGTATATTGCTACATTTCTCCACCCTCTAATTCACGTGCTCGGTAGAACCTCTGTCACAGTCACTCGGAATGTCGGGTCACCTCACGAACTGATGCGTTGCGAAGCTGGACTAGATTAGAAAAGATCTCAGGAAGACCACATCTGCAAATTCATTCATCTAGGAGGTCAAATTCAAGTGTGCCCATGAGCTACAGGGGCGCAGAAACCATAAACTTGACAATCTTTGTAACATGCATCCTCCTCGTACCCTCAGCTTCTGACCTTGATTATTGGAGTTCCACACCTCAAATGTCTTCGCTTGATAACTCATCGGAAAGCTGGGCTAATTCTAAAGAGATTGAACCTATTTGCAAGCACATGCAACAAGATCTGAGCCTTCAAAAGGAAGAGCGCTCCTGGGCTACAGGGGCGCAAATCTGCTTTCTGCTTGAAATCTTCCTCTGTTTCTGCTCTGAAAAACACTCCTCCGGCCACTGAATTGACCTTGTAAGAGTATAATCTTGTCGTGAAACACCTCTCCATCATAACATGTTCTGCTCTGGGTCCCAGGTTCAGGTTTTGACCTCCAGATACTAACCAATTGTTGTTGATGACTACATGACACTGACCAAAGTCCATACTTGACTTGCCCAAAACTTGTATTTTGACATCATTTTAACAAAGTTTTAGACTCTTTAAGCAAAATGCCTTAATGAAGTGAAAAAATTGGTTTGGGTACAACACACAACAAATGAATACAAAATATTACAATAAAATAAGATGACCTTGCTATATAGGCAAGGATAAAACCGTAAGTCATGCAAAGATCATGCCATGTGTCTAAATCCTGTGCAATGAGACCAAAAATATTATGATGTAAGTAGGCTTAAGAAACAAGGTGTGAATAGGTCCTTAAGTGCAACTAACTAGATAAAGTACCTTGTTCACACCAACATCTGCAAGTGTATTGTAATCTTCTTCTTTGAGATAATACACTAAGTTGTGTGGATGCTTTTGGTGATTAGGTTTTTCCCTTGAGAGGGATTTCCCAAGGTACATCTAGTGTTCTTGATAGTATGCTTTGTCTATTTTTTGAATTGTGGTTTCTCAATACTTGTTTTGTATATTTTTATCTCGTGAGGGTTATGTGAAAATGGTATATTTTGCTACAAATTTTATTTTTATTTGGTACCATAGCCTAGTTGTTAGGTTGTAGGAAGAGATATATTCCCAGTTGTTAACTCTTGGTGTGAGTGGGATCTTGTGCATAGTTGAATCCATGGTCTTGAAAGAAAAGTATGAAAGCGTTTTTAAGGTTTCAAGTGCATTTGCAAATTTGAGTTGTTGTAGATCCAGGGTTTTGATATGATTTAGAAAATACGTTTTTGTTTGGGCTCATTTTGTGACAAAACAAATATCACCAATGATTTCAAAAGACCCAAAAACATATGGATCCCTATATAACACTATACTTTGGAGTCAATTTTTTATACCATTTTCAATGCTTTGGAGAAATCTTGGCCAATAGAATTCCATACAGCAAGGTACAATCATTTTCAAGTATTTCAATCTACAACATTCCACAAAACATTCCTCCTACATCAACAGCCTAAAACAATCTACAATTTAAAAAAAAAAAAAAAATGGGATTGGTCATCTTACATTAGGGTGATGTCACAATAAGGAGAACTTTGCAGAAGATTCAAGGTAAGGGGTCCAACTCTGATCCTATGCAAAACCACTGCTGCGACCCCTAGGCATGCAGGGTGTTGGGCCCTCATTCATTGCCAACGATGGGAGGGCCAAGTGTTGGTGAGCCACACTCCACCCACCTTCCACTCAAGGCACCACCCTCACGTTGTATCTACACCCAAATGCCCTTGAGAGCAACATCGTAGGGCCACCAGAACCATCGGTGGCACTACCACCACGAGCAACATTGTCCACCCTTAACTGTATAGCCACCAGAATAGTGATAAGAGTTGTTTTGAAGGCACAATACAACATTTTTTTCTAGAAGGCATAACTTTCACCCACGTGTCAAATTTTTGGCTTGTTATAATTGACAAAAAGTTCTTTCCGATTACTGCACAATTGTGTCAGTATTTTTTCTAGATTTTGCTATTTATGAAAAAAAAAATGTAGTTGGAAGCCAATTTTGCTTTCATTGGTTCGACTAGTCACATCTTGTTCCCCATGATTTCTAATTTTGAACTTCAACGAAGTGCATTTTTTGAGCAATTTGCAATGAATTAGATGTTTGGCCACTTGGTGGATTCTAAAAAGTTATTTTATTCTTACGATTTTGAGGACATGGAAGATACAGATGTGAGATTCGGAATCTCATTTCAATGGGAGTTTGATGTAGGTGAATAAAGGGTGGTGATCATGGTGTTATGGAGGTTCTTGTATGCATGGAGCTTTGACACGACATAATTGTTTATGTGAATACATGGTGTTGGTTGTGGAGTTGGCATGTTAGATGGCCTAAACCTCCTAAACAGCCTCTTGATCATATTGGGTGGTAGTGCTTGTATGTTTCAAATTCATGTTGACTGAATATGTGGTTATGCTTATATATGTGATATTCCATTGTTTTGGTTTAACTATTTTTTATTTTTCAAACTTGTGGGTCTTCCAGATGATAGATGCTTCAAACTTGCATGCATGTCCCTGATATGGATGGTTTTGCAGATTTTGCATGATTAACCAAAATCTGTGGTTTTGTAGACCTACAAAGAGACTATTTTCAGATTGTTAATCTCATTGGGTTGTTTCTAAATCCAAGATAGTTGTAGGTTTGCATGCATGTTTTGTGCATCCTTCAAGAAGGTTGTTTGTAGCTTTCTCAATACAGAGATGTTGGCATGTGATTAATCACTCAACATTTCTACAGTGTTTGCCTGACAGGTTCCTAAACATTAGTTACTCTATTGTGGATTTGCAGAAAATTGGATCTAAAGTTGATCTACTATTTCAATTGTGAAAAATCCACATGATTACTCCTTGTCTTTGATTTAGTTAACACTAATGCAGTGTTGAGTTTGATTGCTTTTGGGTCTACATTGTGGTGGATTCATGTTGTTCTGCTTTGAGATCTACAAGTTGTATAGTTTTGTGGACTATCTATGCCCACAAGTTGTATAGATAACTTGGATGTGGGTTGTCTATACCCATAGATCAATGCAGCATTGGTTTGCAGATTCTAGTGTTGGTGGTCCTTTGGCCATCGTGGTGAATTGCTGTAGTGTAGCAGAGAGATAGTAAGATGAATGTATGGAGTACATGTGATTCATTGTGAAGTAGTTAGGGATGTTTGCACAACTTTCCTATAAGAGTACTTTGAGTCACTTACAATTGTTTCTCTTCAAACCTTTAACAATTATCTTATTTTGGAGATCATGGTTTTACTTTGCCCTTTGGGAGCCCTTGATGTTGCAATCAAGATTTATTTGATTGTGCAAGGGCCATGGATGATCATTGATTAAGAGATGTTCATCACAATGCCATGAGTAGCTCTAAATCACTTGTAGTGGGATTTTTGGCAATAATATGATATTGTGTCGTGGAGGACTCTAGATCTTTCTATTTTGCAATCTTGGCATGATATGCATGCTCTTGGGAGCAGATCTATCTATTAGAGATTGATGATCTTCTAGGATGATGTAAAACATGATGTCATGTGGAGTTCTTGATTCTATTGTTGGAGCTTTAGCAATCATTTGAGGTAGTCTTCTAGTATTGGATGTTGTGCTCATTTTGCCTTGGAAGCTTCTCAATATTGCAATGATGTAGTTGGAGTTCAATTAGTGTGAGATGGTCTTTTGGATGCTTATTTATATTGGATAGACTTAGGTGAGATTGGAGATCTCTTGTTTGTAAGGATCATGTGTTTAGATGGTTACTCTTTGATGAAGTTTTAATAAGAAGACTAAGGAGTCTACAACTAGAGATGGACATAAGTTCAACAAGGACCTAACGAGAAGATTGTTTGTGGTGAGAGTTGTGGTGGCTTATTTTATCTCAAAAGGAGCAATCTCATTCCCCACTCTTGATCCACTCGGCAAATAATCATTTGATAGGCATTGCCCACCTTGTTTTCAGATGCATTTTATTTCATGCTTTGTCTTGTCATGAGGATTAGTCTTGAGCCGCAGATGTCAATTCTAGAGGGCTAGTTTGAGGAGTACTTGACATGGTTTCTACCTTGCCAATTGAGCCATCCTATGAGGTATCTAGCAGATGTACCTTAGTTGTTGATGTTTGTACAGTTGATAGCACACATGATGCTGCTTATCATGAGGGGAGTGATGTTGATTCAGCCTCATATCACAGTGCAGATGACAAAACAGAAGATTTGTGTGGAGATGTTTTGTCACAAGGGTATCATCATTTAGCAAGGCCATTAAAGGTTAATGACAGCATGATTGCCACAGCCTTAGAGCATTTCGATGTTGCTCGTCAAATGTTGGTTACTTATGGTTGGGGTATTCCCATGATAGATGAGCACAATGGTTGTGGACTTTCCCTTATAGAATTTTATACACTTAGAGAAACGATTGGGATAATGAAGAATAATTATTTATTGTTACTATCCAATCGGGATTACCTTCTCAAGTGGGATGGGATTTGTTTTGATGCATTGAAGGGAAAGGAAGAGGAGGTTGATGAGCTCACTCATGAGCTTGAGGTGACTATGGACTCATTGAAGAGCGCTCAATTGGCCCTTCAAGAGTCACAGTCACGGTTAGAGAAGCTTACCGTGGAGTTAAGTTTGGCACAGACTTCACCATATACAAATACAGTTCAGTTTTCTTTGGCAGCAGTGGGTGAGGAACATATATCCACAGATTATGGTTGTGAGCAAGTGGAGGATGTGGTTACATCCCTAACAGTTACAGGTGCAAAAGATACAGATGGGATCAGTGCAATTGGGTTTGCAGAGAGGGTTACTAGTGCGCCTACCCAATTAGCCATTCGGGATCAGAGACATGATCCATCCTCTAATTCTAGTGATGAGTGTAGTGAGAGGGATGCGGAGTATGTTGCCTGGGACTATGATGGTCAGCCATTGACAAAGGTTGGTGCATTTTACCTTGACTGCACAGTGAGGGGTGCTCATCATTTCTCTTTTAGTCCACACACAGAGGATTTGTCGATGCATCGATGTGGGTTGGCTCAGGGGTTATACTATCCATTGTGGGTGGAAGGTTACCATCTTCGGTAGATGGGACTAGAGACTGCAAGAACCCGACTCAGTTGTTTGCAGGTGAGTACTTGCAGGTCAGCGTTTAGATTACCATCATGTTGACATTTATTCGACAGAGTTTGCTACTCCTATGTCACGGAGATTTCTTGTGGGTACATGGGTTCAGGGAGATCATGGTGTTAGTAGGCATGATGGCAGGGTTAGCTATCACATCCTTGGGAGTTTTGTAGAGGTTGTGGAGAGATATGATGTGGTAGGTGCTTCCAAGAATTTCTATCTCTTCATGGAGCATGGATGTGAGTCTCGTTTTTATTGGGATCCAGGTGGTGACCGGTTTGGCATATCAATACTGTTGGATTTCGAAGAGTTGCTTCACCATTCTCAACATGGTGAGGAGGATATCAGTGTAGCGTAGGGGAGGTCAGCAATCGATGTGCATGGCGAACTTCCATACTAGCTATGGGATCCGATAATTGATGTGGTTGGTGGATTGCTTCTTTCTTTTCTCAAGGTTGCCCTGGTTATAGGGTACAGTGGTACTAGGATGACACCACAGGTTTTGGTTGGGGCTTTCTACAGAGTGATTTGGGATCCCGGTATTCAGCTGAGCATTAAGTGTAGAGTTTGGGATTCTTTGAGTGCATCAGGATTCCAGACAAGGCTTACTAATGAGCATTACAACATGTACAGTGTACAGAGAGCATACAGGTTCATCTTTGGTCTACTTGTACATGTATTGACTACGATGCACGGTTTGGGTGCGCATGAGTTGGACAGTTGGTTTGACATATATCCTTGCACAATTGTGGTTATGCTGGTGCTGCAACAGTTATGTTTATGTGCGGGACATTATACAGTCATCTTTTGACCTCCGGTGGAGTGGAGTTTCTTTGCGGTAGAGATTGCTTGGGGACAAGCAATTTCAGGGAGGGCGGACTGTAATGTCCCCATTTTCGTGAGCATTAGAGTTCGAGAGGTTAGCCTATCATTTTGACCCTTGTAGGCTAATAGAGATGGATAGAGGATCTTCTGAGGCAGACACTTGGTCAAATGGTGATATTACTTCTCTTCAGAGCATTGTTGGGTTTAGGATTAGGCCTAGGCAGAGGTTTCCAGACTCAGTTTGGCATGCTTACTATTTATAGTAAGTCATCTGCCAAAGTTACTATATATAGCAAGGCACTTGGACACATGGTGATTAGTGATGTTGACTTCAGTTTCAGATGGCGTAGCAAAATGATGAGTATTTGTGGAGATATTAATATTTTAATGGCATTAATGATATTTAATAAATTAAAGGTGATATTAAAAAGTTATAAATTAACTTTATAAAAGTGGGGCCATTTAATATTAATGAGTAATTAATACCTCATTAAAAGGGTACACCATATTATGAGTTTATATTATTAAGTCAACAACAAAAAGCTATTTGGAAATATATTTTAAATGCATCAAAATCTACGAGTCGAATGGTTTTGGAGAAGTATAAAAAGCATATCAAAAAGCAAATCGACTTCAACTATTGAATACTTGAATTTGTCTTTTGTGAGTGCTTTGGGATTTGTGAGGAAAACCAAGGGTTTTCTGCAGGTTTTCACCATTTCCAGCCTCTGAGAACGAAAACTCTCATTGGTGTGTGCAATTTTGAGGCTGTGCAATACCAGCTGGTATTATTGCTTGAGAGAGCTTCATTCAGAAGTTTTATTTGTGCTTAAATCTGAAGTATTTAACCAAGGGTTTGGAGGCATTATAAGCAGATCAGAAGATTATCAATTGTCTATGAATTTGTATTGAATACCACTGAGTATGTTCGCTGTTTAAAGTCACTTTCATTTGCTGTCTAAGCCATACACTTCCAGCAAAGAGGCGTCCTTCACTCTAGGGCAAAGCACCCTCCATTAATGCTGCTATTCATTCCTAGCAAGGGCGGCTAGATCTGTTGTGCAAGTTGGCATAATAATACGATGGGAATTTTGAGTTTATTGCTGCATACACCTTCAGCTAGGATTTCAACAGTTTATCACCATTTCCAGATTTTGATCAGCTTTCAAAAAGCCAATGGGTATGTTTGTTATGCCATAACATTTGTGAACAAAAATTAGATTTAAATTGTATCCATTTTGAAAGGAAAGTGAATGGCAAGTAATAGTTGAATGTAGAAGTTGTTTTCAGACGTATATAGTGAAATAAGAGAGAGCTGCAACATTAATTTGGAATCATAGTTTCTTTCATGTATTTCCTTGCATTTTGAGCATTATCTTTCATATGTGCTTGCATTCATCTTTACTTGGCAAAGTTCTTAAAATTGTCAAATTATCAAAACAAACATTACTTGTAAACTAAAAAAATATCAAACAAGGGCAGAAAATTGGTTTTGGTTAGAATCCGCCTGGAGAGGGTTCTTACAGTGTGATTATGGTTTGGGTTGGATATGTTGATGGCGGAAGGTCTACCTATTATGATGAGTATACCTTGGTTTTGAGGTATGGTTACTTGGATGTATTAGCAACTAGTTGTGGTTGCTATTCCAGCTCTGCTGGTGAGTTTCTGGTGCATGTGTTTGGATATCGAGTTGAGGCAAGATTCATGATGCTTCTATGTGAGAATTAGTGTGTCATCTCCTGTAGATAGGATCTTATCTTTCATGTGTTGGCATGATAGAGGATGAGAGGGTTCTTGTTTAAGATGGCGGTCACCTTGGTTGCTATTGCAAGTATCTTGATGGAGCACATGGATGTTTAGATGGTACATGTTGGCTATAAGGACTGTTCCCTTGATGATTGAGTTTACTTTTGACCCCTTGTGCAATGTACATGTTACACCCCATTGTTGATTTACCGAATTACTTTAACCTTTATGTTTAAATACAGTTTTAATGCATAATGATTTCATTAAGTTATTTAACGGTTGTATGAAATTTATGTGTATGCAATGTGATGAATTTTCTTTTGAATGATTAAGTGATGATTAAAAAATGTTGTGATTATGTTTTATATGTAATCAGCTAACTATGTAAATGTTGCTTTGAGTTGAATGCAGGGAAGTTCGAGCCCTCTAGAGGGGGAGGGAGAGTATCACCCAAGAGAGGAGTTGATATATGGATCATTTGGTATTGCTATCTGAGTTGACACACACACTCACTTAGGTTATTTGGAACCTTGTCAAGTCAGTTTATGTATCAAGTTGGTGAGTCTTAAACCTAAGTTGATAGGATAAGTGTCTTTAGGGAAAATAAAAGCCCTATAATTAATGATCCTCTTAAATCGTCAAATTAAATTAACTTCAAATATCTTTTGTAGTAATAAATATAATGTATATATATAGATATGATGCTTCAATATTTACATATATTCATATATAAATACGTATTTGTATATGATGCTAAAAGTTATATATATATTTATTTATTTATTTAAAAGCCATATTAATATGGCAGAGATATCTCTCCTAAACCATGGAGGTTAAGCCGACACTTAAGGATTTTTGAAGTGCATTTCAAAAGCAATGTAAGCACCATATTATAGTGTTGGTTTTGAGCAGTAATAAACTAATTGTGAAGCCACGTAGGTGGCTGATTATTGCACATTATGGGTTTAATTTAATGCCACAAAAAGTGGCGATGGGAAAAATTCAGCATATACCTATTATTTAGGCATCCACAGCTTGGGCGATGAGTGTATAAGGTGGTTGGAAGGCGTGTCAAAGCTGTTGCAAATCGTGCCATTCTTTGAGGCTCTTCTTGTAGGTAACCAACAGAATTTCAAACTGATTTTTAAATGCAATCAACAACATAATGTACTCTTGGGGTTTTGGATTGGAATAGACTTGGTCAAATGCTAGTTGTGGTATTTTTGACAGTTGCTCATACATTCAGTTTAAACAGTTTTGTCCATTCCTTTAATTTATAAGCAAGTCGTGGCAGTTGGAAAGGTGGATCGAGCATCCAAAAGAGGCAACTAATTTCTATTTTGGGAAAAATTCATTTAATGAGCAAAGGCAAACTGATTTGGTGAAAAGAACACGTATTATCTTGCTGCTCATTTTTTCTTATCCTCGTGAGATTAGTTTTTAGAGAGAGCTGGGCGTGAGTTTGGGAAAAAGGAATAAGTATTTTCTTTGCTGGTTATTTTCTCTTCATCGTGAGAATAGAAATTGAAAAGGTTGAGCGAAGAAGGGAAGTGTTGTGTGTGGGTTTGAGGAAAGATAGTGTTTGTTTTAAGAAGTTTCATATCTGCAAACACAGGGCACCATAGTTTGGTGATTAGTTGGCCTTCTATAGCTTGACTTCCATAGAAGATTGGATGCTCATCTTACACAGTTTGCTGGTCTAAGGCTGGAGTTGTAGTTGCAAAATTTTAAGACTGTGTGTGGAGTTCGTAAAGAGCAGAAAGTCTGAGTCTGAGTTGCTGAGTTAAAAGAAAGATATAACAGTATCAAAGCCAGGATAATCTTTTCCAGGTATGGCTAAAATTCTTCTTCTCTTCTTTAATCTAATAAAAGCTCATCTATATTTCTGAATTTAATTATGCCAGTGCAATATGCAACTTTATATTGTATATTCTGGATTATTTATGCATATTAAAGAGAAAATATAAAATATGATAGAAATATAAATAACCAATTGGTTAGGCTGAGTTATCACACTAGTAAAACGTTTGTTTAAATCAAACTAATTATATGAGTTTTTGAGTTAAATTATACAAGAAGCTTAAGGGCAAAGCTTAGACTCTCTAAGTTGAGTTTAACCAAACAAACCAGCTCCGTAAATCGAATTAGCAAAGACTTGTAAAATACATGAAAATGGCATTGCATCCATCTAATAAGACAGCGTCTTTATATATTATTATTATCACAAGTTTATATTGTATTTTCAGTGATAAGGTCTAAAACATAATAGAGAAGATAAAGTCTTTATCATCATTTGAACTTTATAAGTATTCCAAGTTAGACCAAGAGTCATTATATTTACTATGTTACTGGGTACAGCTGTTTCGCGCCCTGTATCCTGCATATGCTGGTCACGGTACTAGTCCCTTACGGGTCCTAACCCTTGTTCTGCCAGGGTCCTGCTTGGGCCCTTGGGTTCTCTGTGGGTCCTTCACAAAGGACCCACAGAGAACCCAGGGGCCCACGCAGGACCCTGGCAGAACCCAGATTGACTTTCACTAATTATGTAAACTGCAATTACTGGTCAGGGTGCTGCACTAACTAAAACTCGGTAGTCTACATCTATCGAACTTCCAAATATTTTTCAGAAATACAGTCTTCTAACTAAGAAAAATTAATTTGTTTGTTATTTTCTTAGATCACATTAATATGCTTTTGGTGTTATATGAATATCCTTTATTTTATTGGATCGGATTAATATGCTTAGTGGTATGAGTATATTAATATCTGGTTTTCATTCTGTAGGCATTTATAACTGTATTAGAGTTGTCAAGATAAAAGTCTAAATGTTTCTTTTTTTTTTTCCTTTCTAATGTGGCCATACTATCATTTTTCTTTGTTTAATAGTCTATATATAGTACTTACATTATTATTTTTATTATAGATTCATTGGTTTTCTTGTGCATATTACTATATCCAGAATGAACCACTATCTATATATATATATTGTGGAACATGACCCAATATATATTGATCACAACAGGTAAATATATATATATATATATATATATATATATATATGTATGTATATATTCTCGTACCCGTACCCAAGAAAAAAAAAGTGTGTCATATTGATGTACCCGTTTCCGTACTCGTATCTAAACTCATACCAAAACCGGAAACTTAGTATATTTATCTATTGATTTGAAATCACGTATCTTGAGTAGAGAACATTATGTTCTCGTCATAAACCAAAGACCATAAAATTAGGAGAGTAGATTACTCCTTTTTGGCTATTCAAAGGACTCGAATAAGAGGTAGTTGCCTAGACCTAGAATGTTGCGAGAACATAACATGGGTATTTGAGTTAGAAGTGTCAAACCTACTTAGTCGAATAATTGACTTTAGTGAAGTCATCACTATTTGAAAGAGAATATATTTGAGTAAGTTAACCTTTGGTTCAAACCAATAGTAGAGTTAACCATAGGTCAGTAAGATTTCCAAGTCAAGTTAGACGTGGGTGAACTTACGACACCGCTTTCTAAGAAAGTGGATGAATATATATTTCAAAACTTTGGCCAAAGTAAGTGCAAAAGTCTCTACTTGCACTTGTCGGTTCATAGTGCTCCAAGGTTGCATAACTTGTCAGTAGCGCCATACTTAGTTAGAGAATGTCTATAGTTGTATGACCATACTTTTTATGTAGGACACAACACTAGATACTCAAATGGCAATATTAGAGGTTCCTATACTATACTCTTTGTCGAAGGGTAGGGCCACTTCCAGTTGGAAGGTGTGCGGGGGACTGTTGGTCTATGGTTGGAGGTAAAACACTTGGGTGATGCTCTCCCTCTTCCAGACGACATGCCGAGACTTGTGAAATAGAAGAGTAATCCAGCTAAGGATATCCTGACCTTGTTCTCATTTGAAAATTATGAAACTATTTATTTGATTATAAATCTTATTGGCAAACTATATTTGAAAAGATGTGTTTCATTTACATGATGTTTAGTCATGTTGTTTCAATTATGAAATGTTCTATGATTTTCTTTATGCAAAATGCAAATTGTGATATTAGAAAAGAAAAAATTTACCTTCGTTTTGAAGGCATTGATATTTACTTCATGTATTACAACCTAGGTGAAAACTAAAAGAGTATGGTTAGAGATGTTTTAGTACACAAGCAGGAGAATGTTTGAAAAGGTGTGATGTACACCTTGCGTAATAATAATTCTAATAATGTAAAAGTAATTATCTATTTGTTGTGCATCTTAAAGATGTAGATACCACATGGGCTAGGCATTCTTGGGGACAATTGTATGTTGTATAAGATATTAGGATAAATATTTAATGTGGGTGTCACATTGGAAAAGCTTGGTACCAAATATTTAATTTGAGGTCATGGTTTAGTGAACTCATGGTTTTGAGGCACATGGTTTATGCAATAACACTTAGTGGTTTTGTACAAGAAGCAAACACGTAAGTATTTGAGATTGGTCAGTGGAACCTATGGCTTGTTGGCTAAGGTTGATTGAGCATCTATCATAGGTTGCATATGTAGAAGCATGGATAAAGATGTGTGGCCACATGGTTCTCATTTGCTTGTTAACATGGAAGAATGCAATTAGGATCCTTGATTCTTCAAAAGCCTTGCATGGAGACTCTACAAGTGTATTGTAATCATTTTCTTTGAGATAATACATTGAGTATGTGGGTGCTTTTGGATGCTAGGTTCTCCCTTGAGAGGGTTCTCCCAAGGTACATCTGGTGTTCTTGATGGTGTGTTTTGTTTATCTTTTGCAGTGTGGATTTTGAATACTTGTTTTGCATATTTCTCTCAAAAGGGTTATGTGGAAATGGTCTATTTTGCTACAAATTTCATTTAAAATTTTATCTCAAATATTATAAGAAATGCGACACTTGCCCTAGTGACTAGAAAGGTGGCATCACATGAATTAAAGCACGCATGTTACATATCCATGGTAAAAGAGGTCGACACTTGTACCAAACTCACACTTGATGAGAGAGTTAAGATAAAATTATATCAAGGGTACAACATTTATTGCTTCAACATAGGGTAGTTGAGCACCTACAGTTTCAACATTTAAGGTGAGTGAGGTAGAATCAAGCGAAATGAAGAGCCACATGTTCAATGTCATCAAAACCCATTACATATTTGTGCAATGTGCACGGTAAGGATGATGCAAATGAGGCTATTGCCAAATTCCTTTTTGGAAATGGTATTCCTTTCCATGCTGCTCAATCTCCTTATTACAAGGAAGTTATGGCCGAGGTAGGCAAAGCTGACAATGGTTATGTGCACCTCCTAGTGAGACTAAATTGAGGAACACACTCTTCAAAAACTATACTCTATGGTTAACCTATTGGTGGAGGAAAATAATGTCAAATGGATATCACGTGGTTGTAGCATAATCAAAAATTTGTGGACAGACATTAGACACTATTTGTTCATCAACACCATAGTTACTTGTTTTGTTGGGCCTTACTTCTTTAGGGCAATTGATTGTTGTGTAAAGCATAACGATGTTGATTTCTTATTTCAGGTCTTATGAGATACCATAAGGAGGTTGGTCCTCGAGATATTGTGCAGATGATTATAGATGCAACATATGTTGAATGAATACCAACTTGTCGGTCCAGTTTGCCAACTTGTGGAAGGATCGTAGGGTCTCAATCGGAGGAATTTTGTTTGAAATCAGTGAGGAAGTCATAGCGCAAGCCACAGGATTACAGTGCACTGGGAAAAAATACCCCAAACACACCAAGAAACCGGATCACAAAAGCTTGAAAGCATTTTTCAGAGGTGATGAGGCACCGGTGCAAAACCAGTCGGGTTTTGAGAGAGAAGCTCTCCCAAAGCCCTGGGATCTGGTGTGCCTGGCGCTGATGAAGTATGTCACCTTGGAAGGTAGATTTAAAACCTGCTATTTTAATCACTTCCCCCTGTTAAATCATTTAAGACACAAGATGTTGCTTAGTTTTCCTTTCTTTCTTCTAATGGATTTGGAAAACTCGGTCGAAAAATGCAAAGAGTTAGCCAACCTTAACCCCAGTGATCTCCCGCCACTCCCGCTCCATCAGGGGCTCATTCTAAGACTTTATCACTTCCACCTGGCCCTCTGTCCTCCTAAAGCTATTACGGTTGTGCGCATTGAGGATATTGAACCCCTGTTGGCTGTGAATATTTCCCCAGCCGAGTCTAAAAGCCCTCCCCGGAAATCCAATATGGGCACTACGGGGAATCCCAAAGCCAAGATAACCACCAAGAAACTTAAGGGTGGTTTGGGTAAGGCTCATGCTAGCACGGCGGAGGGTCTCTGTGAATTGAAATCCACTCCAGCAAAATAGGCCTACAAAGCCACCACTGCTAAAAAAAGGAAGGAGAATGGTACGTCAGACCCGACTGTTAGGGAAGGAAAGGGCAAGAACATAATAGGGAAAGACTCCAAAGGAGACACTGTTGTGGGGACTACTAAGATGACTAGTAGGGAAAATGCCAGAAGGAGATCTAGGAGGCTTGCAAAGAACAGCAAAAAGAGGCTGATTATTGAGGATTCGGAGGAGGAGCGGTCTAACAACAAAGAGTACAAGCAAGAGGAAACTGAGGACGATGAGGAGGAGATTGTGGAGGGGGCCCAGTTTACTCCTGAGGACAACAAGGTTCCTAAAGATGGCTTCACCTCTCACTCTCCGCATCCCCTAGTCGAAGAGGCTGGAGAGGTCCCGGGGACCATGGACATTGGGGAGGAGCCCTGTGATTTGGAGAAGAGAATGGACACGCTCGACAAAAGGTTTTGTGGGTTGACCCGCTTCACCATGAAGTTGGGCCATTTTGTCACTAGCACCCTGTCAAATGCTATTAAGGAGGAGCTGGAGGGGAATAACAGTCAGGAGAACAAAGACTGGGTTGGTGATGAGGCTGTGGACCTCCTGCTCAAAAACTGGGACAACGCCAATTAGCTGCTGCCTGTGTCGGTGTCTTGTCTTTTGGCTACCTCTTTGTGGTCTGCGTGCTGTCTGTGGGTTGTCTTTGTTTTCTATTTACTTAATGTTTTCTTTTTAGTCTTGCTCCTTTTTGGCCCTTGTGGCTCCTTGTGAAGGGTACGGCGCCCTAAAAATGCTACTTAACATTTCAAAAACATATGTTGAATGAACAAGACTACTGAGAGGGGGGGTGAATCAGTTGTATCTTTTTAAAACATCAAAACCCTCATTAACATTCAGATCCACATGCATTCAGTAAACCCTTAATCTATTATGAAGATTTAACATGAAAAGCAAATAACAGAAACTGAAGCAACTTTAACACCATACACACGAGAACACAAGATTTATGTGGAAAACCCAAGGAGGAAAAAAACACGGTGAGGATTAGCTCACAATATAAGTAATTGCAAAACCGGTTACAAAGGTTCACTGCAAAAATAGGATGCACTATCCAAAAAGGCTCACTGCCGGAATTCAAAAAGAAAATAGAGAAGAAATGTTACACAGAGAATATGATCTCAATGTAACAAATATTCCACCACAACAACTCCAACACCTTCGCAATTTGTTTGAATGATTACAGACACCTTCTGCTCACTACATTTGGTAATCTAACACTTGAAAGTTTGCATTGCTCTGCTTAATTTCGCATCATTCGCATCACACACTTTGTACATTCATCTATCTTATCCTCCTTCAACAATTCAACTCATACTTATATCGTCCTCAACCTTGAAACCCTCTTCAAGGTCGGCTATGCACCTCAAACGTGCAAATTCAAATTAGGTCGACGCCAAAATACTTCCGTAATGGATAGAAGTGAATGTGGACCACATCAAAACTTAATTGGGACCCAAATCAACAACACCACTTAACCACACGCTACCACAAACAATATTTATCCTTTGCATGTAGTGTAAACACCAGGTCAGTCGTTTCCCGTGCAAACACCATTAAACTTTTAAGTACACGCTTCCTCAAACCCAAAGACAACTTGTGAATCACACACCATGCTTGAACAAGATTTAGAATATTCCATAAACATCCTGAAATCCAACAAAGTCTTTCGCAACAACTTCCACCTAGAGAATGTACAAACCTAGTACACTCAGACTACTCTGCCATACACTATTACTTGAAAACTTATCTTCCGAAGCACCAAACCTCAAATCCTCTTGACTGAGGTAAACTACCAGCACCATCAATACACCTTCAAAATCACAAGACCTGAAGCATAACTGTAGAGAAACGCGGAGCAAAAACATTTCTCCCAAACCCCTCTACAATGCACAGTCACATACTGGTGAACACAACTTCTACCATATGACGATCCAACATACCATCTCTTGTATATAACATCTCTGAACACCTTTCACCAACATATCCGAATCGCATAGGCAAATCTTCAACCTAGAAGAAATGCGAAGCAAAACCAAAACACCTCTCTGTAACTCAAAACAACACTGCAACACATTGTTTTCTCTTTTTATCAAATTTTCTCAAAAGCACTTGGAAACCAAGCACCAAAGACACATCCACAACATCTTCATCACTACTGCATCCATAGATAGAAGCTTATCAAAGTAGCAACAGAGGTTAACACCAATAGCTTAACTAATGACAACATAATGCAACAAATCAAAGCATAAACAACATCAATTGTTCATTTTCATCATCAACCTTCCTCAACACATGCAGTTGACACCAATGACAAAACCAATCTGCACATACTTGCAACAATCTCCCCCTTTTGTCATTGATGGCAACAAATCATGTGAAAAACCATCAAAGACACAACAGCTCTAAACATACCTTTTTCCTTTCCTCTTTTCTTTTTACTCACTCTCCCCCTTACATGATTCTTTCTTCAATTGTCTTTTTCTTTCACATGACTCTTCTCCCCCTGATAACTTGCTCTTTTTCACATGATTCTTCTCTCCCCCTTTGACATTAATGGCAAAGGACAAAATGTTTTGCATTATTCTCCCCCTTTGTCATTAAACAACCTACTTACAACTGTGCAACACTTTTCCATTATTGTTCTAAATACTCCCCCTTAGGAGCACACACCAATTTGCAACAATTTGCAATGCCACTACCTACTCCCCCTGAGAGGTAGCCACCAACATCAGTCCAGAATAAGGGATAGATCTTGAGACCCATTGGACTGATGCATCTCCTTATGCATCTAGTTCAAAGAAGGAGGGGCAATAACCCCAAACTTCTCCCAAAGATACTCAAAAGTATCCTTAGGAAGATCCTTAGTGAATATGTTAGCAATTTGATCCTTTGTAGGCACATATTCAAGCTTCACTTCATTCTCCACAGCCTTCTCTCTTAGAAAGTGATATCTGATTGAATTATGTTTTGTCTTTGAATGCATCGGATTCTTTGAATTTTTATTGCACTTGTATTGTCACAAAAGATAGAAATAGACTCATCATACACCACTCTGATATCCTTCAATGTTTGCTTCATCCACAACACTTGTGTGCAGCAAGATGTTGTTGCAATTTACTCAACCTCTACATTAAATAAAGAAACTGAAACTTGTTCCTTACTTAACCATGACACCAATCTACATCCAAGAAAGAATCTACCACCACTTGTACTTTTTTTGTCATCCACACAACCAACCCAATTTGTATTTGCGTAAGCACTCAATGTCAAATTAGCATTCTTTGGATACCACAAGCCATGATCCAAAGTGCCTTTCAGGTATTTGAATATCCTTTTTACTATTGCAACATGTGACTCTCTAGGATCTTCTTGAAAGCTAGCCACAAGACAAACTACATGCATGATATCTAGTCTAGCAGCAGTTAGATATAGCAATCCACCAATCATAGATCTATACTTGCTCTGATTAGCCTTAGGGGATTCATCATTCTTGCTTAATTTGCAACCATTAACCATAGGAGTACATACCAGTTTGGAGTCTTCCATTCCAAACTTCTTCAACATTTCCTTGACATACTTTGATTGTGAAATGAATATACCTATATCTGTTTGATTTGTAACCCAAGGAAAAAATTCATCTCTCCAAACATAGACATCTCAAACTCTTTCTACATCTCTTCTGCAAACTTCTTACACATAGCTTCATTGCCTCCAAAAATTATGTCATCAACATACACAACTACAATCAAGATTTGATCTTTTTCAACCTTAAAGTAAAGATTGCTATTTATGGTACCTTTATTGAATCCTTCATGTTTCAAATACTTATCCAACCTTGCATACCAAGCTCTAGGAGCTTGCTTCAATCCATACAATGCCTTCTTCAATCTGTAGACCATATTAGGTTTCTTTGAGAACTGAAATCCTTCCAATTGTTCCATGTATACTTCTTCTTCCAATTCTCCATTTAAGAAAGCAGACTTCACATCCATCTGATAAACTTTGAAATCCTTATGTGCTGCAAATGCCAAAAACATCCTAATAGCTTCCATTCTAGCCACCGAAGAAAATGTCTCCTCAAAGTCTATTCCTTCAACTTGTGAGTAGCCCTTACACACAAGTTTTGCCTTGTTTCTTACCACTTCTCCCTTCTCATTCAGTTTGTTTCTAAACACCCACTTAGATCCAATTATGTTTTTGTTTGTTGGTCTTGGGACAAGTTTCCAAATCTGATTTTTCTCAATCTGCATAAGTTCTTCTTCCATAGCTTTCATCCAATGTTCATCTTTGCATGCCTCAATTACCATTTTAGGTTCAACTTTAGAAAGTAGACACAAATTTACCTCTTCTTCAGCAGCTTTCCTTCTTGTCAACACACCTTTCCTTTTATCTCCAATGATCTACTCTTCAGAATGATTTCTCTTCACATACTTAGGGGTTCTAGGGGTCTTTTCCGGAGCTTCTTCCTCTTCATCTTGTGCTTCTTGTTCCTTAGCTTTTTCTTCTTCTTCTTTGCAAGCAGGTTCATCTTATTCATATCCATCTATCATCATTGGATTCTACAAATCTTCATCAACTTTGACATTTGCACTCTCAACAATCTTTCTCAATCTTTTATTGTAGCACTGGTAAGCTTTGTTTTTTGTAGAATATCCAAAGAAGATACCTTCATCAGACTTTGCATCAAACTTTCCTAAGTTTTCATCATCTCTCTTGATATAGCATTTGCTTCCAAACACTCTAAAGTACTTGATAGTATGGATCCTTCCATACCATAACTCATAGGGAGTCTTTGTGTTGTTTGTTTTTGCTTGAACTCCATTAAGTATGTAAACAACAGTATGAATTGCTTCTCTCCAATAGAATTCCGGTAGGTTAGCTTCTTTCATCATAGTCCTTGCATCTTTTTGAACAGTCTTGTTTTTCCTTTCAACCACTCCATTTTGCTAAGGAGTTCTGGGAGCAGAAAAATGCCTCTTTATGCCATGATTCTCACAAAACATGTTAAATTCATTGGAGGTGAACTCTCCACCTCTGTGAGACTTCAAACATGTGATCTTCAAATCCATTTCATTCTCAACCATAACTTTAAATGCTTTGAATCTACTTAGGGCTTCACATTTTTCTCTAAGAAAAGTAACTCATGTCATTCTAGAATAATCATCAATCAAAAGCATGAAATACTTGTCACCTTGAAGACTTTTCACTCTTGTAGGACCACAAAGGTCTGTATGCACCAATTCCAACAATCTGGTAGAAGATTGTTCTTTGCCCTCGAAACTTCTTGTTTGCTTTCCAATTTGGCACTCTTTGCAGATATTATTGATAGACTTTGTAATCCTTGGCAAATCTCTCACTGCTTGAATTGAATTGATTCTAACCAAGTTATCAAAATTAATGTGTCACATCCTCCTATGCCATAACCATCTTTCATTAATTTGAGTCATAAAGCAATGACCATCAACACCCTTGAGCTGATAAACATTTCCATCTATCTTTTTTCCAGTAGCAATCACAATTCCAGACCCTTTTTTGATCTCACATCCATCATCTTGAAACATAAGATTATATTCTTTGCTACACATTTGTCCAACACTCAAAATGTTATGCCTTAAACCCTTGACATAGTAAATATCATCAGTAGTATGCTTGCCATCAAAACTGATTGAACTTATTCCAAAAATCTTAGCACCTAAATCATCTCCAAATCTAACAAGTCCTCCATCATATTTTTCAAGTTTAACAAACTTACTCTTGTCTCTAGTCATATGATTTGAGCAGCCACTGTCAATGATCTAATAGTTCTTATCTTGTCTAACATGAAAAGCAAATACCAAAGTACCTTCAATCTTATCCTTTCTCTCCAGAGCACTTTCCTTCACACATTTTTTAGAGTTTGCAGAAACAGATTCATCTTTTAGAGCCATGAACAAGCATTCATCATCAGAATTACCAACATCTTCTCTAACATAATAGTTTTTCTTAACTTTCTTACCTTTGTTCTCCTTGTTTTTATCATTCACAACTTTGTTTGGACATCTTGAAGCATAGTGACCTATATTTTCACAGCTAAAACATTTGAAAGGTAATTTACCTTTGTACTTACCAGTACCTCTTCTCGTCCTTCTCACAAAGTTAGCCTCCACATCATCAATATCTTCCTGATATGGTTCTTCAATCTTTTCAGTTTTTGCAGCCTTAAAAGCAGTCTCAACCTTTGCACCATTGTTAGTACCAAACTCTCTCATCTCAAATGCAAGTAAAGAGCCAAACAATTGATCTCTAGAATACTGATCTAAGTTTTGAGATTCCTCAATAGCAGCAGTTTTATAAAAGTTTTAGTAAGGGTTCTAAGAAATTTCTTTACCACTTTAGGTTCTTTGACCTTTCCTCCAAGACCTCTGATGGAGCTCACTACTTCATCTACCCTCTACATATAGCTTGTAATGTTCTCATCTTCAGACATCCTCAAGTTCTCAAATGTGGTCTCTAAGTTCTGCATCTTAGCTTGTTTGACCATCATATCTCCTTCATAAATACTTTCCAACTTATCCCAAATTTCTTTAACAATTTTCAAATCCATAACTTCACTAATTTAGAATTTGCAAGAAAACTCAAGAGAACAAACCTTGTTTTGCCATTTGTTTCATAGGCCTTGATCTCATCAGTTGTGCTTGGTCCACTTGTAGGTATGACATATTGAGTCTTCACTAACTGTCAGACATCATATTCAAGGTAAACCAGATAGCCTTCCATCTTTGTCTTCTAGAATGCATAGTCTGTGCCATCAAACATAGAGATCTCCTTCTTGTTTGCCATCCCAAATCTACCTCAAGCTATTAATCTCTTCTCCAAGGAACCTTGCTCTGATACCAATTGTTAAATGAACAAGACAACTAAGAAGGGGGGTGAATCAGTTGTATCTTATTAAAACATCAAAACCCTCATTAATATTCAAACCCACATGCATTCAGTAAACCCTTAATTTGTTATGAAGATTTAACATGAAAAGCAAATAACAAAAACTGAAGCAACTTTAACACCATGCACAAGAGAACACCAGATTTACGTGGAAAACCTAAGGAGCGAAAAACCACGGTGAAGATCAGCTCAAGTAATTGCAAAAACGGTTATAAAGGCTCACTACCAGAATAGGACACTGTCCAGAAAGGCTCACAACCAAGGCTCATTGCCAGAATACAAAAAGAAGATAGAGAAGAAATGTTACACAAAGAACATGATCTCAATGCAATAGAGATT
This sequence comes from Sequoiadendron giganteum, assembly GCA_007115665.2. NCBI lineage: Eukaryota > Viridiplantae > Streptophyta > Pinopsida > Cupressales > Cupressaceae > Sequoiadendron > Sequoiadendron giganteum. Next base: position 178,962,308 of record CM021102.1, on the reverse strand, counting down.
CCACCACAACAGCTCCAACACCTTTGCAATCTATTTGAATGATTGCAGACACCTTTTGTTCACTGCATCCAGTAATCTAACACTTGAAAGTTCGCACTACTCTACTTAATTTTGAATCATTTGCATCACACACTTTGTGCATTCATCTATCTTATCCTCCTTCAACAATTCAACTCATGCTTATATCGTCCTTAGCCTTGAAACCCTCTCCAAGGTCGGCTATGCACCTCAAACGTGCAAATTCAAATTAGGTCGGCGCCAAAACACTTCAATGGCGGATAGTAATCTAACACTTGAAAGTTCGCACTGCTCTGCTTAATTTTGCATCACACACTTTGTGCATTCATCTATCTTATCCTCCTTCAACAATTTTCAACTCATACTTATACCGTCCTCAGCCTTGAAACCCTCTCCAAGGTCGGCTATGCACCTCAAACGTGCAAATTCAAATTAGGTCAGCGCCAAAACACTTCCATAGCGGATAGAAGTGAATGCAGACCACATCAAAACTTAATTGGGACCCAAATCAACAACACCACTTAACCACCAACTACCACAAACAATATTTATCCTTTGCATGTAGTGTAAACACCAGGTCGGTCATTACCCATGCAAACACCATTAAACTTTTAAATACACGCTTCCTCAAACCCAAAGACAACTTGCAAACCACACACCACGCTTGAACAAGACCTAGAATATTCCATAAACATCCTGAAATCCAACAAAGTCTTTCGCAACAACTTCCACCTGGAGAATGTACAAACCTAGTACACTCACACTACTTTGTCATACACTATTACTTGAAAACTTATCTTCCGAAGCACCAAACCTCAAATCCTCTTGACTGAGGTAAATTACCAGCACCATCAACACACCTTCAAAATCACAAGACCTAAAGCATAACTGTAGAGAAACGCGGAGCAAAAACATTTCTCCCAGACACCTTTGAAATGCATAGTCACATACTAGTGAGCACAACTTCTACTATACGGCAATCTAGCATACCATCTCTTGTATATAACATCTGTGAACACCTCTCACCAACATATCCAAATCGCATAGGTAGATCTTCAACCTAGAAGAAATGCGGAGCAAAACCAGAACACCTCTTTGTAACTCAGAACAACACTGCAACACACTGTTTTCTCTTTTTATCAAATTTTCTCAAAAGCATTTGGAAACCAAGCACCAGAGACACATCCACAACATCTTCATCACTACTACATCCATAGATAGTAGCTTATTAAAGTAGCAACAGAGGTTAACACCAATAGCTTAACTGGTGACAACATAATGTAACAAATCAAACCATAGACAACATCAACTGTTCATCTTCATCATCAACCTTCTTTTAACACATACAGTTGACACCAATGACAACACCAATCTGCACATACTTGCAACAACATATGTGTGCAAGGCAACAGGCAAATATTTCAATCCCACGCATAGACACATTTACTATACCCTTTGTTGCATGCATGCTATGAGCAATGCACTCAAAGACATTGGAAAAATAGAGTCGATCAAACAAGTGCTGGTAAACCTATATTTAAAAGTTGCAAAGTGAAGGCTTTTAAGAAAATTTATAGTTCAAAGGAAGCTTAATTGATCAAAGTTAAGTGTATAAAGTTTATCAAACTAGATGGCTACAAGACTTTAGCAAGGATTGACAAGCACACTTTGGCATGAGACAAGCCAATTAATTGGTGGCAACTATATAGACCTCCAAGATTGCTGCATGCACTTGTGATTTGTCTTCTCTCATAGGTTTCTAGTTCCTCTATTGCTAAGAGGAACCAGAGAGGAATAGACTTATCTCCCTGAGAACAGAAAAGTTTGTTGTTGTAAATAGTGTCTTGTGTCTCATAAATAGCAAGACACTTATGTACAAGCAAAGCCCAGCAAGACAGTCAGATGTAGATCCTAAGGCACTACAACAAGTTAATGAGGAGCATGATGTGTAAGGGGGATCAATTGGGCTCACATTGTAAAATGAGAATACACTTCATTTCAACAAATGCAATGATGAGTTTTTCAGATATCCAACAGATGATGTGACTGATTTTTAGCTTGTTGCTCAAGCAAAAAGCAGCTATGGATATTTTTTGGCATTCCCATTTTCTCTTTTTGATGTTTGTCAATTGTAGACTCTAGTTGGGATTTTTAGCCCATCTGTGCTTTAAACTTTGAAACCTTGTAATGCAAGCAGCTACTATGATATTCATATAAACCAACTTTATTTATGATTTGACAATTAACATTATTATCAATTATCAGCTGTGTGGTGTGTTCTCAATTCTATAGTTTGAACATTTTGCTGTAAACTAAGGTTATTTTTATATATTTGTGTGTGTGCATGCGCATGTAGAGAGAGAAAGAGAGAGAGCTGTCCCCCTGCCATACCCAAAATTTAGGAATTTTTTTGCCATCCCTGAAACCTTCTCCCTGTGCTACCCCATCCCAAAACTTGGAGAAACACTGTTATTAGATAATATAATGACTCCATCAAAGACTACAACAAAAAACTACGAGGATAGAAATAAGCAAACTGAGAAATGTCTATATATGCGTATCTTATAATATCTGTATTTCATTTATCAAAACAAATTTCTGCATATTAACTCCATAGACTGAACTGCAAATCATATCAGTCAAAACATTGCATTTCACAGCTGCTGATATTGAAGCGTACAGAAGAAATTACATAGAAATATTTAGAAAACCCTGCATTGCAAGACGAAAACCATTGAGCATTAAGATGAGACTGAATTTATCTTTAACATTGTATTCATGAACCCAGGTACAAAACAAACTGCAGTTTTGACACTATTATCCAGTTTTACCTTCACCATTCACCTCTTTGCTGGATATGGAGGGGAGATGGTCAGTGATAATATGCTAATGCATTATCTCCACTTGAATTCAACTCCATTTCTGGTATGGGCTAGATGCCCACATGTTCCACAATGGGTTGAGGAACATCTAGGCATCCCCCACCATGGGGTTTGCAGGGCAAACATCCAAAGGACATCCCTTGGCCATCGCCCTTGTGTTTCCAGCTCTGTTACCGGGTTCACTGGTCTGAGGGGCAGGTTCAGGTCCAGTTCGAACCTGGCTCGGGTTCCGGGCTGGTCTGCCTGTGGGTTCCCCCAGGGTGCTGCAAAACGAGGCCTGGTTCATCTGGGTCAAACCTGGGCAAACCCAAACAAACCCAGTTTGAACCCAGGCGGACCCAAGTTGAACCCAAACAGAACGCGAAGCCCAGGAAACGTGAAAGCAACTTTTTTTGTATTTTTTTAATTGTTTTTGGAGTTTGACTTTGAACAGTACCCAATGGAACCCTATAAGTGATTTCTAAATCACACTAAACACCAAAACTACCTCATTCTTGTTCATTTGTTTTGCAAACAAGCACTTTCATTCCAAAAGGCTAAGCATTCATTTTTGCTTGTTGGATTGACAAAGGGAGTCAAAGATTGGCCATTGAAGCTTCTACAAACGATTGCATTGCCATTCCTACACATTTGCAAGTGTTCATTGGCTGCCACGAAGATTGTAGAAGGATATTTTTGCAAAGAGGTAAGTTTTTTACTTTTTTTTGTCATTTTTTCTTCCATTTTTTTGTTTTACAAACATGAAACTTTGTTTTATTTAATTTTATCTATGTTTTTTCCATTCTTCTATGAATGTATAAAAGATTCAAAAGAGCCAAGTTTTATAAATCAATCTTTTGTTTTCAATTTTTTTGTCTTTGTTTTGAATGTGTTGTTTGCAAAAAAAAATTCCATAAGAATCACAATGTCAACTAGTGCTACCTCCGCAACTCAACCTAAGTTCAAAACAGATCCAAATTCTCCTCTATGGAAGTATGTTGAAATGATACAACCAGTTTTACGTGGTGGTGGTTACATTTGGAAATGCAATGGATGTGATGTTCAATATTCGGGTGAAAGCACATTTGTGTGGAATACCTAGAAAAGGCATCAAAGCTTGCTCTGGAAAGAACAATGTACCTATTCCATCTGAGACAGTCATAGGATACATTATGGAACAAGAAGCAACAGATGAACGGGAATCCTGTAAATCAAGTCACCCCTTATTTAAAAAAAATCAAAGGGAATATTGCCCCCATCTAATTCCAATACCGTGGTAGAAAACCACCCATTTTTGGCCACTCCTCATCCTCAAACTCAAAGTATATAAGCCACTGTAAACAAAAGATCAAAGGGGCCTTTGGAACTTGCATTTCAAAATGAGAGTTGAGACATTGCCGACCAAAATGTAGCAAGATGTATATATGCAAATGGAATAGCTTTTAATGTTGTTCACTCTCCATATTGGAAAGAGATGTTGAGAATAGTTAATGAAGCTCCAAAATAGTACAAGGGCTCGAGTTATGAGAAGGCACGTGGCACCTTATTGGAAAAGAGGTCAAGAAGGTTGAAGATTCATTGAAGCCCATAAGGGATTCATGGATTGAGATAGGTGTGTTAATTTTTTTAGATGGTTGGAAAGATTCAAAAAATCGACCTTTGATCAACGTCATAGCGGTGTCCCCTAAAGGGGCAATGTTTTTGAAAGTCGTGGATTGTGAGGGGCAAGTAAAAGATGGACAATTTATTGTTGATATTCTCTTGCAGCCATTGAGGAAGTGGGACCCCGCAACGATGTTCAAGTTGTAACGAACAACGCCAGGAATTGTAGAGTTGTAGGGTTGTTGGTTGAGGAACAATATTCACATATCTTTTGGTCACCTTGTGTGGTCCACTCACTCAATCTTGTGCTATAAAATATTGGGAATAAAATTGATTGGATCAAAGAATCGTATGCAAAGGTTGAGGACATCCAGATGTTCATCACCAACCACCACATGTCTCAAGGGATCTTTAGATCATTTTCAAAATTGAAGCTATTGAAGGTAAGTGAAGTAATATTTACATTTTCATAATTTGATTGTGTAATCTACTTCTTTTAAGTTTGTTTTTAAATTTTAATTATTTTTTTTAATTTGTAATAGGTTGTAGAGACCCGTTTTGCCTCTAACACAATCGTCTTGAGATGACTTGTGAAAGTTAGAGAACCACTTTCTAGCATGGTGATTAGCCAAAATTGGTCTATATGGAGGCAAAGCGGCATTGAAAGGGCAACAAAAATTAAGAGGATAATATTAGATGACTCGTGGTGGGATTGTGTGGAGTATCTCCTTAGTTTCACGAGCCCATTTTGAGTATATATTGATATGGACAAGCCATGCATTGGAGAGATATATGATGGTATAGACTCAATGCTTGAGAAGATCAAGTGCACCATAAATGCGAAAGAGCAAGACCCTGAAGAGACTTTCTTCTAACATGTGCATGCAATTGTTGAAGAAAGATGGAACAAAATGACAAATCCATGTAATGTTCCGTACCTGTCTTGTCCTAGGATTTGCTCGTTGATTAGGTTTAGAGTTTCTTCTTCCCAAAGGAATGTTCTCCTAGTTTCAATAATCCTAAATTTGAGTCCTATATTCGACATATTAACAACATATTTGTTAGCATTAATATCTAGTATCCCAAATAAGACATAATCAGAAATGCAAATTAACAAAACATAAGAAGAGTTGCTTAATCCATCAAGAGAGAAGAATCCCTAAGGGGCCAACGATCTACCACCTCTTATTGCCCAACCCTTATCTCAGGCCAATGGGGCAATAGCCATATGTGGAATCCCCCATCCCTCTAGGACCCAATCCTATGCATAGGGCCAACGGGGCAGTATGCCCAACCCTTGCTTCAAGCCAACGGGGCGGAAGCCTAGACGGGGTTTACAGACAAACCACTTAGGTCATGACTCAACTCTCCTGGCGGAATTATATATATATATATATATATATCCAGAGTTTATTTATAGATACTGTTCCCAAGTATGTTGATGACCAGGTCAATCAATCATAAGCTCAGGTTACACAGTCCAATGGTTTCCATTAGTCTCACCTAGCCGCACTAGGCATGCACCCAGTTGCGGTTTTAACCTGGGAGTGTTCGTTCCAAGATAGAGGCCAGGAGTTTTGTCTTATTTATCAAGCACATAAGTCTCGTATTCACATTGTTAATTTATTCAAGGAATGGAATATTACATATAAAAAGTTACGTGTTTCTCATAAATGGAGTCATTCAGCATGGCAGACAATCAAAGCAGGCCTTATTCTGAGTTATTTACATATTAGATAGGATGATTAAAGATAAACAACTATTTTATACTAAACCAATCATGATGTGCAGACAATAATGCTTACAAAGTTAGAATGACCAGTCCTCTATCATTACATGATTTATAAGTTCTCGAACTCAGAGATCCAGTCGCCTCCTATAGAACACCTATTTAGATGTTGACCGGCTCCCTAAAGGTACATCAGTTCCGATTTAACTTGGATACATTTGCCCATTCCATCCATACTTCCTAGGAGAGTTTGTTGTTCTTCATATACCCTTTTTAATTGAGAGGTTATGGTGTTTTGAATAGTGATATCTATGGTTCCATGGTGGCATCTTATGAGGCTTGATAGTGGTTAATTAATCGTCATAGCACATATCCCCTATTCCCCTTCTTTGCTTGAAACATACCTCTTCTTATATCCTCGATCGGTGTAAGGACATGGCTTTCAATTGCAACCTTTCAGGGGACATGCCTTCCTCAATAACCACAACAACTTTGCTATCGGGTTTCCCATTGTTAATGCCACCGATACTAGACAAAGATCTTATCACGGCTAAGGAGTATCTATATATCTGGTCGAGGTGTCGGGTATATATTATATATTGTCTATGGCATCATGTGATGATTCCAAGAGGTCTAACGGGAACATTCACTGGCCACAGTTAGTAATTGAATCATTCTCATTACATGGGCGGACAAGATAGTGCGGCAGTAAATGAACTTCACAAAGACAGACGGCCTCTCTCCTCATCAACGCCAAGTCACTGTAGTGTTCATGGAGACTGGGTGGAGGCGGTATTGCGGGTATTCGCAATCTGGAAGACACGACAGAATCCCCCGAGCACTGAAACTACTAACTCCTACGTCGCCTTGGGCTATTTAAATCATTGATGTTTATTTTATATAATGTTGCCAATAATTTTAGTATTTATCACCTCATGAAATTTATAATACACATTATATTATAGTTGTGATATTACCTAAGGAAATTATTATAATAGTGATTGATTATTTATGATGTTTATTATATCGTAATTGTTATTATAGTTAATGATATCTCAACCCCATAACAATATATAGATCTTAGTTGAAATGACTATGTAATAATATTTTCTTTGTTTTAGTATTTGTGTTTAATTATCATTTATAATGATATTTTTGGTTTTTATTTTGTTATTTAATTTTGGATGTTTGAGTTATCTATAAATTTCCACTATCTATCTATATACTTTATCTCATATTCTTACAATGATTATAATAGCGAGTAATTATATTTTTGGGAATTGTGTAAATATATTTAATTTTGATGATATAATAATAATTATAATTATTATATTGTCTTTGACAATCATAATCATATTGATATCAAATTTTTAATATTTTAAATATATATTTTATTTCATTGACACGAATTTGGGGACATGACAATCCATTACATCTTCTTGCCTTTGCATTGTCTCCAAAATACTACAGTAGTCAAATTCTTTTTGTGCCAAGAAGGCTTCCTCCATATAGAGATTTTGAAGTGGCTTAAGGGTACAAGGTAACATTCATGAGACTCTTCCTTGATCCTGAATTGCGAGGTATAGTCATGAATGAGTTCATTGATTTTGTGCACTCAAATGGTCAAGGTATTGAGGCTCTTCGTGATAGGTTCTTAAAAGATGCTCATAGTTGGTGGTACTTCCAACATCTGCAGCCCCTTGCAATTAAAATTTTATCACAAGTAAGTTCAATAAATTTTCAAATTTTAGTTTTTAAAGTTTCATTTATAATTTTTTTTTAATAATGTATAACTTTAATTGTTTGCTTTGTCTTCATCGGTTGCTAGTTCATCTACATCTCAGAGGAATTGGAGCGCATATTCTTTCATCCACTCAATAAAGCGCAATAAATTGCTCTCAAAAAGAGTGGAGAACTTAGTAAATGTACATTCCAACTAGCGTCTCCTTTCACACAAACAATGTGACTACAAGGAAGGGGAGACGAAGTTGTGGGATATAGAGCCAAAGCATACTGACTTGGATGCTTCCACTTCCCACCATATTGCATATGAGGAGTTCGATAGCCAACATGCGCACAATAGTAGTGCTAATGACAGTGCCACTAGCACTGCTTGTGATTCATCTAGTCTTCCTACAACATCTAATGTCAATGTTGAAAATGATATTGATGATTTAGATAATCCATTTGATGATTAAAAGTGTTGTAATATTGAACTTGAAGTTTGAACGATGAATATTTATCATGCATGTTTTAAATGACATTCAAGTTTATGGTGGTTTTGTTGTTTATATGATGTTATGTGATATTTTAATCCTAATTCATATATATATATAGCCAAACCTGCGAACCGAACCCCCAAACCGGAACCAATACCATAACCGGCAACTTAGGTTTTCAATGTGTCAATGCTTACTGGAGATTTTTTCATGGTGTCATCCATCCCAAAAATGTAGCAGGGTCATGTCCCATTGGCATGCAATTTATGAGTGAGTAAGAGGAAAAGAGACAAATCTTTGCATTTCTTGAAGCATAAGGTTGTTGAAAATACAGGGAAAAGTGGCAACAGTAATGCTGTCATGTACCAGTGGCATGCAATTTATGAGTGAGTAGGAGGAAAAGAGACAAATCTTAGCATTTCTTGAAGCATAAGGTTGTTGAAAACACAGGGCAAAGTGGCAACGGTAATGCTGTTACAAGTTTTCACTTTCCTTTGCTTTGTTGCTCCAAGTTTTATGTTGCCCATATAAAGACTAGATTTTTTCCTCATTTAATAAATATGTTTGCAAAAGTTTTCTTCTTCTATGAAAGGGCATTGCTAAATGCAGAAAACATTCTGTAGTGGAAACACATAAGAAAGATCATTACTAGAAGAGAACGTATTTTTTCTCATAACCAACCTGTAGGGAACAACATATGGAGCTACAACAACACAAGGTACTTGAAAAAGTTCCGCAAGATGCCATCCTTCCTGCAAAACACAATAGTAAATATGTTGCTCTTTACATGTAGCATCAAATTTCAAGTGATAAAATACACGTGATTGAAAAATTAAGAACTGCAATCCTTTAATGCTGACAGATTGCCTTTGAATGCTAGTCTACATATTTCTCCAGAGGAAATACAGTGGGATATAGGAATTGAGGAATAACCAGAGCAAAAAAGTTGATTGCTATAAAATCGCCCTGCACTGGATCTTTCCCAAATATATTCTCTATGGCAGCAAAGCACTCTTTCCGATGTTGATGCTCAAGAGCTTGTTTTTTAAAGTATGGTGAGACATTTTGTGCGCCTGACAGTTAAAGATATAGCATGCTGATTTTTTCTCTCAAACTCATGAGCATATGAACAAGGTAATGTACATGGGACATGCTAGTAGAATATAGAAAAGCTATCCAAGATAAAAAGAACTATGGCATCATTATTATTTACAGAATTAAAAAGCTAAAACCATCTGAAATTTGAGAAATGCAGATGACATGCCTGTTTGAACTTCTTCATTATTTTTTTGTAACAAAAGCACTGGAGGTGTTGAAATAGCACAGAATGAAACATCTGCTGCTGCCATATGCAAGCTCAGATACTGCATAAAATCCAGCCTGAGTTCTACAGAATAAAAGCAACCAATAACCAATTGAAGAAGGTAGAAGATTTCAAATTAGAATTGTCACATCCCCATAAACCATGAGACAAGTTAGCAAAAGGACATTAAAGATTAATTTCAAATAAATGAAATTCAATGAACGAACCTCGTGAGCAGCATGTGTGACAAATGTTAGAAGGTAATGTTGCTGGTATTTTGCGAGGGCTGATGCAACTGCCTACAAATCATGTTACAAAATGAAGTTATCACTTATCAGGTGGTTTCGGTATACGAAACTTACCTTTTACAGTTTTACTAGATATTCGAACTCTATTCCAATATAAGTGAACATAAAAATGATTGATATATTAGAGTATTAACACAAACCCATGTTAACATTGATCTGAAATCTGCCTATATGTTTCCAAAAGACTCGGAGGTGCATATACCTATGTTCTTCCACTTACGTTATGGTAGAATTGCCATCCCAAGTATTCTGGATATCTCTTGATACGTATCAAATCCATGTTGCAGCTTGAATGTGATACCCTCTTTGAAAACTATTTTTTTTCAATTATTTGTGGAGAGAGCATGTTTTACAATCCAAATGAACTCAGGCTTTTTTAATTTACATATCTATATGAATTTCAGCTTTCAATGTTCCGCCCGCATCCACCCACACACACATGCCCCAAGCGTTCAAATTCATGTGGGGTGTAAATGTGCCTCTCCTGAAAGATTATTGAGCATTTTCACCAGGTGATGTGGACCTATGGGTATGGGAATAGGGACGCCATTATAAACCAGGGTACATGAGTAAATGAGTGAGTGTAAAGCTGTATTTTATAATAGTCACCAGAGCATGTGTTGGGGGTTGGCAAAAGGGTCCTTATGCCAATACTGGAGTTTCCTGTTAGCTATGGGTATATAAAACAGTAAAGAGCCGCAGATCAAACACATGATACAATTGGCAATTCCTGCAAATCTTTATTGTATAGACACCAAGAAACTCCGGTAAAGAAATGAGGATCCATACACTCTAAACCCCGGTCCGATATTCTAAACCCTATCACCCCAACTCATTGCATAACTGGCAACGAATTTATGATCATGTATTCTAACTTGCAAAAAGGTAGAAACTTATTTATGTCAAACTGAAGAATTGGCGACTAAGAAAAACAATAAGACTCACAGCGACAGGTAGAATATCGCCCTTTGTGCCGAACGCCATGAACACGGCTCTAGGTCTCTTCTTTCTGTGACTTTGGGACTCCATTGCCACCGAATTGTCCAACTGATACTACAGAAATATATCGTTTCTAAGCTTATGCGCAGCCACACCTGGAATTTGATGATATGTAGACCGTTTTTTTCAATTTCAAATGTTTTTTTAAATTTTAAAATTTATTAGGTCGATATATTTTAATACAACTTGATAAATGACATTTTCGATAGTTTGTAAATTGTAAATATTTTTATTTAAAAGGAAGACCTAGGCTAGTGGTTCAAGCCACGCTTGGTTTGGGTTCTTTTTGATGTCATATTGTTTCATTTGGCATTTTTTTTGTATTTATTATTGTGTCTTTTAGGCTGATATGTCTATGAGCATCTCTTGTTAATAATAATTAGTCTTAATCTTTCATAATTGTGTAGTTGGTGTTGGAGTTAAAGATTTAATAGAATATAAAAAATGTTCTCTTACTTAAGCATTTTAAGAATTTTGTTTTCAAGTTTTTCTATGTGGTTTTCTTCAATATAGAGTTTGATAGAGCATGTTGTTGGCTTAAAACTTATGCTTTGATATGATATTTTGTGTGGAAGGTCCTCTTTAAAAGCATGTTCAAAGAATGGGGACCAAGGCTCGGGTCCTACATAGAATCTTCTTTGATGCTATGCAAAACCACACTGAATCCTTTTTTATTTTTTCTTTTTCTAAAGCTAGCCACGCATAAGCTATTCTCAAGCATGGTCCCTAATAAGTTTGTTCCTCTTTGCTTATTTTTTGTATCTTGGAATAAAGACATTATCATTTCATATGAGAAAGCTCTTTATGTCCCTATTTGGGTAGATTTTCCTTAGTTTCCTTTGTCATGTTAGAATTTCTTGACCAAGATAGCCTCCACCGGAAGCAACACCATTTTTATTGAACTAGACAAGCTATTTTCAACTCAACCCTATAAGATGGTTTACATTCAAGTTAACCTCTCCAAGGATCTAAAGGAGATAGTACATATATAGATTGGCCAAGTGAGACACACCCAATGTATTCTTTATCTAAATCTACCTAAAAATTCTTATCATTATCAATCTACTTAGCAAAAGGTCTTCGAACTTGTCATTTGGTTACTCTTCATACTGAACCTGCCTCTCAACTAGTTGCTAATAATCCTCCTACAATAAAAAGAGTGATCAATTGTAATTAGTCAAATCCAAGCCTAATAATAATGGTCAACTAAGTCTTTGAGTGGAATTGGTAGCCAAACATTGAAAAAACAAGGTTGTATAGTTCAAAACCTCATGGCCTAAGAGAATTCATTGTTCATTCCCATGGGGAGTCATTTAGGGAGGCAAATAAACTAAAATTCACTAGAACATTATTAGTGTTATCTATTTTATCTTCTTGAGCAGAGACCATTGTTTTCTCCCCTTCACCAACCTTGGTGGTCCAATGAAGGTCTCACAACCTACCTAGGAATTTGGAAGAAGGTGAATATATGCCAAATAATTTACAACATACCTAGCCTTTCATTCTAATAGGCAATTTCAATTCAGAGGAAGAAATTTTGCAAAATAGTTATTCAACTCTCAATGAGCTAGATAGTGAAATATGACCTTTGACAATCACATGTGAATTTTATATCATGAAATATTTTAGGTTTGATTGACCTCTCAAGGAATTATTTTATGTGTGACACTCAATAAAGATTTCCAAGTTTGGACATTCTCTATTTGCAATAAGTTGAGATTTTTTCTTTTTTTTCTTTTTGTTACATGTGATATATAGCCTATAATCATTTGTCTATAGCAATTATAAAATGGGTTGTGGTGCAGTTGTCATCTTTCTCTCTCATATATGGCTTAAGCAATTAGTTGACCAAATATGTAAACCCATTGATCAATATTTGTAACTTATTTTTGTGTGCAAGAAAATATGTTATTGTCAATGATAATAGCAAATAAAATCAAACAAACATAAATTCTAACAAACACTCACATTAGGCTTATGAAATCTAAGAAAACATAGAACTAAATGAAAATAAACTATGATAGACTCCATTTTGTGCATGTTTTCCCAAGTTGATTGCATTTGATGGGTGCTCACTCAAAAATTTGGTTGGATAATGACTCTTTCATGCAAATGTGAGTAATAAAAATGGCTTAAGTGTTGGAAAGATTTATAGATTTTGGGATGGATAAGAATGGAGGGTTGAGATTGGAATATGAAGATCAAGGATGGAGATTGAGTGTGATCTCTCAAATCATGGGATTGTACCAAGTGACACAAGGGGGGTGAATGAGAGGGGAGATAGTACTTGGATGGTATTTTGGGAAGAATCACCATAAAGTAAATTATTGTCCAAGGGAACAAAATGATGGGAATAAAAGATTTTTTAATTCCTTCAGGTACTTTTGGAAAAAAGACCCATGTGTCCAAGGACATGGGGTCTTTTCCTAAAGGGGAAGGATTTATTAAGGGAGGACAAAAGTGGGTGAGAAATAAATGGAAATGAGTTGACTCCACATAATCAAGGATTAAGTTTGTGCACATGATTCTAGGAGTGGATTATTTGTTTGAATTAGGGATTAATAAAAAGTGATAAAGGATGTGACATGTGAGAGAGAAAATTAAATAAATTAAATTTATTTATTTATTTATTTAGAAGGAAAAGGATGGGATAAATATAGAGATAGATAAATAATTAATTTAAAATTAATTACTTACCTTAGGTTAGAATAGAGGGAAATATGAGAAAATGATTTAGGATGAAGGTTGGGATAAGGGAATATCAATTAAATACTAATATAAGGATAAAAAATACAATGAATTAAGGTAAATTGACCAAATATAATGGTCAATTTAGATGTCTACATTTTTCCTCTCTTTGAAGTGATGTTACAAAGTAGCAACATTTCAAAGAAGATTAAAACATAGTTCTTGAAAGAAAATGGTTAGATTTTGGAAGATGCCTCGATCATTCAAAGGAGTGACTAGTAGGAAAGGTGATATAGGTGATGATGAGGATGAGGATGGAAGATTATGGATAGAAGGGGGGTAAGGGAGATGAAGGTGGGATGGAAGGATTGGTGTAACACCTCTATCCATACTCTTATATTTTTCACCTACATTTAATTCATGAAGTGAATAATTCAATTCTTTCATAAACAAGAAAATAATGTTTTTCTTTCCAATAACATATTTTGCTTACTACATAATAATTTCATATAACCTTGCATAATTGAAATAAAATAACTTAAAATTCATGTAAATGAAACTCATCTTTTCAAATATAGTTTACAAATAGAATTCATGACCATATAAACAATTTCATAATTTACAAGAGAACAAGGTCAAGGTATCCTTATCTGGAATACTCTTCTATTTCACAAGCCTCAGCGTGTCATTTTCAAGAGGGAGAGTATCACCCAAGTGCTTTACCTCCAACCATAGATCAATGGTCTCCTACAAACCTTCTTACTGAATGTGGCCCTTCCCTTTGACAAAGAGTTTGGTATGGGAACCCCTAGTATTGTCATCTGAGTATTTAGTGTTGTGTCCTACATAATGTGCACAACCATAAAAATATGGATTCCTTCCAACTATGCATGACACCACTGACAAGTTATGAAAACTTGAAGCACAATGAACCAACAAGTGCAAGCAACGAATTTTACACTTTAGCCAAAGTTTTGATATATATAATCAATCCACTTTCTAAAGAAGCGATGTCGAAATTTCACCCACCTCTAACTCAACTTGGAAATCTTACTGACCTATGGTTACTCTACTTTTGGTTTGGCAAAAAATTTAACTAACTCAAATAGAATCTCTTTCAATAGTGATGAATTCATTAGTGTCAACTAATCGACCAAGTTGGTTACATACTCTTTGAGTTTGAACACCCATATTACGTTCACGTAACATCCTAGTTCTTGGCAACTTCCACTTGTTCAAGTCCTTTCTTCTAAGTCAATAAACGACTTGACCGGTTATCTTCTCAAAGACATTAGATTTCCATAGTCCATATCTATAAGAGTGTTGCTTCTAGATTAAACAAACAAACACACAATTTAATCTAGAAGCAACACTCTTATGGTTATCTTCTTCTAACTAGAATAACCAAGTTATGTTCTTGCAACATTTAGGGTCTAGTCAACTGCCTCTTATTCAAGTCCTTAGTTTTAACCATGGGAGTAACTACTCTCCTATTTTATGCATAATTAGTTAATTTATCAATTACACAATGTCACCGATTAGACACAACTGGTCTCAATCTAAAGTACTAACAATATTTTGATATGTATAATAATCTATTATTAAACTTAAAGTGAATATTACTTCTTCGTATTAAAGTTTCAATTGTCCAATGTTTATTCTTTGGCTTCATTCCTAAAGAACTCCATACTGAATACGATTAATCTTGGAGTGAATATAAATAGATAATCATCTTCTTCTTAAATAATGGGTCAAACTCTTCGTTGTTATAACAAGTATTGTTTCATTCTTCTAGAACACCATAAATGATTTGGTTAATCCTGATATTAAATATCATTTAATTTGAATGAATATAAAAAATTTATATTCATAGTAATGTCCAATAATAATTCAACATATTATTAAGTTGTTAAGCTTCTAATAACTCAACTAAGAACCATCTGACTAATCTCCAAATTTCTCATAGGTTTTTTCCAAGTTATCCTTTGTATAATTATGTAGGGTACCTACATTTGTTTGTATATATATATTCTTGACGCATATATTCTCATATATAAATGTATGATAAGTCTATAGCCACGTTGGAGAATATTTTCTACTTGAGAGTTATTTGTGCTTTTGCACCTTAAAATCTCCTAGCACTAAAGCCTTTGATTAATAATGAGAGAATAAAGTCCTTTATCCAAGATACATGGTTTTCAATCAATAGGTAATAATAGTGACTCTTAGTCTATTATGTATTATGATAACTTTCGAAAGATAATAAAGATATTATCGCTTCTATTACATATTCAAACCCTCTTACTGAAATACAATATAAACTTGTTTAATAACCATTTAGATATATATAAGACACTATCTCTTTAGGATAAATATCATATTCCAGGCAAGTGCAAAAAGATGGGGGGCCAAAAAGGGGTTTTAAGTGGCCACTTTTTTTCTGAAATCAAGAAATACTGACCTTGGATGAGAAATTGAGAATAGTTACACTCAAAATTTTAAGATGCAACAAAAGCAATGTTTGTAGTGCCCCGAGTCTACTTTCTAAACTACTATTATTTTTGAAAATGGTAGAGATTAAGAGGTTCAAAAAAGGGAGCCATAGAAATTGGTGTTGTTTTTGTCAAAAAAACATATAACATAGCATCTTATGTGGCTCCCTCAAAAGGTTAACTTCTTTTTGGTATTTTTAAAATCGCTTTAGTGAGAAATTAGCTAACAACATGTAGTTTATGCACAATTTTTCTAATAATTTTTTAATGAATATTTGATTTTTTACTATTTTTCAAAGTGGACACATCTTGGAAAAAAAAATTGGTCGTGCCACTCCTATAATTTTTGAAAACTAATTGAAAATCAATTTTTTTCTAATATGTGTAGAATGGAGTCTAGTTTATAAAAATGTAATTTATTTGAAATTTCAATGAACAGTTAAAAAATAAAGTAAAAAATACCAAACAATACTTTTTGAAAAAAAACGAACACACAAACAAAAGAAATTAAAGATGAAAGCCTTAACATTGTCAAAATGTGAAAAAACTTACATCGTTAAATAGCTTAGAGAGAGCTTAATATTACCCAAGTGTTTGATTTACTCGACCTTGAAACATGTGCAAACCTGATGGTTAGCGCGAATGAGATTATGTGAAATCCTAAAGAATATGCAAAACCAAATCTTTGGATGTTGGGAAGGCACTCCAAGCCTTTGGGTTGGAATCCAAAGCAAAACCCAAGCCTAAGACTTGGGGATTCCCAAAGCAAGATATAATGCAAGGGCGTTATAACATGCTTGTGTTATGTTTTGTTTTTTATTTTGCTCTTTTTTGCAAAATTTTGTCGTATGTTTCTCAAGCTTGACATAACATGAGCACGTTATAACGCGCTCACGTTATGTCTCACTCAGAATTATTTATGTGTGCATTTGTATATATTTATATGTATGTATGTCTTTATGTATGTATGTATGTATGTATGTATGTATGTATGTATGTATGTATGTATGCCCGTATTTATGTATGTATGTATGCATTTATGTATGTATGTATGCATGCATGTATGTATGTATGTATGTATGTATGTATGTATGTATGTATGTATGTATGTATGCATGGTTGTATGTATGTATGTAAGGGTTTTGGGTTTAGGGTTTAAGGTATAGGGTTTAGGGATTAGGGCTTAAGTAATAGGCTAAGGGTAGAGGGTTGAGGGTTTACAGTTGAGGGATAATATTCATCTTGTTGAGTGTATAAGATTAAGTGTCTAAGGTATAGGGATTAGGGTTTAGGATATTGGGTTTAGGGTTTACAATATGGATTGAGGGTATGAGGCATATGGTGAAGGGTTAAGAATGTATGGTTTAGGTTTTAAGTATAGGGTTGAGGGATATTATTTAGGGTTTAGGGTATAAGGGTGAGGTTATAGGGTATAGGGATGAGGGTTTGTTGGTGTAGGGTTTAGGGTTTAAGGTATAGGGTTGAGGATTGAGGGATTAGGGCTTATGTATATGGTTGAGGGTTGAGGGTTTACGGGTTTAAGGGTTGAGGGATTAAGGGTTTAAGGTATAGTGTCAAGGTATTAGGGTTGAGAGTTTAATGTATAGGTTTGAGGGTTGAGGGTTTAAAGGATTAAGGGTTTAAGATTTAGGATTGAGGGTTTAATATATAGGGTAGAGGGTATAGGGTTTAAGGGTTGAGGGTATAGGGTTGAGGGTCCAATGTATAGGGTAGAGGTTTGAGAATTGAGGGTTGAGGGTTTGATGTATAGGGTAGAGGGTTGTGGTATTAAGGGGTTGAGGGTTTAAGGGTTGATGGTTGAGGGTATAGGGTTGATGGATTGGGGTTGAGGGTCCAATTTATAAGGTAGAGATTTGAGAATTAAGGGTTTAGGGTTTAATGTATAGGGTAGAGGGTTGATGGATTAAGGGTTTAAGGGTTGAGAATTTAACGACTGATGGAGTAAGGGTTTAAGGGTTGAGGGATTAAGGTTGAGGGTTGAGGGTTTAAGGGTTGAGGGTTTAAGGGTCGAGGGAATAGGATTGAGGGATTAGGGTTGAGGGTTGAGGGTTGAGGGTTGAGGAGTTGAGGGTTGAGGGTTGAGGGTTGAGGGTATAGGGTTGAGGGATTAGGGTTTAGGGTCCAATGTATAGGGTAGAGGCTTGAGAATTGAGGGTTGAGGGTTTAATGTATATGGTAGAGGGTTGAGGGATTAAGGGGTCGAGAGTTTAAGGGTATAGGTTTGAGGGTATAGGGTTGAGGGATTAGGGTAGAGGGTTGAAGGATTAAGGGTTTAAGGTTTTAGGATTGAGGGTTGAGGGTTGAGGGATAGGGTTGAGGGTTAAGGGTTTAAGGTATAGTGTTGAGGGTTGAGGGTTGAGGGATTATGGTTTAAGGGTTTAAGGGTTTAAGGGTTGAGGGTTGAGGGATTAGGGTTTAAGTAATAGTGTCAAGGTTTGAGGGTTTAGGGATAGGGTTTAGGGTTTAAGGTTTAAGGGTTGAGGGTTGAGTCTTTAGGGATAGGGTTTAGGGTTGAGGGTTAAGGCATTAGGGTTTAAGGGTTGATGGTTTAAGGGTAAAGGGTTTGGGGTTTGGGGTTTAAGGGATTAGGGTTTAAGGGTTGAGGGTTTAAGATATAGGGTTGAGGGTTAATGTACAAGCTTGAACATATAGGGAATTATGGTGAAACTTCATATCACACACAAAATGAGACATACATAACACTTAGAAATGTCATAATTGGTCAAAGAAAGGTCTCATTGATGTACCTCAACCCAAGCCCATATTAACACATGATAAGAGTTAAGAAACCTTTACAAAATCTTTTTCATAATGTGACCACGTTTTGGAGAAGTTGAAATATGGTTGTTTTTAGAGAAAGCTAAAATGCGCTCGCATTATAATGCAAGCACATTTTGTCTTGCTCTAAAAATGGTAAAATAACTAGGACACCCATGATCCAGGCCCACATGCTTTGTTATTCTCTTACTTTTGCACGTGATCCGATAAAAAATGCTTTTTAATGTTGTTGGGAAGAGTAGTGTAATTTTTACACATTCCACCACCTTTGCATCAACTTTCCACCACCTTTTTCTAGTTTAACAACTTAGGAAGGAGGAAATAACAATTTTTTTATATCAAATTTGATTATATCAACTCAAGTTTCAATGTTTGTAGTGTTGCAATATTTATTACGATTGAATTGTTATAATTTAACAAATTATACATTATTTAATTGTATAGTTTTTAGTAATTCTATTAGAGTTATATACAATTGAATGTTGAAAAGGAAGCAAGTTTGTGAAAAGCTCAAATTGTTGAGGATTTTGATGCAAGAAGAAAAAAGACTACACATAATTGGGTAGTTTCTCCATTCGAATCTCTGTTTTTAAGGTATGTCAAGTCTTTATACATGTTCTTTACATTTTCCTTCATTCTCTCATGTTTCTTTATCACTTCCGACCATACATGCTTAATACAATGATTTGAATTTGTTATCATGTTGATTTTGGGATTATATTTTGCTAAGTATTCAAAATTATGAGTGTTAAACACACATAGCCTTAATCAAATGCATATAGTTTGTTAAGGGATTAGATTAGATTTCATTAAAACATATATTCCATGTTCATCATTGTTTGTTTTTACTTTTTTAAATTTATGTGCATTCAAGGGGGGCTCCTTTGAAAATTATCATTATAACCTTAGCCCCTCTTGGCTCATTTAACCTAGACAATTCTTCACTCTTTGTATTGGTTTGACTGCTCTTATAGTATCATGCAGCTCTTGGTAAACCAAACAAATCATGGTTTACATTGTTGTAATATCCACATAGTTTCTTCTTTTCTTCCCTTCTCTAACCTTAATCTCTTCCTCTACAATGTCCTCTGCTAAACTCATTGTAGTAGGATCCATTATCATTATATTATTCTTTATAACTAT
The DNA here is from genome assembly GCA_007115665.2 of Sequoiadendron giganteum. NCBI lineage: Eukaryota > Viridiplantae > Streptophyta > Pinopsida > Cupressales > Cupressaceae > Sequoiadendron > Sequoiadendron giganteum. Next base: position 178,942,147 of record CM021102.1, on the reverse strand, counting down.
TAGAAGGTATGTCTTTAGGGATTTTCAGTACCGCATTTTGAACTGAGTATATGTTGTTGATCTCTCCATTTGGGCTATTGATTCCCATAATTTTGTTTGTAAAGAGCTCCTTTTGCCAATCCTTTAGCCCTTGTCATAACCTTGTGGAAAGGTTCACTATTTTTTCATTTGTGGTTCCCCTAGTGTTTATACTCCTCTTCATCTCTTGAATAAAATAATAGTGAAGAGCAATCATCTATCTTAGGATCATCCCACTTTCCGCAAAGACCACAAAAAAATTAACCTCCTTGAAGGCTTCCTTTATTGCAACATTTCCCTCATCTTCCTCACACTCTCTAAAGTAATCAATACAAACTTGTCAAATCCTCTATGGCTAGGAAACAACTTCAACTTCACCCCAATATAGCAAAATTCACTTATAAATGACAAATAATCCAAATGAAAATGTTGGTTATATGAAATGTGCAACCAACTTAAGACCCTTTGAAATGGTATGATATGAAATGTGCAGCAACTTAAATTGACTAATATGCACATTTTCAGACCTACAATATCCAAGTTTTGTTTGGAAACAATGAATATATAGCAACCATATGTTTGGAAATAACGAATGTATAGCTATTGAATATGTTGTAGGAATCTCATATGGTGAATATCTAGCAACTTTGGTGGCTAGAGATGAAAGGAAATATGCCACGAAGGTTGCACAATGTTAATAGTGTTCTTATGCATTAGATTTGATGACATTAACTATGTGTAATTGAATATAAGGATTTTATGTCAATCATCCAATACCATGCATGCTATTTAGTCATTGAGTTGTATAGGTTTTATTTGAATTTCATTGAGTTTGTATGGGTTTTGTTTGAAGGTTACATCAAACTCCTACCATGTGGTCTTAGTGCACTTGTTTATTCATCATGGTTGAGTGACATTTACTCTTCTACATGATGATTGTATGGATTTTGTATGAAGGGTTGTGTAGTGTAGAAAAATGTATCCCTTTACATTTTCACACTTTGTTTGGGCCCTCCTAATTAAATTGGACTTAATTATGCCTTAATAAGCACTATTTTACTTCTACAAGCCTAATAAATTACATTTTTTGAAGGGGAAACCCGACAATAATTAATGCAAATACATAACACTTTACCTTGAGCAACACGTGTTCCAGAAATAGGGACCTGAGACCCATTCACCCATGGGTGAATGGGTCCTCCATAGGCCTTTGAACCTAAATTTAAAATATGTTTTTGATGGTATTTTAAGGTCCCCGAACCCATATTTCAATGTCGACTTGTAATGTTTGAATTTTGGGAAATTGAGGATACATACCTTTAAATACAAGGTTATTTCACTAAGTTTTTCTAGCATTTTGATGAGATCATTCCTAAAGCTAATGTTGATGATCAAGAGCATTCAAGAGCATAATTATCAATGATTTATTATAACATTCAAGATCCAATCATCATGTCAAATTATTCTTGCATCACGTTGTTGGAAAAAGTGCCTCAATGCTTATTGACATTGAACTCTTGAAAGAGAAATATCAGTGAGACCTTTGGAATGTCTTACCGGTTAGCAGTTAATCAGATCGTTGTGACCTTGGATCTATCTTGGAGATGAGAACCATCAGGGTGACCCTGCAAAAGTCTCAGTGATATTTGTGAGACTAGAACAGTCAGGGTGACATCTCCAGCTCGCTCCGATGGAAAATGTTTGGGCGACGAAGATCATCGGGGAGAGTCTTGGCGATGAATGCATCGAGGAGACTTGTGTTGTCGGCATGACCTCCTAATCTCCTATCAATGGTGTTTCTCTTGCCGATGGATCTACTCTTAGTGAATGATCAGTGTGACTCTTTCCAATATGTGTGATCTTAGTGTTCGTTGGGTCATCGGGGAGACATGAATGTTTGGTGTGACTTCCCAGTGTGTTGGCAATAGGGATTGTCTTGTCGATGGTCCTAAAGATTGGGGAGAATTCAGCAGAGTCTGAGAGATAGGAGCCAGTGTCATGTGTGATAGCCTATGGACAGTCTGACATCGGTTTGACACATTTTTTTGTCTCACCGATGCGTGATAAAGTTGAAATCGATTGACTAAGCGTTTGTCCTACGTGTTTTGTCTTGGACCAATGAGCGATACAGAATGCAAACCAATTGGGCAGTTGAACTGTTGTGACAATTTTCTTGTGGGAAATGAATAGATAGCTTGAGTAGGGGATGAATAGTTCATTCGTGGGTCTGGTTAGATAGTTCGAAAAATGAGTGATCATAATTTTTGGGTGAACTTCATTATATGTTGAACAAAAGCATTGTAACAGTGTAGTGTAATTCGATACAAAGTTGATCAGGGAAGTGTTGCTGATGTAGAATTGTCATATGAAAAGAAGACTCGGTAACTTGTATGTAATTGGTTTACTATAAGACAAGTGATCTTTCTTTGGTGTGGTGGGTTTTTCTCTTGTAAGGGTTTTCCCACGTAAATCTGGTGTCAATTGTGTTATGTGTTTATTTCTCAGTTTTGTTATTTATTTCATGTGTGTCTTAATGAACTGTAATTGTAAACATTAAAAGGCATATCTCTCTTCTCTTCTGAGACTTGGCATTAGGAAAACTTGTTCCGCAATTGAATTTTTCCTAACAAGTGGTATCAGAGCCTAGCTAGTTGTGTTATCCTTGTGGGTAGATTAGCAATTGAATTTTTACTTTGTTTCTCCTATGATTTTTGATGATAGATTAAGATGGCAATGACAAGTATGTCTGGAAGGATTGAAATTGATAAATTCAACGACAACAATTTTGAGTTGTAGAAACTTAAAATGGAAGACCTGTTGGTGGATCGTGATCTTTGGATTGTTGTGTCTAGAAAAAAACCTACAACCATGAAGCAAGAAGATTGGGATCTATTAGATCGAAAAGCAAAAGGATTAATAAGACTCTATTTGGCACACTCTGGTCTCCTGAATGTTCATGAAGAGAAGACTGCCTCTACCTTGTGGAAAAGACTGGGAGGTATTTATCAGGGCAAGTCCTTGGTAAATAAGTTGTTCTTAAGGAATAAGTTGTACTCTTTGAAGATGGAGGGAGGAAAGTTTGTTGTTGATCACCTAAATACCTTTAACATGTTGATTTCTCAGTTAACATCTGTAGGTGTGAATATTGAAGAAGAAGATCACTATATGCTCTTGTTATGTTCTTTTCCAGATTCTTGGGATCACTTGGTGATGGGGATTGGGAGCATGACAACCACTTTCAAAATGGAGGATGTGGTTGCTTCTTTGTTATCAGAAGAGATGAGAAGGAAATCTTCTGAGATGGCGAAGGAGGATCTTGTTGTTCCGAGGCAGATTGAAAGAAAAAGGTAAGAAAAAGAACAAGAAGTCCAAAATGAAATCAGAAGGGAGATCAAAGTCTCTTGGTAAAAATTCCAAGGTGAATTTTTGGAATTGTGGGCAGCTTGGTCATGTTCGAAAAGATTGCAAAGAGGAGAAAAAGAAGTGGAAGAAGAATTCTTCTGACAATGATTATACTCAGAGTGATGCAGATGCCTTTATTGTAGCCTTGGCAACTCAGGCATCAGATGATGCTTGGCTGATTGATTTTGGAGCATCCTTTCACATGACATCTCATAGAGACTGGTTTACTAAGTATGAAGAATGTGATGGTGGAAAGGTGTATCTGGAAATCGATTCATCTTTGGAGATTGTTGGTTGTGGAAGAGTCAGAATTCAGTTTCATGAAGGTAGAATTAATGGAATTGATGGCGTAATGCATATACTAGGACTGAATTGAAATTTACTTTCTATAAGCAAGTTGAATGATGTTGGAGTGCAAGTCTCGTTCTCTAGCAATGGTTGTAAAATGACTAGAGGCTCGATGGTGTTGGCTAGGGGTGCCCGAGTTGGTACTTTGTTCAAGTTGGATGCACTTGTTGTTCAATGCAATAGTGTCTCTGCAAAGTCACAAAAGGTTGTTCGTAAAGAGAAGAATGAAAATTTTCCTATTGGAAAAAATTCCTTGGAAGTAAAACTTCTAGCAGAAAATACTATGCTTTGGCATCAGAGGCTTGGTCACATTGGTGAAAAAGGTTTGAAAGCCTTGAAGAATAAAAACTTGGTTAATGGACTTGATGATTGTAATCTTGATTTTGAATTATGTGAACATTGTATATATGACAAACAACACCGTGTTTCATTATACTCTAGTCCTCATAAATCTTGTGGTGTTTTGGATTATATTCATTTTGATGTGTGTGGTCCAGTGGATGTTCCTTCGTTATCAAAGTCTAAATATTATGTTTCTTTTATTGATGATTATTTAAGAAGGGCATTTGTCTATTTAAAAAAAAAGTAAATCAGAAGTTTTCAGTCATTTTAAGGAATTTAAAAACCTTGTGGAAAATCAGACTGGAAGAAAAATAAAGTGTCTAAGGACTAACTATGGTGGTGATTTTTGTTCTAATGAGTTTGAAATGTATTGCAAAGACTATGGGATTAAGAGGCATAAAACAACACCTTACACTCCGCAGCAAAATGGAGTTGCTGAAAGGTTGAACAGGACGTTGATGGAGAAGGCAAGAAGTATGTTGAGCAATGTTGGTCTTAAGCAAATGTTCTGGGTTGAGGCTATGGCCGCAACATGTTACTTATTGAATCGATCACCTTCTTCAACACTTGTTGATAGAATGCCAATGGAAGCTTGGTCTGGTAAGAAGCCCTCTCTTAGACATATCTGTGTCTTTGGATGTGAAGCATATGTTCATGTGTTAGATGTGAAAAGATCTAAATTGGAAAACAAAGCTGAAAAATGTATCTTCATTGGGTATAATCTTGGTGTGAAAGGATACAAGCTTTGGAATCTTGTGACTAAGAAGGTATTGTACAGCAAAAGTGTAATCTTTCGGGAAATGAAACCTTCTTCAGTGGATCTACAGTCAAAGATGAAAGAAGAGGAAAAGAATAATGATGTTGTTGAGATACCTCTAACTCCAGAAAAAGAGGAACAACACATTGAAAGTGTACCTGAAACTAAGGAGAGTTCAAGAAACTTTGAAAGTTTTGAACAAGAAGAAGAACCACAACCTCAGCCTTAGCCTGTGAGGAGGTTTGTATGTGAGAAGAAACAATCAGATAGGTATGGATTCTCTATGTTAGATTCTAGTTGTGCCTATGCTTTGATTACTAACACGGATGAGCCTAGGACTGTAAAAGAGGCATCTGAAATGTATGATTCAGATTCTTGGTTGGAAGCCATGAATGAAGAAATGGCATCATTAAGGAAAAATGATACTTGGGATCTGGTCCCATTGCCTAAAGGTAGAAAGTTTGTGGGCTGCAAGTGGGTGTTTAAAAAGAATTGGTTTGGATGGCTATGTTGAAAAGTATAAAGTGAGATTGGTTGCGAAGGGTTATTCCTAGGTAGAGGGAATTGATTATGGGGAATTTTTTTCTCCTGTAGCAAAGCTGACATCTATCAAATTTCTTTTATCACTTGTTGCAGCATATGATTTGGAGATTGAGTAGATGGATGTGAAGACAACATTTCTTCATGGTGATCTTGAAGAAGAAATCTATATGTCCCGACCTAGGCGCTTTGTGAGAAAAGGTAAATAAAATCTGGTTTGCAAGTTGAAAAAATCTCCATATGGTTTGAAGCAATCACCTAGGATGTGGTACCAGAAATTTGACACATTTATTTTGTCATTGGGATTTGTAAGATCAAAATCAAATAATTGTGTATACTACAAGATTTAAAATGATCGGATTCTTATTATTGCCCTTTATGTTGATGATATGTTGTTCATAGGAAATAGTAAGTTAATTATTTCTGATCTAAAATCTCAGTTGTTTGTAAAGTTCGAAATGAAAGATCTTGGTTCAGCTAGGTATATTCTGGGGATGGAAATAACTAGGGAAAAAAGGATAGAAAGCTTTGGCTTAGCTAGAGTAAGTATATTAATACTATTCTAGAGAGATTTGGTATGAATGATTGCAAGCAACTAGTTGTTCCAGTTTTGCAGGGAATGAAGCTATCTGTTGAAGATTGTTCGAAATCTCCTACTGAGATGGAGGGCATGGCCAGAGTGCCTTATGCTAGTGTAGTTGGTAGTTTAATGTATGCAATAGTTTGTACAAGGCCAAACATTTCCCAAGCAGTGGGAGTTCTTAGTCGATTTATGGCGAATCTAGGAAGGACACATTGGGATGTTATGAAAAGAGTGTTTTCAGACTATGCTTTGTGTTACCATGGAAATTTGGTTGGATCACAGAGGACTCTCAACATTCATGGATATGTGGATTTTGATTGGGCAAGGGACATTGACAATAGAAGATCCACCGGTGGATATACTTTCATGTTGAAAGGTGGTGCAATTAGTTGGATGAGCAAGCAACAAGTTGTAGTCACCATTTCCATTATGGAAGTTAAGTACATGGCAACAACTCACGCCTGTAAAGAAGCAATTTGGTTAAAACGTTTGTGTTCTAACACTGGGTTTGATGCAGGGCAAATTACAATTTACTGTGACAGTCAGAGTGCTATTTGTTTGGAAAAGAATCCTACTTTCCATGCCAGGATGAAACATATTGATGTGCAGTATCACTTTGTACAAGATATGGTGGAGGATGGAAAGGTCTCTTTAGAAAAGGTGGATACTCTAGAAAATGTTACAGATGCATTGACGAAACTAGTGAGCACAAACAAGTACAGGTGGTGTACCAGATCAATGGGCCTTGGTGCCCATAAAACTCAGTAGTTTTGTTGTGCTCTGGAGGTTTCAATAAGATCTTCATCAAGTGGGAGATTGTTGGAAAAAGTGCCTCAATGCTTACTGACATTGAACTCCTGAAAGAGCAATTTCAGTGAGACATTTGGAATGTATTACCGATGAGAAGCTGATCAAATCACAGTGACCTTGGATCTGTCTTGGCGATGAGAACCATCGGGGTGACCCTGCAGAAGTTTCGATGATATCGATGTGATTAGAACAGTCGGGGTGACATCTCCAGCTTGCTCTAATGACAGATGTCTGGGCGACGAAGATCATTGGCGAGAGTCTTGGTGATGAACGCGTCGGGGAGACTTGTGCTATCGGCGTGACCTCCTAATCTCCCGTCAATGGTGTTTCTCTCGCTGATAGATCTGCTCCTGGTGAATGATTGGCGTGACTCTTGATGATATTTGTGATCTTAGTGTTCGTTGGGTCATCGGGGAGACATGAATGTTCGGTGTGACTTCCCAGTGTGTTAGCGATAGGGATTGTCTTGTCGATGGTCTTGAATATCGTGGAGACTTCATCGGAGTCTAAGCGATAGGAGTCTGTGTCATGTGTGATATCCTATGGACAATCTAATATCGGTTCGACACATTTTGTTGTCTCACCGATGAGCGATAAAGTTGAAATCGGTTGACCAAGCGTTTGTCCTATGTGTTCTGTCTTGGACCAATGAGCGATACAAAATGTTAAACGATTGGGTAGTTGAATTGTTGTGACCATTTTCTTGTGGGAAACAAACAGACAGCTTGAGCAGGGGATGAACAGTTTGATCGTGGGTCTGGTTAGACAGTTCGAAAAATGAGTGATCAAATTTTTTGGGTGAACTTCATTGTATGCTCAACAAAAGCATTGTAACAGTGTAGTGTAATTCGATACAAGATTGATCAGGGAAATGTTGTTGATATAGAATTATCATCTGAAAAGAAGAGTCTGTAACTTGTATGTAATTGGTTTACTATAATACAAGTGATCTTTCTTTGGTATGGTGGGTTTTTCTCTTCTCCAATAAGGGTTTTCCCACGTAAATCTGGTGTCAATTGTGTTGTGTTTATTTATCAGTTTTGTTATTTATTTCATGTGTGTCTTAATGAACTGTAATTATAAACATTAAAAGGAATATCTCTCTTCTCCTCTAAGACTTGGCATTAGGAAAACTTGTTCCGTAATTGAATTTTTCCTATCACATGCATGTTTTTGGAGCTAACATTGTAATGTAGGTTTCAAGATTCAAGCAAGCATTCAAAGTCATATTTCAAGCATCAAGATCCACATCCATTGAACCCATTTCATGCAATATAAAGATCAATATTTCAGATTTCCAAAGGTTTACTCAAGGGTTTGGTGAGTTGAAACATAGCATTTTTCATTCATCATTCCTTTTTTTATCATTATTTCATTTAAGGTTTAATTACCCAAACAGGGTTTGACCAAGGCAAACCCCCATTCACTAATTTTTTATTTATTTTTACCTCTTGTGTTTATGTTGTAGATCTTAGGTTGAAGAAGGATTGAAGACCTCTTGAAGAGCAAGATTGGAAAAGTTGTCAAAGTTGCAAAAAAGTTATCAAAGTTGTCAAATCACAAAATCTCACCTATAGATCTTATTTTTGACTTTCCAACACTGAAACCTGGATCAAACAGAAGCTACAAACTAGTATTAGAGGCTCTTGAAAGTTGTCTAAAAACCTTGACAAAAGACCCATTCACCCATGGGTGAATGAGTCCTAGTTTGCCTCTCGAAATTGCCTTTTGGTGACTGGTAAACATTATTCTACCCTTCTCAAATTTGTAGAAAGTTTGTTATTTCTATCTATCATATGTTTTATATTATTGTTGCAAGTTTGAATTTTCATAATTAGGTTGATTTTTTATTTTTTATTTCTTCTCCCAAAATGTTGTTCAACCTTGCATCCCTGTCCTCAAGCATAAGGAAATCAATAGATTCTCACATTGAGTTGATTCACCTAAGGGTTGTTAGTCAATTCTTTGTGGGGATCTCATTTCATAATGAAAATAGGAAGACAAGGTCCATCATACCCCCCTTTGTTATCATTTCATATTAATGAACCTATTTTTCTTTATTTCATTTTGGTGAACCTGACTATTGAGCATCATAACTTTCCAATTTTGGAGTCCATTTCAATCCTAGATCTAGGATTTGCATTGCATTGATTTGCATCTCTTTTAGGGTTATTTGATTAGTTTGCATCTCATTTAGGGTTTCAATTTTGTATTTTTGCATTCTTTAAAATCTAGAAAATTCAAAAATCTCAATAATTTTGCATAGTGTTTACATAACATTGCATGATCAATCATTTACATCAAAAAATTAAATCAAAATTGCATCTCAAATTAGGTCATTTTTCTTGTCATTTTGCATCATTTTGCACCTATATTTAGATCTAGTTTTCTAGAAAATTGAAATTGTATTTACCTGTTGCACCCAGAATCTAAAAACATAAACACAAACTTATAAATTTGTAAATTAATTTTTAAAAACCCTGAAGCAAGACCCATTCGCCCATGGGTGAATGAGTCCCTAATTAAGGCATTTTCTTCATTTTTGAGTATCAAAAACCTTCTTTCTGCATTCTGTGTTCCTACATTCAGTTTCTTGTTTCAGTTTTCAAAATTTATATTTTTTGAAATTATTTACATTAAGGTTAATTTGTCAAATTCAGTGCATTGTTTGAATTCAAAATTGCATTTCAAAACGACGTCATTTTCAAATTGTTGCATAGTATAATTAGTAAATTATCTTGCTTCAAATCTAAAAATATGTAATCTCTTTGCATTTCAATTCATTCTTGCATAATGGACATGTGTAATGGTAATATATAGAAGTACTTAATGTCTTTAGTTGATGTATCAAGTTGTGTGTTTGGTAATGATCCTAATGCAATAGAACCCAATCATGCTCAACCAACTCCTAATGAATGTCCTCATGAAGTTGACATCTTATGTGAAGATGATAATAACATGCATGAATTCATAAGCAATTGCCTTGGCAACCTTGAGAACAATGCATCATTTTACCCCTCCATGCAACAACCAACACCTCCTATTATTCCACCACTAGAGATGTTTGGTATTTTACATCCTGAGATTGAATCACAAACCAAGCCTAAACCTCCAACCATGAGTGAACCTAGTCTCTCTAACCAAGTGCATACTCATCTATCCTACGCTAATAAAGTCACCAACACACCCATCAACTTAGAAGAGACTTATGGCCAAGGCTTTAAGATCATAACTAAGCAAGGATGTGACACAATAATTGAACATGAGATTCATAATTTGTTAGAACAAATCCTAATTGAAGATACTAAAGTACTAGGATATCAAGATCCTCCTCCCTCCACATCTTCTGAGGAAACAAGTGTCCTCCGTCATAATGAACAAATCCCTCACAAGGATGATAGGATCATCTTAGGTCCCCCTCCTTAGACTCTACCTCAACAATTTGTCCAAACAAGAAAGCAATCCAAGCCTTATAAACTCAAGCAGTTGCAATTTCCTTGTCCTATGTCCGAAAATGAAAAATCTTTACACATACTTCTTTGTCAAGGTCTCATAACATTGCCACCTATTAAAGAAAATACAAAGCAAAATAAAAAAAAGGAAAAAGCACAAACATGTCTCATTGCACTACAAAAAAAAAGGTAATTAGCACCGAATTTAGTGCTAGATTTTAGTGTATTTAATACCATCAATTGGAGCCATCTCACGACGTAAAATTCAGCGTAAAAGCGTTTCTTTGATTCAACGCTGGATTTTGTGCCGAATTTTATGTTGTCTTTAATGCCCACTTTATCATCGGATTTTTTGTCAGATTTTACGCTAGAATTTTGGTGCCAGTTATAGCATCCTCTTTAGTGTCGGGAATAGAGCCAGAAAATGGCACCAGAAATTGCGCCTGAATTGGCACCCAAATTGGCTTCCAATTTTGCTTCCATGTCTGCTCCCATTTTTGCTTCCACTTTTGCTTCCGGTTGTGCTTTTAGTTTTCCTTCCACTTTTGCTTTTGGTTTTGCTTCCAGTTTTGCTTCCATTATTGCTTCCATTTCTACTTCCAATTTTTCTTCTAGGTTTGCTTCCAATTCTGCTTCCAGGGTGATCCCACAAAGCTAGTTTACAATTTTTGGGAGATTTTGATTTTTGTTGAAATCACATATTTTTAGAAAATATAATGATTTAAGCCTTAAAAATTTCTATTTTAAGGATTCCAATTGAAGAGGGTTTGATCAAACCACCTTAGATCAAACCCCCTTGGATAGAACCCCGCTAGTTTTAAACCATACCTACAACAGAGTCTCCTTTACGCCTATCAAAATGCTGATAAAAAATTACTTTTGATTTACCTTTTGGGGGATCAAATGAATTCATTTAAAATTTATTTGAAATGATCATGGTAGTCCTCAGAACTAGCTATCCAATAAATATAATTTTAATATGTTTTGGTTTTATTATGTATTTTTTTTTTAGTTTTATTAAACATAGGTTTTTCACCGAAAATTAAGATCTCTATTATGCACATGTGGAAAAATAGCAGATTATCAAAAAAAAAAATTAAAAATATGTTCAGCCTGGGTATTGATGTCCTTGATCCATTAATATTTTTTTTGAATTTTGATACATACAAAAAAAGTTATGTTGTATATAGTCTGCCTATGTCTGAATTGAAATTAGTTTAACTTCGAAACTTGATTAAGGAAAAAATATTTAATAAAACACCATGAAACCAAATGAAAGTTCTAGATATTGTAGTTACAAATCTAAATTCGAAAATATTAGAATTTTATCCTTCTTCCAAAATTTTTATGTTGTATATGGTGAGCGTCACTTCTTAAAAATGCTATTTTAAAAAAAAATCTAGTTTTCAAAGGAGATGGAAAAAGAAGTGCAATTTGATTCCAAAAAATTTGAAAAAAATATATTTAAAATCTATAGACAAAACATCACAAATCACTAGTTTGCATCATCTTCAAATTCCTCACGGTTTAGCCGCTATAGGAGCCCAAAAGTGAAGATTTAGTATTAAAAAATGAGTTTAGTGTCCAGTTTGCCCAAAAAATGTAAACCAGTATTGTGGGATCACCCTCCACTTGTGCTTCCAGTTTGGCTTCTAGGATTGCTTCCAGTTTTGCTTCCAATTTGGCTTCTAAATTTGCTTCTGGTTTTGCTTCCGATTTTGCTTCCAGTTTTACTTCTAGTTTTGCTTCCAGTTTTGCTTCGAATTTTGCTTCCAACTTTGCTTCTAGTTTTGCTTCCAATTTTCCTTCTAGGTTTGCTTCCAATTTTGCTTCCAATTTTGTTTCTGATTTTGCTTCCAAATTTGTTTCCAGTTTTGCTTCCTGCGTTCCTTTCAATTTTGCTTCCAGTTTTGCTTCCGATTTTACTTCTAATTTTGCTTCCAATTTTGCTTCCAAGATTGCTTCTACTTTGCTTCTAGTTTGGCTTCCATTGTTGCTTCCTTTTTTGCTTCTAAAAATGCTTCTTGTTTTGCTTCCATTTATGAATTTAATATGTTTTAATTCAATTTAAGTAGTTAAATATATGATGCCTCTTAAATAACTCATATGATTATAGATTAAGTAATTTAATTATTTAACTCTCATATGATTATAAAGTAAGTAATTTAATTATTTAACTCATATAAATAACAAGATAATTAAGTATCAAAAAAATAACAAGATAATTATTTTATTTTTTTGCTAGTTAAATCACTCTTAAGGGGCAACACCCTGTATTTCTTCACATAAGATTTTGCATGAGTTCTCGACCAAAATTAACTTGTAGGACTTTGAAAAAATGGCCATGTGTTTTAGAAACCTTTACCCTACCTACCCATGCTAATACATTTTCAGTTACAAAATGGCCTGGTTCTAGACTCAGGCAACGCCAACCGAGATTGACTCCTATCCATTACTGATTTCCCCTGTTTCTACTATATCATATGCATACCAAAATATAACTTTTACTAGGCTAGGAATTTTTCAATCTTCATCATCATTTGTCTCTGTTCGCTTCCTATAGGCAATGTAGTGCGCAATCATTGGGCAGTTGGCACCACAATTCTGGTGGGCTGGGCCTTTGGCTTTTTCCCTTGGGTCCCTACTATCGTCCTTGCACCACTCTTCTCCTGAACCAAAGTCCCAGTTGTTGTCATCCCCTGCCACAATCTTGCCTGCCAGCCCTTCATCCTCGACATACCAGATTGCCCAACCTTATGGATGATTTGTCACCAGATTAGCTACTCTGAGTAGGAAGAACACGTATTGGTCACGCTCATCCCATTACTTCTCAAAACCCTCTGGGTCGATGGTTTGAATCAAAGTGAATTTCATGACATCCCTACCATGCATCCGAAGCATGTAGTAGTTCTGGGGCATTGGTATTTTTTTATTCTCATCTACTTGTTAAGGGTTGCGTCGATATCCCCCAACCAAGCATGGATAAAGACCATCTGTGTGAGCTTCTTCCCCATCTCTTTTGACACACTCATATGTAGTAACACTGCAAGGAACATGGCCAAGATTTCTAAGTTCACCTTGAACCTGTGATAGGCCCTCATGAATTCTGGCCCCAAAATTTTCTTGGTCGCCTAGAGAATCAGTGGATGAGATGACACCAATAAAGCTTGCAATCTTTTGTCTGTGATCTCACCTTTGAAAGATTGTTGTTGCTTCTCAATGTTCAAGAATAATGGAGTCTCCATTATTCTTGCTGCTACCGCTTCCCACACCTTTCCACTACTTGGATTTGCATTAGTTCCTTCGCCTTCAGCTTGGCCACCTGCTTTTTCTCACACCTACTTCTGGAATGCTCCTTTGTGTTTGTCAAAAATAACACTAGCCGACGCCTTTTATTGACGATGACCTAATTACTTCCTTTTTATGTGCTTTTCGTACCTTTGAGGTGTGTTTTCCAGGAAATAACAAGATAATTATCATAACAAGTGAGTCAAATATCTATAATTTAATTGAATTTGACATCCATCCTGAGCAGTAAATTAAAATCATCAGATGTAATAAATATCCATCCAAAATCAATCATTAACCACTTTTAATATATATAAATTGACAAGTCAATACTGATAAGATCATCATCATGTATAACTAAAACAAGTTGAAGTCAAATATGCTAGTAGATCAATAACATGTCAAAGTGATACATGTCCAACAGTCAACATAATTCAAAATGATACGTACAAATGATATAAGTGAAAATTATAAATTATGTAACTCAAATTGATACAAGTCAAGATGATATATGTCCAAATGATATAAGTGAAAATGATAAATGTCAATATGATACAACTCAATAATATGGTACTGTAGGTCGTGAAAATGATATATGTGATAGTAACCATGAAAAGAGGAATTGTAACAATATATCAGCAATGATACATGATGCAGTTTATATGATCATGAATGTCACTGGGTACTACCAACAACTGGCTCATCATCATCACCACTATCATGATCATGATCATCATAATGATATATCGACAATGATCGATGATGCAACCTATATGATCATGAATGTTGCTGGGTACTACCAACAACTGCCCTATCATCATCATCATCATCATCACCATCGTGATCATCATCATCATCACCATCATCATCATCACCATCATCATCATCATCATCATCATCATCATCATCATCATCACCATCATCATCATCGTCGTCGTCGTCGTCATCATCATTGTCATTGGCCTTAGTGTCTTTTGTATCTACGTCATCATCATCCTCTGCCATGTGATATGTACCGGTAGAACCAATATTTTCTAGATCTATATCATGATGAGGATCATCTTGATCTTCTGGAAGACTTGTGTTCTGCAAAAAAAAACATTTAAAATGAAAAGTTATTATTTATTTTTCTGTTATAAATCTAATATTGAAACATATGAGACAAAACCATAATCATATTACATCATATCAAAGTGCACATACCACAATAAAATTTCAAAAAATTTAAAGCTAATGTGTGATTCCAATGATGTAAAACATGCAGCAATTCTAATAAACATTAGTAAAGATCATAAAAAAAATTGTTATACAATTTAACTATCAACTTTAAATTCTAATACATAACCTTAAGTGCCAATCCTCTACAAAAGAATGAGGAGACTGCAAGAATATTGGTTGCAGGGGGCATTGGTATAGGAGATGGACATGGCTCTTCCAAGCCATCCACTGAGATGGTTTCATACACAAATGTGGAAGATATCCCCATTTCTAGAGAGCTCATGATTCAAGTTGATATGAAAAATGATGTTGTTCTAGTACCCATATATGGCATCATGGTTCCATTTCATGTAGCCACCATCAAGAGTGTTAGAAGCCAACAAGATGGAGGGAATTCTTATATAAGGATAATTTTCAATGTTCCAGGTACCAGCTTTAATGCCAACTACATTTCAACATTGAAATTCCCTAGCAGTATTTATGTTAAGGAAATTTCCTTTAGATCTAGGGATTCAAAGCACATCAACTATGTGGTACAAATGATTAAATCCCACAGACGATTTGTAGCAATGAAAGAGTTTGAAAAGGTAGAGAGAGCTACACTAGTGACTTAGGAGAAACATCAAATTTCAAAAACAAAGGCAATTAGGCTAGCAAATTTGTGGATTAGGCTAGCATTTGGTGGAAGAGGGAGAAATATGACTGGAACTTTGGAGGGACACTATAATGGATTTTAGTATTCAACCATGAGAGTAGAAGAGAGAGCTAATATCATGTATCAAAACATTAGGCATGCATTATTCCAGCCAGCGAAGAAGGAGATGATTACTTTGCTTCATTTTCATTTGCATAACCATATCATGGCGTGGGAACCAAGAAGACCAAGGATGTCCAGTTTTATGTGGAGGTAATGGATGTGGTCCAAAATTTAGGAGGGGCAAGAAGTTCAATGTATGATCCTGATGAAATTGAGGAAGAACAAAAAGAGAGGGACATGAAAAATAAAATCAATGCAAAGTTTTAAGGATTTTTCAAGTGAGTAAGAGAGCTATGGGAGCAACCTCATCTAAAATATTTTGAACTAGAGTTTGATATACCATTTAGAGAGTTTGGTTTTCATGGAAGAGGAAGAAATATAATTACTTTGCTTCATTTTCATTTTCATAACCATATCATGGCGTAGGAACCAAGAAGGCCAAAGATGTCTAGTTTTATGTGGAGGTAATGGATGTGGTCCAAACTTTAGGAGGGACAGGAAGGTCAATGCATGATCCTGATGAAATTGAGGAAGAGAAGCAAGAGAGGGATAGGAAAAATAAAATCAATGCAGATTTTTGAGGATTTGTCAAGCGAGTAAGAGAACTATGGGAGTAGCCTCATCTAAAATATTTTGAAGTAGAATTTGATATACCATTTAGAGAGCTTGGTTTTCATGGAAGAGGAAGAAAGATAATTACTTTGCTTCATTTTCATTTGCATAACCATATCATGGCATGGGAACCAAGAAGACCAAGGATGTCCAGTTTTATGTGAAGGTAATGGATGTGGTCCAAAATTTAGGAGGGGCAAGAAGGTCAATGTATGATCCTGATGAAATTGAGGAAGAACAAAAAGAGAGGAACAAGAAAAATAAAATCAGTGCAAATTTTCAAGGATTTGACAAGCGAGTAAGAGAAATGGTTGAACTCCATTGACGCCATTCCTCAATCTTTGCTTGATGGCATCAAGGAATGGATGAAATCCATGGATATAAAGTATTATGAAAGAAGAATGAACTTGAACTTGTGACCAATTTTGAAGACTATTACTAATGATCCAGATAAATTTATTGAAGATGGTGGTTGGGAATTTTTGAATATGGAAGCTAGTGATTCTGATTTTGATAATTCAGAAGCGTCAGATCAAGGATATGAACCCTCTGATGTAGAAGAGGAATCAAAATCAGATTTCATGTAGCCACCATCAAGAGTGTTAGAAGCCAACAAGACAGAGGGAATTATTATATAAGAATAATTTTTAATGTTTTAGGTACCGAATTTAATGCCAACTATATGCCAACAATGAAATTCCCTAACAGTATTTATGTTAAGGAAATTTCCTTTAGATCCAAGGATTCAAAGCACATCAACCATGTGGTACAAATTATTAAATCCCACAGATGATCTGTAGCAATGGAAGAGTCTGAAAAGGCAGAGAGAGCTGCACTGGTGACTGAGGAGAAACTTCAGCTTTCAAAAACAAAGGCAATTAGGCTGGCAGACTTGTGGATCAGGCCAACATTTGGTAGAAGAGGAAGAAAGATGACTGGAACTCTAGAGGGCCACCATAATGGATTTCGATATTCAACCATGAGAGAAGAAGATAGAGCTGATATCATGTATCAAAACATTAAGCATGCATTCTGCTAGCTAGCGGAGAAGGAGATGATTACTTTGCTTCACTTTCATTTGCATAACTAGATCATGGCGTGGGAACCAAGAAGACCAAGGATGTCCAGTTTTATGTAGAGGTAATGGATGTGGTCCAAAAATTAGGAGGGGAAATAAGGTCAATGTATGATCTTGATGAAATTGAGGAATAACAACAAGAGAGGGACATGAAAAATAAAATCAATGTAGAGTTTCAAGGTGTTGGGACTGGAAAAATCTGGCATTTTCCACTAGCCTCTACCTCAACTACCTTCCATATACCACATAAATACACCACACTTTAATTTTATGATCAATACAAATTGTAGAAATTTGTTTGACTAGATCCATATTATAGCCTCCATTGCACCCATAAAATTGAAATCTCGTAGTCTTTCTCCCATTCCTAGAAAAATTCAATACCATTGGCCTAACAATGTTTCATCGGTGAAACCCCTATCACAGCTGCATCGATGGCCCAATGAAAATAGCTCACAACCTAGTATCAAAGTAACAATACCCTATCAGGTTGACTCCTAAGGTGCTCTCCTCGATATACTGATAGAGTCAACAAAAGTAAACACATCACTGTAATAGATAAACATCGGTGGGACGAATTATAGTATTCCCCCGATGGACCGATATAACCATGAATAGTTCTTCAGGACATTTTGTACTTTGATTATACTATTTTTAAGTGACCTTTTCAAGTATATAATCATATCATGTTCATTTATGTTAATATAAGGCAGCTATGGAGGTAGTTCAAAGAGATGGCCTTGAAATTTTTCCTCATCTTACAAAGTCTGCAGGAATAGGAATAGGGATTGAATTTTGAGAGTCCAGTTTAAGTTTGAATTCAAGAAATGAAAAAATTATGAAGGTTGGAATGGCTTTTAATGTATCACTTGGGTTTCATAATTTGCAGTTGCATACTGGTAACCCCAAAACACATAATCATTCATTTCTCCTTGCTAACACTGTGGTTGCATAACCATATCGTGGCGTGAGAACCAAGAGGACCGAGGATGTCTAGTTTTATGTGGAGGTAATGGATGTAGTCCAAACTTTAGGAGGGGAAATAAGTTCAATGTATGATCTTGATGAAATTGAGGAAGAACAACAAGAGAGAGACACAAAAAATAAAATCAATGAAGAGTTTCAAGGATTTGTCAAGAGAGTAAGAGAGCTATGGGAGAAACCTCATCTAAACGATTTTGAACTAGAGTTTGATATACCATTTAGAGAGCTTGGTTTTCATGGAAGAGGAAGAAAGATGAATAATTTGTTTCATTTTCATTTTAATAAACATATCATGGTATGGGAACCAAGAAGATCAAGGATGTCTAGTTTTATGTGGAGGTAATTGATGTGGTCCAAAATTTAGGAGGGGCAAGAAGGTTAATGTATGATACTGATGAAATTGAGGAAGAACAACAAGAGAGGGACAAGAAAAATAAAATCAATGCAAAGTTTCAAGGATTTTTCAAGTGAGTAAGAGAGCTATGGGAGAAGCCTCATCTAAAATATTTTGAACTAGAGTTTGATATACCATTTAGAGAGCTTGGTTTTCATGGAAGAGGAAGAAAGATGATTGCTTTGCTTCATTTTAATTTGCATAACCATATCATGGAGTGGGAACCAAGAAGACCAAGGATGTCCAATTTTATGTGGAGGTAATGGATGTAGTCCAAACTTTAGGAGGGGCGAGAAGGTCAATGTATGATCTTGATGAAATTAACAAAGAACAACAAGAGAGGGACGAGAAAAATAAAATCAATGCAGATTTTCAAGGATTTGTCAAGTGAGTAAGAGAGCTATTGGAGTAGCCTCATCTAAAATATTTTGAACTAGAGTTTGATATACCATTTAGAGAGCTTGGTTTTCATGGAAGAGGGTGAAAGATGATTACTTTTCTTCATTTTCATTTGCATAACCATATCATGGTGTGAGAACCAAGAAGACCAAGGATATCTAGTTTTATGTGGAGGTAATAGATGTGGTCCAAACTTTAGGAGGTGCAAGAAGGTCAATGCATGATCCTAATGAAATTGAGGAAGAAAAACAAGAGAGGGATAGGAAAAATAAAATCAATGCATATTTTCAAGGATTTGTCAAGCAAGTAAGAGAGCTATGGGAGCAACCTCATCTAAAATATTTTGAACTAGAGTTTGATATACCATTTGAAGAGCTTGGTTTTCATGGAAGAGGAAGAAAGATGATTACTTTGCTTCATTTTAATTTGCATAACCATATCATGGCGTGGGAACCAAGAAGACCAAGGATGTCTAGTTTTATGTGGAGGTAATGGATATGGTCCAAAAATTAGGAGGGGCAAGAAGGTCAATGTATGATCTTGATGAAATTGAGGAAGAACAACAAGAGAGGGACAAGAAAAATAAAGTCAATACAAATTTTCAAGGATTTGTCAAGTGAGTAAGAGAGCTATGGGAGCAACCTCATCTAAAAGATTTTGAAATAGAGTTTGATATACCATTTAGAGAGCTTGGTTTTCATGGAAGAGGAAGAAAGATGATTAATTTGCTTCATTTTCATTTGCATAACCATATCATGGTGTGGGAACCAAGAAGACCGAGGATGCCCAGTTTTATGTGGAGGTAATGGATGTGGTCCAAAATTTAGGAGGGGAAATAAGGTCAATGTACGATTTCAACAACAAGAGAGGGACACGAAAAATAAAATCAATGCAAAGTTTCAAGGATTTGTCAAGCAAGTAAGAGAGCTATGGGAGTAGCCTCATCTAAAAGATTTTGAACTAGAGTCTGATATACCACTTAGAGAGCTTGGTTTTCATGGAAGAGGAAGAAAGATGATTACTTTGCTTAATTTTCATTTGCATAACCATATCATGGCATGGGAACCAAGAAGACCAAGGATGTCTAGTTTTAAGTGGAGGTAATGGATGTGGTCCAAACTTTAGGAGGGGCAAGAAGGTCAATGTATGATCCTAATGAAATTGAGGAAGAACAACAAGAGAGGGACATGAAAAATAAAATAAATGCAAAGTTTCAAGGATTTGTCAAGCGAGTAAGAGAGCTATGAGAGCAAACTCATCTAAAAGATTTTGAACTAGAGTTTGACATACCATTTAGAGAGCTTGGTTTTCATGGAAGAGGAAGAAAGATGATTAGTTTGCTTCATTTTCATTTGCATAACCATATCATGGCATGGGAACCAAGAAGACCAAGTATGTCCAGTTTTATGTGGAGGTAATGGATGTGGTCAAAAATTTAGGAGGGGCAAGAAGGTCAATGTATGATCCTGATGAAATTGAGGAAGAACAACAAGAGAGGGACATGAAAAATAAAATCAATGCATATTTTCAAGGATTTGTCAAGCGAGTAAGAGAGCGATGGGAGCACCCTCATCTAAAATATTTTGAACTAGAGTTTGATATACCATTTAGAGAGCTTGGTTTTCATGGAAGAGGAAGAAAGATGATTACTTTGCTTCATTTTAATTTGCATAACCATATCATGGCATGGGAACCAAGAAGACCAAGGATGTCTAGTTTTATGTGGAGGTAATGGACGTGGTCCAAAATTTAGGAGGGGCAAGAAGGTCAATGTATGATCTTGATGAAATTGAGGAAGAACAACAAGAGAGGGACAAGAAAAATAAAATCAATGCAAATTTTCAAGGATTAATCAAGCGAGTAAGAGATATGGGAGCAGCCTCATCTAAAAGATTTTGAAATAGAGTTTGATATACCATTTAGAGAGTTTGGTTTTCATGGAAGAGGAAGACAAATGATTACTTTGCTTCATTTTCATTTCCATAACCATATCATGGCATGGGAACCAAGAAGACCAAGGATGTCCAGTTTTATGTGGAGGTAATGGATTTGGTCTAAAATTTAGGAGGGGCAAGAAGGGCAATGTATGATCTTGATGAAATTGAGGAAGAACAACAAGAGAAGGATAGGAAAAATAAAATCAATGCAGATTTTCAAGGATTTTTCAAGCGAGTAAGAGAGCTATGGGATTAGCCTCATGTAAAATATTTTGATCTAGAGTTTGATATACAATTTAGAGAGCTTGATATTCATGGAAGGGGAAGAAAGATGATTAATTTGCTTCATTTTCATTTGCATAACCATATTATGGTGTGGGAACCAAGAAGAACAAGGATGTCCAGTTTTATATGGAGGTAATGGATGTGGTCCAAAATTTAGGAGGGGCAAGAAGGCCAATGTATGATCCTGATGAAATTGAGGAAGAACAACAAGAGAGGGACAAGAAAAATAAAATTAATGTAGATTTTCAAGGATTTGTCAAGCGAGTAAGAGTGCTATGGGAGTAACCTCTTCTAAAATATTTTGAACTAGAGTTTGATATACCATTTAGAGAGTTTGGTTTTCATAGAAGAGGAAGAAAGATGATTACTTTGCTTCATTTTTATTTGCATAACCATATCATGGTGTGGGAACCAAGAAGACCAAGGATGTCTAGTTTTATGTGGAGGTAATGGATGTGGTCCAAACTTTAGGAGGGGCAAGAAGGTCAATGTATGATTTCAACAACAAGATAGGGACATGAAAAATAAAATCAATGCAAAGTTTCAAGGATTTGTCAAGCGAGTAAGAGAGCTATGGGAGCAACCTCATCTAAAAGATTTTGAACTAGAGTTTGATATACCATTTAGAGAGCTTGGTTTTCATGGAAAAGGAAGAAAGATGATTACTTTGCTTCACTTTCATTTGCATAACCATTTAATGGCATAGGAACCAAGAAGACCAAGGATGCCTAGTTTTATGTGGAGGTAATGGATGTGGTCCAAACTTTAGGAGGGGCAAGAAAGTCAATGTATGATCTTGATGAAATTGAGGAAGAACAACAAGAGAGGGACATTATAAATAAAATCAATGCAAAGTTTCAAGGATTTGTCAAGCAAGTAAGAGAAATGGTTGAACTCCATTGATGAAATTCCTCAATCTTTGCTCGATGGCATCAAGGAATGGCTGAACTCCATGGATATGAAGTATTATGAAAGTAGAATGAACTAGAATTGGCAACCAATTTTGAAGACTATTACTGATGATCCAAACAAATTTATTGAAGATGGTGGTTGGGAAGTTTTGAATATGGAAGGTAGTGTTTCTTATTCTCATAATTCAAAAGAGTCATATGAAGTATATGAACCCTCTAATGTAGAAGAGGAATTAGAATCATATGAGGAAGGTTCAAAAGATGACTCTCTTTGTGGAGTTAGATGAGGACGAAGAAGAAGAAGAATTTGAAGGGGAGGAAGGTAAAACATGGAATGAATTAGAAGCCGAAGCTAGAAATGTAGATAAGGAAAAAGGAGACGAGTTTGACAGTGAAGAGGACATGTGATGACGAAAGGTAAAAGCTACAGGGATGTCTTAGGCACCTGATATTAGAGATTCAAGAGGAATGCCTGCCAAGAGGCATAAAGTCAGATGAATTGAGTTCATCTACATCCTTCTACTATTTATTCATGCACATAAATGGTTCAGATATTTATGAAAATGATGTATATTTGTTAACTTGATCAGTGTTGTTAGTTCGATAGTTTGACTTCTATGACAACCAGCCATTAGGCCATTCTGTGCGAGAGCATGTTTGTGTTTTTAGTTAGCTTTTTTGGATAACTCTACTTGGTATTAAGGACATTCCATTTATCTTTTGAATTTTAAGAAGTCTATTATTACATGCTTCTCTATGTTGATTAGATCAGGTTGCAGGTTTTTTACTGCTGATTTCTTTATTTATGGAGTTTTTTAAACTTGGAAGACATGAATTTACTACCTTTTTTTAAATTAGATGGACAAATTAAGTGGCTAGTTAGCTACACCAAGTGATGTAGACTACAAGGATGTGTTAGATCTATAGGATGCCTACCAAGATGCATCAAAACATTCTTATATGTTAAAAGAATGGTATCGTCATGAGGAAGGATGGAAAAGATGCATGTGGATCACTTAGTAGAATGACAACATGAATTCAAGGAAGCACTCATTGAGATACCGTGTTTGAGACAAAAGAAGATAAATCAAATCAACATGGGACTAAGTTTCTCAAATGATACAAATCATAACTTAAATGAGGATACTTAAGAAATATTAAAAGACAATGGTCATTAATTAAAAGATGCGATGAAAATAAGGCATGAATGTCACCCACTACCCTTTAAAGCAAACAATTATTTTTTCCTCAACATGAAATAATCGGACAATTGAGTGGGATTTAGGGCCACTAGAGAAGCACTTTAGAACTCATCCTATACATCAATAAACAACTCAACACAAGAAATGCAAATTGAAATATTAACAAAACAATATCCAACTAAGTTATTGAAATTGAAAGTCAACTATTGATAACTCGTTCTCCATCCAGATTAAAAAATCGGCCCACTTTTTGATTTATAACTTTTCATTTTCAAATTGCTTTGGATGCCGACCATATTTATCCTCTTGTCAAAACATGGCACATGGACTAGTTAAACTAATTGATATAAAATCATTTAATTTTTCCTAGGGAATTAAAAAATAAATCATTTAACATATTAAATATACTTACAAATTTACAAATCAAGGCTTGCAAACCTTTCTAGCCACTGTGATGCATGGTACAAAGTTTTTGAAGCCTAGCCTTGGGGGCCTTATCCTGAAACATATACTAATTCAATTTAACTATGCACAAATAAAATTTAAAAATCATTTAATAAATTTGATATAATCTTATGAGCAAATTCAAATACCTACGTACTCTCCTCACCAGACTTCCTTCGTGCTTCAGACTTCTCATATGCTTTTACAAGCTCTTTCCATACTTTGACACTTACATCAAGTGGCCTTTTTCTAAGCCTTAGCTCAAGAGGGTTTTTTTTATCTTCTTTGTTTGGTTGCACTAAAATCTCTTGCAATTTTGAGACATTCATAGTTTTACCTTCTTCACAGACCAACTTGTGCCATATTCAGTCTTCATGTCATTGATAATTATTTTTTGTAGGTGTATGGGTATCTTTGAGAATGACAAATGTAGATGGTCTTTGAACCGTTGAAGGCATGATTCCTTCAACCTATGAACAAACCCTTTTCCAACAACTGTCATTCAGATTTCCCCTAAAACCACATTGTATTCCATCTTGCTATTGAAGGTACCAATGCAAGATTGAAAACTTACCGTGGTGGAAGAAGTTTGTGTCCCAGGAGTGGGTGGGACAGTGGAAACCTCTACTCCTTGTTCTACACTCCTAGAGTTTAATGTTAGTGATTTCCTCCTGGATCTTTTTCTTCATCCATGACTACTTGGGGGATCAATTGATTCCCTTTGACATGGTTGATTTGGTTGTAATGTTTGAGGTGCTTCACTAGACCGATTTTCTATGTATTTGGCAAGCATTGTACAGTGCACATCATCCAATTTGTTCACTGCCTCTGCCCCCAATATGGAAGCCAATGCCTCTTTATATTTATCAGTCACATGTCCCTATATATATAAAATGAATTTCTTCTTTTAAATTTAAAAATAAAAAAGTAAAAAGTAAAAATGAAAGAAACAAGGGAAACCTTTAAAAATCTGTAAATTGACAATGAATTACCTCATTGTGGCCAGAGTTTTCTCCCTTTGTTCTCTTCCCCCTAGGGAAAATTATTTTCATCTTGTCTGTGGAGGCAAACGAAGTACACACTGTCAAGTATGAAAGTTTTTATCCAGTTTGTGGTATGAAAGTTTTACCTTGAATGACTCTCTTTTTGTATTTAAACACCTATGAATCAATTGCTTGCGCACCCATATAGAATATAAATATATTTGAAAGGATATAAATATATGCAAAATGAAACAAATGTATTGTAAAAAAATCAATGCTTGTGCACCTGTATATAATGTTATTCTTTGGGGGATAAAAAGACCGCAAAGTGTGGTTTTATTGAGAGTTAACACAGATAGATCCCATGCTCGAGTCGCATCCTCTAATTAGAAATAAAATGAATGTGTGCACACAATCAATTTGAAACCACGAGCTCATTGTTCTATTAAATATTTGTGGGAACGAAAAAAACAAATTGTAACCTTACCTGTGGTGTCGCAAACTAATTCGAATTTATGATCTACTTGCGTGTAGCCCTCCTTTGCGTCATTTTTCCTTTTTTGTCCTCTCTTCCTTCACACAAATTTTTCTCTTGTCATCTCTTCCTTCATGCGGCTATTTTATCTTTTCATCTCTTCCTTCACACGAATTTTTTTTCCTCTCTTCCTTCGCGTGGATTTTTTCTCTTGTCATCTCTTCCTTCGCGTGACTATTTTCTCTTGTCATCTCTTCCTTCTTGACGCAATAAGTTTTAAAGTTTTTTTCCTGGTTCAGTAGTCAGTGCCAAAGTCAGCATAGCAAAGTGCGCCTAATTTAGCGTCACCTTTCAACCAAAAAATTTAATCTGTTTGTGATGCAAAAGATGATGCAAAGTGTGCCTAATTTAGCACCTAGCAATGCAAAATGATGTATTTTTCTTGGAAGTTGATCAATAAATTGATCCTAAATGACTTCATCTTCATATGTTCCAAGGGAGAAATCATGGTTCCCTATTTTATCTATTCCTTATCCCATGTCAATTTTGTGTGTGCAAAACTAATAGAGGTTAGATTTGTGAACTCAGAAATGACCCCTATACAACTAGATGAGTCATCTAAAATGTGAAATATATGTCTAAAATGAGGTTTTGTGTTGGATAGAATATTCGTTGAAATGATATAATTGGTGTACTAAACATTATTTACTATGTTGTGTATTATAGGGGTGAGATGAGGCAATGACAAAATATCATGTCATGTCAAATGAGGAGTACACAACGGCTGAAGCGGGACATCAAGTACTCAAATTTTGACTTAACTTATGAAAAAATGATCTGATGGCATTTTGTGATATGTCCATCTTTTTTCACAGTATTATTAAAATTTATAATGTATTATCCAATCTTGACATAAATTAATGCATGTTGATTATTTTAGATATAGATTGGAGCAAATACAGAGCTTGAGCGTTCAACTAGTAGAAGAGGAAGATATGTACGTGGATGTGGACCTAAAACTGTTAAATCACGTAGACGACAATGGGTGTTCGAGGATATGACAATGGATCTTGTAGGAACAACAAATGACTGCACTAAACAAGAGGTTGGTCAAGACTATAGTACATGGGATGAATACTTTGAGAAAATATATGACTAAAATGAGGTTTTGTGTTGGATAACATATTTGTTGAAATGATATAATTGGTGTAGTAAACATTATTTAATATGTTGTGTATTATAGGGGCAAGACGAGGCCATGGCAACAGATCGTGTCATATCAAATGAGGACAGAACGGATGAAGAGGGACATTAGGTACTCAAATTTTGACTTAACTTAGGAAAAATGATTTGATGGCATTTTGTGATACATCCATCTTTTTTCACAGTATTATTGAAATTTATAATGTATTATCCAATCTTGACATAAATTAATGCATGTTGTTGATTATTTTAGATGGATATTGGAGCAAATGCAGAGCCTAAGCATTCAAATAGAAAAAGAAGAAGATATGTATGTGGACGTGGACCTAAAACTATTAAATCACATTAATGACAGTGGGTGGAAGAGGATATGACAATGGATCTTCTAGACACAACAAATGATTGCACTGAACAAGAGGTTGATTAGGACTATAGTACATGGGATGAATACTTTGAGAAAATTGTTTTTTGGGGATGTACTGTATGTCATGGAAAGAAAAAATTCAAACTAGCAATTGCATAAAGACATTACATATATGATGAGATTCCAGTCGGTAGTATGCCTCCTACAATCAATTCAAATCCAATAGGAATTGTGGTAAGGAATTTTCCAATTTGATATAAATAACATGTATACTAATTTGTTTAAACATTGTTTGATATTATTTAAATAACTAATTTTTTTCTCAATGGATACTTGCAAGATAAATTTCTTGGTTTAAAGTTTCTTGGATCATCGACTTCTAGCCTAGAGGGAAATTATCATTTATCATATGATACATCTAACAAAAATATGTGCCAATATACCAGCTCAGAAGATGAGGAATTGATGAAAAAAAGTCTCAGAACAAGAACTGGTTTAAAGATGCATAATTTGCTTAAAGACAGGGGGAAGGTGGACTACATACCCTATGAGAATGAATGTGATGGAGATGATGACTTGCCCATGATTTTGAGATCAATTTACAAAGAGACATTTGATCATCGACTATATTGCGCTTGGCCTAGTGATCAAAAACTACCTAGAGTGTACGAAGTATTTCAATTTTGGGGATACAACCACATGATACGTCCCTCCAATATTCTTGGAGTGAATCTAGGCCTCTTTATTGTCCAAAATGTACATGTGGGTGTAGACACTGAAAATTGGTCTAGGCCTGCAAGTACCATTTTCGACATAATTTTCTAATGTCCATGGTCACGATTAAATAATGTTAATTATTTAATTATTTCCTATACACATCCTTCTTCTATTAATTAAATAACTTTAATTATTTAATTAATTCATTATGACCTTTATTCAACTTTGATTAATTAAATAAATCTTGTTTATTTAATTACGTCACTAATTAATTAATTCTCTTTTCTGAATTAAATAATTTATTATTTAATTTACCCTTTATCATATTTCGACTATAATCAAATATTCATTTTAAATTATTTAATTATTCAATTAACCTTTTCGACAGTTAATTAAATAAATCATTATTTATTTAATTAAATCCTTAAATTTTGAATGTTGAATTAAATAAACATTTAATTCATAAAAATGGTTATTCCTGTCACTTTCTTCTATCACCTACTTATCTAATTATTCACTCATCATCTAACTCGAGATCTATTTGAATCCATCAGTTGTCTTCTGATTCGATATCTGATCATCTCTACGAAGAGACTCTCTATCATAACCAGACAGTTATCTAGTTAAGACTCTTATGCATGAACATATTTATTAATTAAATATCTTTATTTAATTAATTCATTCATGTGTGCATTCGAATAGATTGTTGTCCAGATTCTAACTTTATCCTTTTCATTCAAACTTTATTCTTCTAATTTGCAAATACTTTTAACTAAAGATTAAATCATTTATTTAATCTTGATCTCTTATTCTTTCAATTATTGAATAGTCTTAACACCAGATTAAATTATTATTTAATTTAATCCTCATCCTGTAGAATTTTCTAACTCATGTTCTAACTGACACAAATCTCATATTGGATGACATTCATCAATCTCGATCGTTGATCTCTCTTTTGAATCTGAGTCGATCGTTTGAAAACTAGCTTTCTATAAATTGACTAACTTTTGTCATTATTCCTCCTTCCGAAATTGATATAATTTTGGAAGCATAACTCATAATATTTGATATTTTTCTATAATCACATACATACAATGGCTATACTTACACACTTATTGAAAATTTGAGGGCAATTATACTATAGAAGGCAAAATGGAGAAGGACAACAAAGATAATTCAAAGAAGTGGACAGATATTGGGTGAGAATGTTTCATTTACTTGTTTTTGTTTATTCCTTTGTGATTTGTTATTTAATGTAGGTTAGATTATTGTTTATATGCTTTAACCAGTTTCTTTCTAGCAATTTTCCTACGTTACAATTGGTGAACCCGATGTGAAGACATTCATCTTCGCAATCTATAGACATATTTTGATTTTTTTGTAGGTATCATACGAAACGACGCATATGTGATGAAACGACGCAACTGTTATTGCAAACCGCAACTAACAAATCCTGAGATGCATCTGACAAAATTTGATGCATATGTGGCTTTCCGCAACGCAATTGACTGATGAAATTTGCGACGCATTTGTTGCTTTAACGACGCATCTGGCTGGTAACATTTTAAGTTTGAATTTTTGTTTTATGATTTTTCTTTTCAATTTTATTTTAGCTAATGTTTGATTTGCAGTGTGTGTTTAGGAAGATAACATAGTGTTTGTAGGATGTAGTGTAGAAGACATAAAATTCAAAACATCTTTTCTATAGGATGAGCGACGAAGATAGATTTGAAAACTACTAAAATTATTTTCTTGCAGAACCATTAACAAAGACAAATGGATAAAACTTCTAGAACATTTTGCATGCAAAACCTAGGTCAAAGGATTTTAATTCAAAAACATCTTGCTTGGTAGATTAGAAAAATTTCATTTTGGGCTTAAAATTCACTACTGTCTTTCATGTCTGTAAATGTTTAGATTAGAACCTGATTCGGTACATCGTAGTATCCTCTCCCCTTGCGCATTCGTGAGCCGATTACTGACTCTAGAAATTTGGGCCTATTTTGGTGGTTAAGAGTAACCAGCACAAATCAAAATCGGTGACAGGCTTTTTCACCAAGCCATTCCCAACCGGTATATAAATTTCAATACTCGAGGAAAGCTTAGTATTATGAAGATCCCAATAGACAAGCACTTGATTCCCCAGTACCCTTGAGGTGCATCGAAACCTACAGAGCCTAACCTCTGTAAACTGGGATGATATTACCTCTCGCATGGCTCTTTTGAATGAGTATCCAAACTAAAAGGCCAATTTGTTGTAGTTAATCCAAAATTCTTCTATTTACTGGTGTAGCAGGTCAGATCTGTGAAGCCATCTCATATTTTTACAGTTCATTGTAGAGATGAGAATTATGCCATGGGGAGTTCATGGGTATTGTAACTTGGCTGCCTCGAGAAGTGTGTGTCATGGAGGGGAGCCAATGGGGTCAAGCTACTAGTCATCTACCTTGAATATATGTAGCTAGGGAAACCCAAGTGAGAACTCAGTAAATATTGTCATTGCCAGCCTTAGGAATTGTACATGTCTTCTGGTTTTAACATTTTCATACACATCAAAACTGAAAACACATTATCTTCTGATTGTATTATTTATTTTCCAAAACGTGGTCATGAAACAGAGTCAGTTTATACTATCATTCACCACAAAACCGCAACTAAAAACTGAATCACAATTGATCAATAGAAAACCGCATGTCTCATTACGAGTCAGAACTGTTAAATAAAAAACCGCATGTATCTGTCAACAAAGTTAGTCTTCACAAATATTATATTCTAAGTCGCATCTGAACACTGAGTTGCATCCACCATTAGAGTCGCATCTATTAAAAGTTAAACTGCATCTGTCTGCATAAGTAGCAATTGTATGTCAACAACTGAGACTAGATTTCATCAGTTAACCACATCTGAAACTTGTAACGCATCTGAAAATTGAACCACAATTGACTATCAACAAAAATCTCAAAATTTCAAATCACAGTCCGAAAAATAAACTGTCATAACCTTGGATAGAAACTGGAAAATTGCTCAAAAAACTTGCATTGTTTAGGTGTCATTTACGTTTTAGAGATAGCCTTCTTAGTTGCAAAATGTAGTTACCTCATAGGGGTTTGTATATCTTAGAATAAGACAACTTTCCGCATCATTGGATAAGTTCATGCTTCGATTGCCATTATCATTGAACCTAGTCACTTTTGTCTCACTAGTGAATCTTTCCAGCTCATTAGTCTAGTTTCGAAATTCACCTTATCATTTTTTCCTTGTCCTACATCAGGTTCCTTGGTAAAGATAAGTCATAGCTTTGGATTATTCCATAAGTGATAGGTAATACCCGCTTGGAATCATTTTGCGTCATAGTCAACTTGAAATTTTGCATATTGTCATCCTAGCATATTGTCATCCTAGCATACGTCATTTTAGAAATCCTTAATTTTTAGTGACATCCTTTATATTCAAAAATTCCCAAAAACATAGAAATAAAACATATCATTTTCTAGGCATAGTTTTGCATTTCCCTTTTTGAGCAACATTTTCATGGTTGAAACAAGGTCTAAGAAGAAACATAGAGAGATGTTAGATCCACGGGACTTCAGCAACCCTTTCAGAAATCAACCATTAGGGAAAGAGAGACCACACAAAGCTTTGCTTGAAAAACATGTCACTAGAGACACACATGGAAAATTTTATGTAGAAGACATAGACGTTGTTGTGCAAGATCCTGAGTTTGCATCCTTTATGGATGAGTGTTTGGCAAATGATCCTCAAAGATATATTGCAAAATTGCTAGTAGAAGGTGCCACACTACCACCAGGATTTGATGTTCACACTTTAAAAACAAAATCTACTCAACCAACACAAACTATGACATCAAGTGTCTCCATTCCTCAAATTACCACAACAATACCAACTGGCATACCTACTCAAACATCGTCAATTATAAACACAACCTTGTTCAATATAACACAAGGTTTCCAATTCATTGCAGGAGCATCTTTATCAAACCCCTTTGGCACAAACACCACTGGTAAAATACCCAAATTTGGCACAAACACAACAAAAGCTATACCTCATATCAACACCAATACTGCCATTCCACAAATAGGGGCTACACAAATAGGACATATTCCTATACCAAATCAGAACATTCAGACAGGATATATTCCTACACTTAATCAGAAGATTCAAACAAGATATATACCCTCGCCTAATCACAATCTGTCACATAATATTGCATTTCAGAACACTTACATCAATCCTAATAGCTCAACCAACATATCATTGACATAGGTAGATTTCTGCAAAATCAAATGTGAATCCTCCAACAACAAATGGACAATATGTCTATGTCAGGAAAATGAACTATCTCAGTGCAAGATTTATGTCCATGTCCCTTTGACAAAGCGCTATACATGACACTCTTCCCACACAAATACATTATACTGAATTTTCCTAAGTATAATAGGAAGAGGAATCCCTTGGAACACATTAGAGAATTTTCTACAACATGCATGGACATCTCGTATGACCCCACATACCTTATGAGACTCTTTTCGCGAACCCTTGTTGGGATAGCATTGGAATGGTTCTCTAAACTACCATATGGCATAAAATCATTGGGTGAATTAGCTGAGATGTTTTTCGAACACTTTTCCTTCAACATAGACAGTTAAATCATGATAGCCACCTTGTGTCACACCACGCAAGAAGAAGGCGAAAAATTTCATCACTTTCTTTTAGAGATGGAGAAGTTTAGCTAGTCGATGTCTAGTTGAGATACCCGAAAAACAAAAAGTCACGATATTCCTTGAAAATCTTCATCCAAAACTAAGAAGTGACTTAAGAGTACATTGTTGTACCTCATTCCTAGACTTGGTGCAAAAGGGCATTATACTTGAAAAAGGCCTTATTGACAAGGGAGACATTAAAGTACCAGGCAAAAACCTAGTTGTTCAACATCAAAATGCTCCCAACGATAGAAACAAGTTTTGGTCTAGAAACAAAAATGTAACAAATGATAGTATTGTTGATGCCAAGACCCTACATGCAAGACTTGTCATCACACTTAGAGGTTACAACTCCAATAAGGACATGACTAATAATCTAGATCAAATGACCAACTTTGTCCAAAATTCACAACAACAACGACCACAAAGGAGATTTCCAAAATGTGAATTTACCCCTTTGGGGGAACCTATCAAGATAGTCTACAAGGAATTGATTAAACATAAACTCATACAACCTCTGGAGCCCAAATAGTATGATCCTATGCAGTTTAAACCTTCATGGTGGGATGACAATGCCTATTGTGAGTATCATCAAACAAAGGGACATAACCTACAACAATGCCGACAACTGAAAAAAATCATATAATATTTTGTTGAAGACAGATCCATAGAAGTCAATGGGTAGAAGCATACCAAGAACAGTGATCACAAGGTCTTAACAGATCCATTACATGACCATGGGAAAGGAAAGGCCTCCAGTTCAAGAACTAAGAATAATACCTCGACCAATTATACCAATGCTAAGTACGATTATAAACTAGGTACCATTATCAATCATATCCGAGCTGCTGATGAAAATATCCATACCATTACCATAAATAAGTGTCTTGAATGTGTTGCCAATACACATAGAACTAAGATAACCATTTAGGTCCTTCTTCAGAGCCACCAACACAGTCTTCCAAGTTTAAGCATAATTTGCTTGACCAGTTGGGCAAGACCCCAACACAAATATCCATCTTGGAACTATTGACTATATCACCAGATCATCGAGCCATTCTCAACAAAGCCTTATAAAGCACAACTATCCCTACCAAATTAGATGTCAATCGTTTCGAAGAAATGGTAGGATATTTAACCAATTACCATCACGCTACATTCTCTCAATAGGATTATTCAACTGAGAAAACCCATCATAACAATCCATTACACCTTGAAGTTCTTGTCCATCAAACCAAAGTTAGATGAGTCTTGGTAGATGAAGGAGCAGGGTTGAACCTTTGTACCTTGAAATTGGTTAAGGCATTAGGGTTCTCAGAAGCATGTATGGACACCACTAAGAGTATATTCATTAAGGCATATGATGATGAGGAAAGATCATCCAAAGGAGTTACTACGCTCCCTATCAGGATTGGCCCTATAGCTATGGACAGTAGCTTCCAAGTCTTGGATATCACCCTTCCCTATAATGTTTTATTGGGTAGACCTTGGATACACACAATGAAAGATGTACCTTCCACTTATCATCAACATCTTAAATTCTCGTACAATGGCACCAAGATCACAATTGATGGTGATCCAGATCCTTTTCAATATTGCACAAGCCTACGTGAAATACCACAATGACAGGTGCCAGTTAATCAAGAGGCTTCATCCTCCACCTTATCCTTGTACATTGATCCATCAACTCTTACCAAGTACATTACATCACAACCACCACCATCCACTCCTAAGGTCGAGATCCAAGACAAGGGCTATGGAGAATATCACATGAAGGCATCCTATTATGTCAGCCAGCTGGTTCGTCCTAAGTCATATGGTTTACCCATAGTAGATAGGAATCCGTAAGTTGTCACAATACATGTCCCTCCTATAATGACATTCACAAAATGGGGAGAGTTAAGTAAAGAAGCTATGGACAAGGAAGATGCCACCTCCTAGTTTTATAATGAAGACAATAAAAACCCTCCATCGTCTATTCAAATATCTAAGGATCAATATGGAAAAGGCTTCATGATAATGCAAAGCAAAGGATATGATAGACATAGTGGGTTAGAACTACATCATAATGGAAGGACTTAACCAATCATTGTCTCACAAAAACTAAAAGGCCTAGGGCTAGGGTTTGAACCGATTAGAATTGGTATTCTTGGTACTCCATTATCATTACAAGAGGAAGTAAGTTCTTCTGAAGACATCGAGATATCCCACAAACCATTTGAACCACTCTACTATGACTCCCCTAGCTCAAACGAATATGAATGGGATTCCCTTTCCTCTACCAGCATGATGGACCTAGACAAGCTATTTTGCGAACTTGATAAAATGCTACAACCTACACCAAATACATCTAGCCCTTGTCCTAAAAAGTACTTGTAAAAAGAAGAATGGCTTAAGCTTTACTATTGGGAAACCCTTGATCCTGAATCTTGGGCACTTGATGAACCATCTTCTAACGAACTAGCCCTTACAGTTGTCCCACAACAAAGTTTACTTGTCCCTAGAAAAAAGAACAAAAAGGAGTTAGTCCAAAACTTCTGTGACCATGTTAACCACTCTATATTCACCTTGTCAGCTTCCACATTTGATAACTTGGATGATGACATGCCCCTCATATATCCCCATCTTATCGATTGGGATCAACAAGGTACACCCATTTTAAACATATTCGAGAATTGCAAAGTGATAGCTAAGTTCATGGAACTTCGAGAAGGCATACCTAGAGGGGATCATAAAGCTAGATTTACCATAGATTTGGATGACATGGCATATTTTGGGGATTTTGTTGACACCTCCAATCACAAAAATGAAAACAAAAACAAAAACAATGAAAATGATGAAAATAACAAGTCCCTAGGTGAAAACCAAAAGGCACCTTTGGACAAAGAATAGTAAAAATAAAGGACATATCCAAGGGCAAAAACCTCTCTGAGGCACCCAAGGATGGAGGTTTGAACATTCTCCCAGTTGCATAGGAAAAATCACCAATGTTAGTAGAAGAGTCTGTCAAGATCAACATAAACACTAAAGAAAACCCTCGAGTAATATATTTTGCAGCATCTTTGAGAGAGATAGAGCAACCAGAGTTTTGAGAATTTTCACAAAGAGACAAATAAAATTTGCATGGTCATATGTTGACATGCCTGGGTTGGATCTAGACCTTATATTGCACCATCTACCATTACAACCAGGTGTTAAGCCCGTCAAGCAGAAGCTAAGAAAGATGCATCCACAAATCGCTCTACTAGTCAAAGTTGAACTTAAGAAACTATTAGATGGATTCATCAGATCCATAGACTATGCAGAATGGATATCAAATCTTGTGCCAATGACTAAACCATCTAGGGGCATTCACAGTTGCACAGACTTTAGAGATATCAACAAGGATGTCCTAAGGATGACTTCCCTTTGCCAAACATTGAGATGATAGTGGACCTTATAACAGGATATGAGATGCTATCCCTCATGGATGGTTTCTCTAGATATAATCAAATCAAAATTGCAACTGAGGACCAATACAAGACAACTTTCACATGTCCATGGGGAACATATTGTTGGAATGTTATGCCTTTTGGGTTCAAAAATTCTAGAGCTACATATCAATGTGCAATGATGACTATTTTCCATGACCTTGTACATACTCTCATGGAAGATTATGTTGATGATCTCATAGCTAAATCATTAACAAGAGTAGATCATTTGAAGGTTCTAGACAAGATATTCCAAAGACTAGAAAATTACAAAGTAAGGCTAAATCCAAAAAAATGTGTCTTTCGTGTTAAACTAGGAAAAATTCTAGGATACATCATTTCTAGAAGAGGCATTGAAGTGGACCCAACAAAAGTAAAGGCTATAATGGATATGCCTCCACTAGCTAGCATCAATTAGCTAAGAAAACTACAAGGGAGATTACAGTCTATCAGATGCTTCATAGTATAGTTAGCAGACAAGATACATCCATTCCAACATTTTCTCAAAAAGGGGGTACCATTTGTATGGATACCCAAATGCCAAGAAGCTTTCCAAAAGATCAAGGATTGCCTGCTTACACCACCTATGTTAATTCCGCCTACAGATCATAGACCTTTGATACTTTATATTTCAGCAACTCAGCTGGCACTAGGAGCCTTACTCGCACAAAATGATGATCAAGGTCATGAAAGAGCAGTGTACTACATAAGCTGTACTTTGGTGGGATATGAACTAAACTATAGTAACATATAATGTGCCTGTCTTGCAATAGTTTTTTCTACCCAAAAAATTAGGCACTATATGCTAAACTACCAAACCATGTTGGTCTCTAAGATAGATCCTCTGAAAGATCTCCTAGGTAAAGCAACATTAACATGTCAATTGGCTAAATGGGTAATGATACTTAGTGAATATGACATCCAATATGTGGAAAGAAAAGCTATAAAAGGGCAGGTTATTGCAAATTAGTTAGCAGATGCACCAATTAAGGTCAACCATCCTTTAGTGGTAGATTTTCCTGACGAGTTCATCTTCAAAGTTGACACTAGAACCACATGGAAATTATACTTTGAAGGGTTACATACTAATTGTGGTTCAAGAGCAGGCATACTATTTGTTACACCTCAAGGCAATACTATTCCTAAGTCATTCAGAATTGCTTTCCCTTGCACCAACAACATAGCTAAATGTGAAGCCCTTGTGATATGACTAAGAATGGCAACCCAATGGAAGATCAAGAGTTTACATGTTTATGGAGATTCTCAGCTAGTAGTCCGGCAAGTCAATGATGAATATGAAACTAAAGATGATAAAATTTCCCCCTACAAGAACATGGTAGACAGTTTCAAGCAATACTTCGATAGCATCACTTTTCAACAAATACCCCGCATTCAAAATAGGTCAAAAAATGCTATGGAAATTGTCAGTTCATTATTGGATATTCCTAGCAACGTGCCTAAATTCGAGTTTTTGGTAGAACAACTTTTGGTCCCTGCCTATGACGTCCCCGATTCTGCGATGGTGCATACAATTTTTGGTCCTACTTCCCTATGGTACAAGGACATATATGACTACCTCCATGCCCAAACCCTACCCTTAGACCTATCAGATAACCAACGTCAGACATTTATCCGCAAGT
Source organism: Sequoiadendron giganteum (assembly GCA_007115665.2). Lineage (NCBI taxonomy): Eukaryota > Viridiplantae > Streptophyta > Pinopsida > Cupressales > Cupressaceae > Sequoiadendron > Sequoiadendron giganteum. The sequence continues at coordinate 178,904,813 of CM021102.1, read as the reverse complement.
TAGCCAAATATACCATCATTGGAGATACCCTTTATAGACATGCCTTAGATAATACCTTATTGAGATGTCTCAATGCTGAAGAAGCAAAAGAAAACTTATGTGTGGTACATGAAGGTGTCTATGGATCCCATTCTAGTGGTCCTACCTTAGCCAAGAATATTATAAGATTAGGCTATTATTGGCCTATAATGGAAAAGGACTCATATTTCTTCGTCAAGAAATGTCGACAATGTCAGTTACACAGAGAATTGATACACGTGCCAACACAGGAGCTCTGACCGATAACTTCACCATGGCCCTTTTCCCAATGGGGACTTGAACTCATAGGTAAGATACACCCTCCATCATCCAATGGCCATAAGTTCATCATAATCGCCACTGAATACTTCACCAAATGGATTGAGGCTATTCCCATGACCTACATCACCGACACACAAATATCCAAGTTTATCCTAAACTACACAATTTGTTGATATGGTGTTCCTCAATCCATCATCATGGATAATGACCGTCCATTAAAAAATTAAGAAGTCCGCCATCTTTGTGAAGAATTCCATATCCAACATCACTTTTCCACTCCATATTATCCAAAAGGTAATGACTAAGCAGAGATGTCTAATAAAACAATTATCAATGATGTTGGTCATGACTGGAATTTACAAATTAATCCTGCCTTATGGGCTTACCACACAAGAATCCGTACTCCCACTGACGCCACTCCATATTCCCTTGTATTCAGTTATGAAGCTATCTTACCTATTGAGGTTGAAATTCCTTCTCTGAGGGTATCCTTGGAAGGTCATATTGATGATGAAGAGTATCGTGTATCCTGATTGCATGAGTTAGAATTCCTAGACGAATGGAGACAAAAGGCATTAGATCATCTTCAAGCATATCAGAACCATCTTTATTGCAGCTATAACAGGAAAGTTCTAAATCAATATTTTGACATTAGGGCCTTGGTCTTAATGGAAAACCCAAAGAATCAATTTGAAAGAGAAAAACTAGGCAAGTTTGAACCAAAATGGTTAGGGCCTTAGATTGTTACAAAAGCTTTTGGATCAGGAGCGTATCAACTCTCTACCCCTGAAGGAGAACCACTTTTATCACCGATCAACAACCTTCATCTGAAGAGATTTTATGCACAACTTCCAAGAACCATGTTTTAATGGAAAAAAAACCGTTACCTAGATGAAAACTTGGTAAACAGGTGTCTTTGTAACACCAAATATTTTTTTTTTGAAAAACTCAATAAAATAGTAAAGAGAAATAATCCATCCAATAGTGAAATCCACTTGGGTGGCGCTATGGATAAGTGCCATGGTGAAAATGTGGCAAATAGATGCCATGTGTATTTGACTTCGCTCCTTTGTCTACCATCATTCTAATCAGAATTTCCACCATCACCCATAATAAATGGTTGTCTTATCCATTACTTGGAATGATTGACATCAAGTCCACTCTGTATCCACACTCCATCCTATAGGTCTTATTCCCAACTAGGGGAAAATCCTTGATCTGTGTCATTAATACCTTGTACATACCATCCCAACACCATAAAATGTCCCAAAAAAAGCTCAAAAATATTGGAAAATATCTTGAAAAATCTCAAAAACATCATAAAATGTCTTGAAAAAATCCAAAAACATAAAAAAACTCCAAAAAGACAAAAAAATAAAAACATGTCAAAAATCCCAAAAACAGAGTTAGTTGTGTCAAGTCAGTCATAGACATAGTCAAACTACATTGCCTCTGTGACTGGACATAGGAAATTCCATCTATTAATGAGCCCTCGAGGCATTAGGTCTGTCTTTCTAGGTTTGTCACATATCACACACATAAAATCATGACTCATTCTTTGTATATGTCAAAGTCGTTGGTCATGTCAAACTACGAGGTCTCTACATGTATAACGTAGGCAAGGCCATCAATCGATGAGCCCTCAAGGCCACACTAGGTCAGTCCATTAGCATTTATCACACTCACTATCACACATGTTGCATAATCATCAAGTTAAGTTCATATTTGTCAATCATTCATGTCAATCAAAGTGTAAGTCGAACTATGAGGTCTTTGCATGTACAATGTAGGCAAGGCCGTCAATCGATGAGCCCCCTAGGTTGCACTAGGACAGTCCTTTAGGGTACATCATGTCAAGTCAACATAATTCATACATTGTCAACACACACACACTCACAACACTCAAAACATCAAGACAAGTCAAGCATCAAAAGAAAAATAGGTTAAAACTATCATCAATTCAAAATCAAACACGTTGTCAAAACAATCAACTTATGTCTTATCCAAGATATGTCTTTCTTAACAACATACATTATCAGTTATCATAGCCTTATGTAGCTTGTCGCATCAATGACATCAGGCTCAACATCTTATATGACACGTGTCTTTCTGAAACCAGGCTTTGTCATGCCTTACACAAATAGTCACAAAGTCTAAACTAGACTCAATGTCTTATACGGTATGTGTCATCCCTAACATCAGGCTATGTAAAACAATCAAACAATCACACAAGATCAAATTTTGGCAAATACTTTTATTGGCTTTTTGACTTTATTACTTATTTTGTCTTATCTTTTTATGGATTTGTATTTGAGTCTAATTACGAGCGTTCTCAAGGATGTCCCATGAAGGATTTAGAGAAGCGAGGATGTCTCAGGACTCTTTTTCTTTGACTGTTGTCTGTCAACTGTATTTTAACTTTGGATTTTGAGTCATGTTACTAGTTTCCTTGAGGATGTCCCATGAAAGATTTAGAGGAGTAATGACGTCTCATGACCCATCTTTAATTTGTTTGCTATCTATGGTTTGTCTAGACAAAAAGACTGTGGTAATTTTTCCCTTAGTATGAGTTAAGACACTCCTTGTCTGCGACTGTCTATTTTCGCAAGTGGATTCCTTTGTACACTATGGTCTATCTCATATCATGGTGTGTACCATCCATTTGTGTCATGTCCTACCCAATGATTATTTAATGCAAAGCTTAGTATATATATGGAAAAATATCGAAGATTATATGTTCCTCAAATAACCATTTTTCAATAATAACATTTTGAATTATCCACACTAACATTTATTCTATCCTACACAATGATGAGTCCTGTGACACAAAAAAAAAAAGATAATCTGCATATGCATACATTCTACAACCATTATGCAAACATTGTCATATGTCTATATATAGTACATCATATAGATATGAGCTACATTTTAAATGAGTACAAACAAATAGGCATATCCATCACATTTAGATAATCATGACATACATCCATTTACCAATCATAAATGTATATAAATTATGCATCCATCCACATGGAATTATGAATATTAGCATCACACTTCATCTCATTTTCATAAACCTAGAATGCATACATAACATTTTTAAATACTGCACATGCAACATCCGCATAGGAAATAAAACATCATTAGTAAACATCTAACCCATAACATGTATATACATCATCTAGAAAATTGCATAATCATATAGAAATAAACAACATCATCATGTAGAAAATATGCAAATCATATAAATGCCACCAAAAATGATATATATATATATATATATATTGCTCAAAATAACATTTGTCATAGTACAATGTCAGAATGTATCAATAAATAAAAAGGAGCTCACAGACTCTATTATCAAAGTGCAATGTCTACAACATAAAATGTCACTATGTGCCACTATCGCTACTCCCTTGTGGTGAATGTGGAGGCATATGTCACTAGGGTACTCTTTGTGCGATGGGAGGCCTGTCATATGGACCTGTCCTCAATGGTCCTACCACATGCTCTATACTTTGTGTCCTCGTATGAGTCCTACTTTGTGACCTACTACTGTGTGCCTGTGAGTAGCTAGGAGCTCGTCTCTCAGGAGGAACCTTTGCCTCATATAAGTCCCTATAGTATCTCTCCCTATCACCAGCTCAGACTAACTCCTGAGAAAATGTTGTAGCTGGCCCAATGCATAAAGCTCTCAACTCCATAAATCGGCCCTCTATCTCCTGTCTCCTAATCATTGCTTGGTCCTTTTCTAGGAGAGCACTATCCCTCTCCATATGCATAACATCTTTCTCTACAGTCAACACCCTGAGCCTCTCCTCCAAGGCCTCTACTTGGGCCTGTAAATTAGTTTTTGTATCTTGGGGAGTCTCCTCATCCTGTCCTTACCTCCCCTCTACAATCCTATCTCAGAGCTCCCTCTTTTGCTCCCCCATCACTACCTCCTCCTCCTCCTCATCAACTCCATATCTTGTAGGAATCCCAAGGACATCAATATCCAAGTCCTCCCTCCCAACCTTCGCCTCTGCATGCTCTTCTACTCCTGCCTCCTCGACAACATGCTCCCCTCCAATCTTAGCCTCTCTACCACCACCAAGATCCAACATCGGTATGCCCTCAACCTCTGCCTCTACCTTGCGGATAGGTGATATTCCACCTACCCGACCACCTATCCTCCCCCATCGACCTTGTTGACCAACTCTACCACCACCACCACCACCTCTGCCATCATCCCACCCCTGCCTCCACCCCTGCCTCCACCCTTGCCTTTGCGTCGACCTCTGGGCCCTGTCCCCCATCTCTCCACTAGTGCCGACTAATTTGGATCTGTGTAAGGTACAAGCCGATGCTCTGCCCACCAGGTATCATAGGCTACAGTAGTCCCCGGATTCGCTACCCCACCCCTCCATCCCCACTGAGTAGGCTGTAATGCCTGAATGTCTGCCTCCCCTAGCACCACAAGTATCATGGGCCCCCACAATGGAACCTCCCTAAAAGAGAAAGAGAATTTTTCTTGACCTTGAGGATCATCTTGAACCTCTCCAAAATATCTCAACACATGATTTGGAAGGTGGCTCTCAATAATATAAACACTAGAAACTGTCCTCCCAATCAGGTACTATGTCTGTTGACAAAAAGGTAAGTGCTTGTCCTCGTCTGACCATCACCCACAATCCATGTATGGTCTCCAAGTAAACTGAACTAAGGTATCCAATGCATGTCTCCAATACCCAGTATCTCCAACATGGCTCTGTGTAATGTTTCCTGCATAACGGAAAACATAAGGGGATCTAGTATCCCGCTCAGCAGTAACTGGGGGCGAAACACAACAATGTGTTCCCACGCCCAGATCATGAGAAGAGTAGTGCCACAACTCATATGCACATCTCTGTATGCTATATCATGAAGATGGAAGTATAACATGGAAAATAAGCATGGCCCTAGGCATAAACAACCTCCCTCTCTAACATGCCAACTAATATCTCTCCCCACCCAACAAGAAATCCATGACCTCGACGGTCAGGAAGAACTATGCCAGCTATCAATGTACATAACATACAATCTATCCTCTCATATCTATCAGCCAAAATCTTCCATCTAATCTCATAATTCTCCATCCCTAACCTCCTAATATCATCATATACATAGAATCTAGTAATCTCACTATATCCTCTTTGTGTATCATACATAACTCTCTCGCCTCTAATAGGCAATCTCAGAATCCTATATACATCCTCCAATGTCACAGTTGCGTCTCTAGTAGGCAAATGAAATGAGGTCTGTGAATGTCATCTCTCACATAAAGCAGTGAGCATACCTCTGTTCACCTGAATCATGGGCATCATACATACATGATGCAACCCTAATCTCCATAACAACCGTGTCTCTCCACTTTGTAGCTGATCTTTGAGCTCATATGCCTCTGGCCGTGACTCCCGAGTATAAATTGAATCTAATATAACCTACAAAGGCATTGAAAAATTATGTATCAGACAACAAATCATTCATCTTTTCATTAATTTTTTTTTCAAAAGTTTGATAGTCAGATGCGTCGCTTCAAAAACAAATGCAGTGCACACTATCAGATGCGTTAGTCTAAATTGCAAATGCAGTGCATAATAACACATGCATCCTACAAACATGCATATGTGTTCCACAAACCAAATGCATCACAAAATTATGGCATCTTTATAATCAAACAAATGTGTCACATTACCTACAAATGCGGTGCATATTTATGGCCTATCTATTATGTAAATGCAATGCAAAATAACAAATGCATTCCATAAAACTTTATGCGACTATATTAATCTCATATGCGATGAATAACTACACATGCATTGCATAAATTATCAATTGCGTTGAATGCCTAAATGACCTAAATTTTGTCTAGACATGTTTTAACATATGCATCGTTCTGTGAGAAAATGCGTCACGTACGGATGCATATGCGTTGAAATTTAAATGACACATCTATTAATTAAACTTTACATGCCTAGAAAAACATGCAAAACAAAATTTGAAAAGTTCGTTCAAGGGTACATACCGGGGGTCTCATGTCAGAAAGGCATCTGAAGGTTTGGATCTTGTATCCACGATGATCGCTGTAGGGAATTGGCGACATTTCACAAAGAGCTTAGAGCAGAAATCACTAATCTTTAATTATTTAGGGTGCAAATGATTTGATTTTCACCCCAATTTCTATTTATACCTAGGGTTTAGGGTGGCATTTCTTCTGACCTTGTCTATTGGCCACATAAACTTCCATCTTCAATCAACCCGTACACAAACCTGACACCTCCAAATTCATTTTCGTCAACTCCACTACATTTTTGGCTATCAAATTGACTTATCAGGACTATTTCCTAAGTTTTTGAATTTTTTCTAAAATTCGTCAATTTTCTCGAGGGGGTATACCCTAACCTATTTCGTACTGGGGCATGACTGGGTCATGTTTTAATCGATTTTTCTTTGACACAAAAGCCGAAACGACATTGTATCAAAGAGGGGAAAACTGTAGACACTGAAAATTGGTCTAGGCCCGCGAGTACCATTTTTGACATAATTTTTTAATGTCCATGGTCACGATTAAATAATGTTAATTATTTAATTATTTCCTATACACATCCTTCTTCTATTAATTAAATAGCTTTAATGATTTAATTATTTCATTATGACCTTTATTCAACTTTGATTAATTAAATAAATCTTATTTATTTAATTATGCCACTAATTAATTAATTCTCTTTTCTGAATTAAATAATTTATTATTTAATTTACCCTTTATCATATTTTGACTATAATTAAATATTAATTTTGAATTATTTAATTATTCAATTAACCTTTTCAACAGTCAATTAAATAAATCGTTATTTATTTAATTAAATCCTTAAATTTTGAATGTTGAATTAAATAAACATTTAATTCATAAAAATAGTTATTCCTGTCACATTCTTCTATCGCCGACTTATCTAATTATTCACTCATCATCTGACTTGAGATCTATTTGAATCCATCAGTTGTCTTCTGATTCAATATCTGATCGTCTCTGCGAAGAGACTCTCTATCATAACCAGTCAGTTATCTAGTTAAGACTCTTATGCATGAACATATTTTATTAATCAAATATCTTTATTTAATTAATTAATTATGTGTGCATTCGAACAGATCATTGTCCAAATTCTGTCTTTATCCTTTTCATTCAAACTTTATTCTTCTAATTTTCAAATACTTTTAACTAAAGATTAAATCATATTTTTAATCTTGATCTCTTATTCTTTCAATTTTCGAATAGTCTTAACACCCGATTAAATTATTATTTAATTTAATCCTCATCTTGCAGAATTTTCTAACTCACGTTCTAAATGACACAAATCTCACATCGCATGACATTCATCAATCTCGATCGTTGATCTCTCTTTTGAATTTGAGTCGATTGTTTGAAAACCAACTTTCTATAAATTGATTGACTTTTGTCATTATTCCTCCTCCCAAAATCGATATACTTTTGGAAGAAGAACTTGTAATCTTTGATTTTTTTCTATAATAACATACAAACAATGGCTATATTTGCACAATTATTGAAAATATGAGGGAAATTATACTACATAAGGCAAAATGGAGAAGGACAACATAGATAATTTGAAGAAGTTGACAGATATTTAGTGAGAATGTTTCATTTACTTGCTTTTGTTTATTGCTTTCTGCTTTGTTGTTTAATGTAGGTTAGATTATTGTTTATATGCTTTAACTAGTTTCTTTCTAGCAGTTTTCCTATGTTACAGTTGGATATAAACTTAGAAACAATTCAGAACAAACCACTAGGAGATTAATACCATATTATGGTCCATCATATTACACTGGTGAATGGAGAAGGCTAACAGAATATAAGCCTAGCATGTCAACATATGGTCTAAATTAAAATATGTATACACATCATCTCCAATTGGAAAGTGGAAAAATAATTAATAGAGGTCATCTTATGTATAGAGATGAACGTGCATACACACACAAAAATATTGCAGGATTTATAAATAGTAGTAAGGGAAGGGACCCTAATGTAAGACCAAATTGTCAATTTGTTGAGGTTATAAATGATAAAGATGAAGATATGGAAAGAGAGGTTGATATATTGATAATGGTTGAGGCTATTAAGGACCTTACCATTGGGGATGAGTTATTGATTGATTACCCCTTCTTAAAATGTACTCTTGTGCAAAAGAAAAGGGAAGAACAAGGTCTCCCTAAGGATGTTCCTAAGTGCATAAAACCAAAGAATAATAAATGAGTGTGGACTGATATTTTATAAACTATGTTGTCAAAATTGTGTTTTATTTGAATTATTGTATAAAAAAGGTAGTCTATAAAATAATGGTCCATTATTCAATCGATGTATATATGTTCATACAATTTATATTTATATTTTTTAAGCCATATTTGATTATATTTCTTTAAAATTGATACATTTATGATTTATCCAATTGTTGCCAAACATTAAATAATGCTTGCATTTGTTGATAGGTAGAAGATGTTGATGAAAGACAAACTAATACCCATGATCCAATTGGGTTATTAAGATTTGGACGGGATGATCCAAACCATCCTTTAAACCATACTAGGGCGAAAAGAGATAGTTTGAAGAGATTACTACCACTTGAGAAATTTGAAGAGCTGATGAGATTTGCATACATTGATGAGATGATACCTAGCCTTAATGATGTTGATCATGATAGTGAAAATGCAGTGCATGAAGAAGGATTGAATGAAATGCTTGCAGGTTTCTTTGGGGATGGAAACAATGATGACAATAATGATCATATGGCTGATAGTAATGATGATATCAGGGGTAATTACCACCAATGTAATGTTGATGATAACAACCCAAAAGAATCCATCAAGCAAGCAACGAAGACACTCATGTTAAAATCGAGTGCAAGTAGAACCTCACAACTGGCATGCACATTAGTATTATTAGAAATCAAGTCACTATTCAGCTGGTCAGACAAAGGATTCACTACCCTACTGAAGTGAGTTGAAATCTATTTCTTAATTTCCGTTGTCAATTGGTGTACACAATTTGTAAACATTCATCGAATTCATTTATATTTCTTTAAGGGGATTTTAAAACCATATATTGTATATAAACAGTCCTAGTATAGATTGACATATCAAACATGTTCATCATAAGTCAAACATTCAATTTATTTAATCTATGGAAATCTTATAGGGAACTAAAAACTAAAATATTCCCCAAAGAGAATGTGTTGCCATCAACTTGCAAAGAGGTGCATCTGTTGTTGGTTGAGTTGGGGATTGAATATAAACAAATTCATTCATGTAAAAATGATTGCATTTTATACAAAGATGAATATTAGAACAAGGTAGAATGCCTTGTATGTAAAGAGGAGAGATATCGTACAAATGTACAAGGTCCTACAGTTCCAAATAAGGTTTTACATCACATGCCAAATATACCTAGACTTCAACAAATGTTTCATTGCAAGTCACTTGCACAATTGATGGTCTGGCATGCAAAGAATAGGAGTAAAGATGGATTCATGCGAATCCCGACCGACTCCAAAGCAATGAAACACATAGAGGAAAAATGGCCAAGAAAATTCAAAGATGAAACCCGTAGTATCAGGTTTGGTCTTGCAATTGATGGAGTGTGCCCATTCTCTTTCTTGATCTCAAATTATAGTGTTTGGCCAATCGGATTGATAGTACATAATATTACCCCATGGATGAGTGTTAGAAAGGAGCACCTTATGCTGAATCTCATTGTTCCAGGAAAAATAATTAAAAACATGGATGTTTATCTTGCGCCTTTTATTGATGAGATGCAACTGCTATGGAAAGGCATAAGAATGTATGACATATCACGTCCTCCACCAAATAGGTCCTTCATATTGTATGGTGTGCTATGTTGGACTGTTCATGATTTCCCATGACTTGGTGTTTGTTCTGGTAAGATAAAATATTTACGTATTTACACTCATAATTTATTTTCATCTCAACTTTCATACTTAGTTTTATACTATTTTTTTGATGTTATTAACATTACTTGTTGAATTGCAGGGCTTCAAACAAAGGGGATATTTGCATGTCCAAGATGTGCAAAACAATTTCAAGGGTGGTATTCTAAAGATCTACATAAATTTATTTACGCAAATAATCGGGTTTTTCTACCACTAGATCATAGGTTTAGAAATCGCCTAAAGAATCAATTTGATGGAAAATTTGAAAATAGAGGCCCTCCCATGATTATGGGTCTAGGTGATTGAGAGGAGTTTTTTGATCGGGGTGATTCAATTTAAGAACTAAAACAAGTTCTAGTCAATATGCCAAAAGGAATGAAAAGGAAATCCATATTTTATGAGCTCCCTTACTAGAAGGATCTATTAATATCTCACCTATTAGATCCAATGCACATCTTCAAAAATGTCCCAGATTCTATATTTTGACATATATCAGGAAAAGAGAAGGAAACCTTATCTTAGAGGAAAGATATTTCTCTTTCACGTGCCAAAATTGATAGAAAACATTTGTGGCCAAACAAGGAAAATGAAACATATGCATAAGCTCCATGGATTTTGAAAAAAGAGAGCTAGACCAACTAAAAAATGTTATCCGTTCAATAAGGAAAATACTAGTTATGGGTCATCATTCAATAAATCTTTTATAGTTGATGGACATATCACAGGATTTAAAACACATGATTTTCATAATTTTATGAAGGTATTATATATCATCATTTAACATTTACTAGTAACATTGATTAAGTACTAAATATATTTTGATATTTTGTTGTGTGAGAAAAAATTACTAATGACCTCTTCATAAATGTGTTTGATAGAATATCATGCCATTGACAATTAGGGGGGATTCCTGTCTTATAGTTGACTTAAGGAATGCCATAAGTCAATTGTCAACATTTACAAGGTATGTGGTTATATGAAATGTTCATGTGTGAGAGACATAAAGATATTATATTGCATTTTAATTTTTGACTAAAGGTTCATACTAATTTACTCTTCTTGTATTAGGTGGGTGACCTCCAAGGAGATCCACAAATTTGAAGTGCCAAAGTGGAAGAAGGAAATTGTATGTGTATTTGAGAAGGAGCTCCCTACAAGTTTCATGGATCTACAAGTCCATTTACTTATACACCTAGTTGATGACATTGAATTAGTGGGTGTTATATCAATGAGGTGGATGTTTTTATTTGAGAGGTATATGAAAATTCTTAAAAGATATGTCCGACAAAAGGCACATCCAGAGGGTTGCATGGCTGAAGGGTATGTATTGAATGAAGAATTTTTCTTCCTATGTGAATTCATTTGTAAGGAGTTTGAAGATGGGCCACACATTTGAGATGAAGAATGAGCATAAGATATTATTGATTGAGAAAAACTACAATCTAATGGTGTTTAAGTATAAATTAGTAAGTAAATTCACGATCAGTGTGGTTTTTTTTTTTCTTGCAATCATTAATTTACTCTATAATTTATTTGTCAAATTAACAGTATGACATTTGGAGTTTGAAATAAACATGTTGACATGTAATAGGTGTAGACGAAATTTCTATACTCGACAAATTCATTATGTATTGCATGGAAATTATGAACAAATGGATTGATTTGTATGATAAAAAGAGAGAAGAAGTGTTAGAAGCAAGGAGATAGTTTAAGAGTTCAAACCCAAGGAATAATCCACTTCCCACTGATCTACTTGGGGAATGGGTCAAAGATTGCACTCTAGAATGGGTTACTAAACAAATTCAAAATCAAATAAAAGATGCAGGTATAGATTCAAACATAACATAAGATGAAATCAACATGTCTAGAGGATGTGAAAGAAAGGTATAGTTGGAATTTTACAAAATGTTGTTTCCTTACAGTTTTGACACTATTAACTGTTTTAATATTCATCATTATATTTGTTTTCATTGAAATAAATGGTCTTTCATAGGCGAGGGACTATCCAGCAATGTGGGCATATGGTTGACATTATTGTGTAGAAAGTGTAGATGTAAAGAGACAATCCTTCGATTGTGGTATCATGGTTGACTTCAAGCAATCCAGTCGATCAAGCTCAAAAGATAAAAATATATTGAAGGGAATCTATAATATGTTGGGAAAATACAAGAAATTATTGAGTTGGATTACCACTCTTTTAAATGTTGTATTTTTAAGTGTAGATGGTATGAAGCATTTGAGAGGACACAAAGACATGATACATATAGTGGATTGTTTTCTATAGATTCCTCATGCTTCCTACCGGAGGATAAGGAGCCTTATGTTCTACCAATTCATTATGATTAGGTATTTATTTAACTCAAACAAGAAGCGATAGTGATCATTTATCTATTAATTCATATTTTATTGCAAATGTATGCATGTGTTTATTAATCAATAAAATTGTTATAACATACGTCTAATATATATATTTCGTTCATGTGCAGTTATTTTTCTATGAAGATATTTTGGACCCGAAATGGATGTTTGTCATACATTATGATCCAAGATTAAGGCATGTATTTGATGATGCATTAGCGGATACTGAGAAAAAAAATGATGACCAACAAAATGAGAGAGAGGGATTAGAGAACATCAAAGAAATTGACATCCATGATGATGTTGAAGATGGTTATGTTCAGGCACAAGAAGACAACAATCCAGAGTTAGATGATGTTATGGAAGACAACAATATAAATGGTATCAAAAATGATGATCCAAATACATCTGGTAACAATATAGATGGTCTACAATAAAATTTCAATGATGATGAAGATGATGCAGATCAAGATGAGGATGATGATAATATTAATTACTTGAAAGAGCATATGAACATTGACAATGATACACTGGATGACATTGTAGCAAAAATAATGTTAATGACCAAGACTTCTAAATTTTCAGAATTATTTGCAATCCATGTTTAAAAAAGGATGATTCTTATGGCCTAAACTTTGAAATTCTTCAGTAATATTATTTGTGTCGATACAAATTACTTATTGCGATATCCTTAAATTGTTCAATCTTTGGTATGAATTGTTGGTAGAAAAAATTAGGATTACTTGGATTCTTCTTCCATTCATTTTGTATCAACATATGTTCGTGAAGACATAAAAGTTAATAAAATATTAATGCACATAACTCACAATTATTTAAATAAGCAACTTTGTTAACTATTATTTTAAAATAGTTTCCATTTTTATGTTGAACATGTACGAAGGCAAATAAGCTAAAATTTTCAAAAAATTTAGCAGCTCTACCAACATCCACGATAAATTCTTTACTGTATCAACACATTCATTCACATAAGCACAATATCGAGGCTCAATAACTGATATTCATTCAAATATAAGAATAAATAAGGATGAAAAATATAAGAAAAATACAAAATGATGACACAATCATGGAGAATCTCTAATAATAATATGTTCTCCATTATATTACTTCAATTGATATTACAGTGCTCTTATTTAATAATCCTAGTGTTATCCCCTCAAGTTATTGTGGAAGTATGAAAGGAATTTTAATTCTTAAGTTGATGGAAACCAATCAAAATAATTTCTTTGAAAGGAATTTTAATCCTTAATAGGAGCCAATTAGAGTAAACTATTTGAAAGGACTTTAATTCACACCTAACCAAAAACCAATCAAAGCATCCACACAGTAACAACAAATGTGCCCTGATAAATCTTGCAAACTTAAATAACTTGAAAAGATCACTTTGGAGACAACAAAGCAATAAATAAGAATGAAAATTTGACACAACAATTGAACACTGAAAATGGATTATGAATTATAATCAGTCATCTCCATTATATTTCCTTTTAAATAATATGCATTATAACAAACAATTATGATGTTTGATGATAAATAGTTAATTAACATAAATGAAAAAATAACACTTCAGCACATGAATGCATTAATATGTTAATATTTCAGTAGGTGCCCGTGACCACTTAAGATTTGTTCAAGGCTCCTACTCCATGATAATGCACCACCTACAAAGTGTATCTTCCTTATGATGTTGGTTGGTCTTTAAGCTCCAATGGCTTCCCCTATGTATTTGTTGCATCTTTGGTTTGGTTGATGAACAAGTTGATGGTAGAGAGATGACGAGTGTATTCCTCCTCAGCATAAGTTTCCACGTTGGCAATTGCACCCTTCATATCATATTCCACATAAATCATCTTTTCAAATTGTTTATGTGTATTTGTAACACCATCTCTTCGTCGTTTATTTCTTGCAATGCAATATGTAGATATATGGCGAGCTCATCCTTCCAATCATCTTTCTCCCTAGGATTTCCAAGGCTATTATGGACTACAGGATGCAAATAGAAATAGTCAAGGTCATCTTTGAGCCTATTTTCATACTTGTCGTGTGATTCTACCAGCTTATTGTATGTCTGGAATGTTTGACCTTTCATGGCTTTCTCATTTTGGAGCTCCTCCCTTTTGTCAATCATTCGTATTTGCAATCTTTCATTCTCCACAAGTGCTGAGTTTTTTTCTTTAAACAATTTCCAATATTCATCAACACAATCCATCATCTTGTTGAATATTTCTTTGACTATCTCAGACACAACATTATATTTAGTGGTTTTTATTCCTGTTTCCTGCTCATTGCATTTCTCTTGAGACTTCTGATGACAATGTTTCCAGTAAGCTACATCTGCTAATGTATCCAATATTCTTTTGTCACTCTCTAACTATGGGGAATATAATTGTAATTTGGAAGAGGAAGATGTTTTATCTCTGTGACTAGCCACCTCCTTCCTTAATTTATCATTTTCTTTTACTAGTTTTTCAATTTGTTTCTTAGTGAATTTGGAAACATTTATGTTTAGCTCAACTGTTTCAATGGGGTTAGTGTCCCCTACCCTGTGGACCAAAATATGTCCAAATACTTGGTTTGGATTACTGATGAGAGCAGGCCTTTTATCTTGAGGATACAATGCCCAAATTAGCAGGGTGGATTCATCTAGGTTGTACCCTGATCGTGAGTACATTTTATCACTTGCCTCTTCCATTAGATTCATTGTTTTGTCTCCTCTTTTCCTAAAACTATTGAACACTATTACAGAGTTGATGTCCCATCCTGGTAAGAGTAGTACCCCAGCCTCTTGAAGTAATTCTTTTCCCCTTTGAGAGGTGATAGATTCTAACTCTTTATCTATTTCTTTTCTCAACTCTTCCAAGGCGACTGCCTCCTTCTCAAGAGTGATATCCTTCATCCTCTGTCTTAGCATTCTGCCTTTATGCTCATAAAAAATGATTTAAATTCAGAAGTCTTAAAAAAATCACTATTATAAATAAATTCTTGCGTGACCTTAACTCTCACGTCATCAGAGAGTTCATTTGATGCTTCAAATTTGACAATGTTTTGTTCTTGAGGTGGCTCATATTGTGTAACTACAGGGGCACTTATCTGTTTGACCTCATCATCCTCCTCATCAATCTCTTCTTCATCTTCTTCACTCATGGTTGTATCTATAGAGAAGTTTATTTCTAGAGTGGACTGTGAGGGTATGTAATCAAGAGGCTCTATGTCAACCCGCATTCCTGAATAAGTTATCTGAGGTGCTTCAAAGACATCTTGGGGTATATCTTTTATGAGCCGATCAATTCTTTCCAAAGGATCATGTACTTCATTAAATGCCCCTGAATAGGATGGGACATTTCTTTTCTTCCAAGTCTCAACAAGCACAACTTTGTTATATACAGTCATCCTATCTTTTGTTGAGGCCTCATCATAATTTGTTATTACATCATGAATATAGAATTTGTGTTCATGCCATGATATTCCTTGTGATAATTTTTCCTTGTGAATAAAACTATCTGTATGAAAATTATTTCTTTCATTACCCAATAGTAAATTGTATTTTTCCAATTTTGTATCAATTTATTCATACCCTTCACTGGTGGCTACTGTAAAATCTCCAAAGCACAAAGTGCTAGGCATGATAGACTAATTACTGTATCTCTTAAGATGTTTTGCATCAGATTTAGCCAATTGTCTCACAATTTCCAAATAGGCTATTCTGTATGGAACTCTTTTTGGCAATAGATTTGGGGCTCCTTCAAACCCATAGACTCTAATCATAGTGCAATCAATAAATGCATACCAATCCCCCCAGTTATGATTTACCTTTTTCTTGGGGTCCTTTTCCTTTGGTCTCAAGAATTTTTGTATTTTAGGGGACATGTTATAATTACATGGATGTCCCAACAATTTCAACAATGGCTTGACAAAATATTCCTCAAAGTACAAATAGTGTGATCTACCATATTTGTTATCCCATATGGAAGTCCACATAGGTTTATAATTCCTACTTTCATCTGCATCTCTTATCCTTAATTATTCTCCCCGAAACCTTCTAACTTGTCCTTCATGTAGAAGCAAATGCATAAACAAAGAGTAATGTTTGAAATCATGAATGCTATCACTGTTGCTTTTGATCCTTCCCATCCCTTGGTTCAGAGCATTGGCTAAATAACTAGCATAGTCAAATGGTCTGGAATCTTTGATTTGTATGTTTGCAACCAAGACCATTGGGGAAATTTACATGAGGGGTGGGACCTCTAATCCTAACACTTGTCCAACTAAATAATATGTATATTGAAAATATTCTTTAAATAAATCCTCATGAAATGAAGGGTTATCATTACTAGAAAACCTTCTAAGTTGGCTACCTTCATACCTGGGCCTATGTAGTGGTAGCTTCCATCTTTTATAGCTCATTTCCATGTGACAATACTCTTTTAGAAGGTCTTTGATTGTAAATGGTAAATTCATAGAGCATTCCAATTGAAAAACTTTAGATATGAGATCTTTGGAGATAATGAGAATGCCAAACCCATCTTGTGATTGAATAACTCTTCTTTTAGGGTCATATTTGTTGGCTAGAGCTTTAACTAGCTTTGTATTAACAAACACATTGGGTACCACTAATCTTCCTAGGTTCAATCTCCATGGGTTGTAGACTAGTTGAAACTTATACTGTTTCCTATAATGGTATATGAATAGCTCATATCCCCACCGTGGTGTCCACACGTCTCCTAAACCTTTGTGCTTGTCCCATAACTTATCAATGGAAGGATTTTTTAGTGCAATCCTTTTAGGTCTTGACCTTGATCCCAGGCATTGGTCAATTAAGTCCTGGTTTAGAAGTCTTCTCTCCTTTTTTTTTATTTCTTCATTTTTGACTTTTTTGAGCTTTCTTCCATTTTTCAATTTTCTTACAAGTCTTTATAGAAGCAACTTCTTCGTCAATTTTTGTATACTTAATTATATTCACTTTCATTGGTTCTAAGCTATGTAGTAATGGTGAATTCCCAACCTCCTTTACTTTGCTCCCACATCCAGCGAATCCTTTTCAAGTCTTAATGAAAATATGTGATCAAATTGAGGTATAATTCACTCAGCTCTAGCTCATATACACTCCACTTGCTATCAATCTTGTCATCGGGCAGGTCATTTATTTTGAATATCTCAACAATATAAACGAGACATCACATTAGTTAGAAATAATCATCATCGTTGCATCAACGAGACCATGATTCTATTTTCACCAATAACCACCTTCTTCATCGATGAACTCCTTCCTTTTGGGGTATCGGTGGGATGCTAGATAATGTCTCTCTGATGTGCCCTAGTTCCTTTGATATCCTTCCTTGACATGTATTTGACAATTCATGGTCTTATCGGGTCATCATGGAGACTCTTGTTAGCCTTCCACCAATAAGTGTCACTTCCTCTGATGCCTTCAACATTTTATCATTGCATCAAGGAAACCAAACTTTATGTTGGCCCAATATCCTTCTGTTCCCTCGATATAATTTCACCACATGTTGAACTTCATTACTGTATAATGTATCGCTCCATCGGTGGGACATTGTGTTCCCTTCCGTCGATATGTTCTAGTGCTGCCGATATTATTTATTTAATATGTTCTAATCCCTAAGATATGCACATAAGACCAATCAATCATGAATTCAACCAAAAAATAGGGTGCTACACTTGGCACTACACTCGACGCTAGACTAGGTGCTAAATTAAATTCCAAAGTAGGTGCATAAATAGGTGTTAAATTAGGTGCTATTATCGGTGCTACACTCGGGAGCTAAAATCGATGAAAAATTGGTGCTACGATTGGCGCTAGACTCGATGCTAAATTTGGCACTGAACTTGGTGTTGAACCCAACATTAAACATGGTGTAAACATCAATGCTACTTTGCACTAAATTTAGCACCTGCTTGTTCTGGCTGGTGTAGTAAACACTAAAAATAGCCCCGACCTGACAAATAGCGTCGAATTTTTTAGAAAATTGGAGAAAAATACATTAAAACAGTGGGTGGAAGCAAAAAAGGGAGCTAATCACAGGGATTTGTTGTAGTGTTGTCAATACCATAGAACTCTTGGACATAGTACCGATGAGTGTTGTGCCTTAAAGAGGATATTAAGTGGATTTATTCTACTAACAATTCTTATGACTTCATAATTGGATAGAAATTACATTAAGTTTTCTCCTTGTCATGCGATAGTTGTAGGATCATAGAATACTCACTATTACATGTTTTGCATTCATTTCAAATCATTTTCTATATTGCAAGGATCTCATTCTCACCACTTATCTCAGCTTATTCTTGCCTTGCACTTAGTGGAAGCAAGCGGTTAGATAGCCTTGTCGTAGTTTGGCACTTGTTGTTGTCCCTTTGGCTAGTTATCTACCTTTTACATATACTGAACAAGATTGGGATGTGGATGACCCGTTGTAGGTTGAATTGCATGTGGCTTATTAGTCTTTTTCTTTGTCTTCTTTTCATGTTCTTTGTGTGATTGCATGTGCATAATGTGATCCCCTATATTGTTCTGTTTGGCATGTCTTCATGTTTATTCCTCCATTTATACCTACATTCTTCTATATGTCGTAAATCCTTTATCCTTTTCTTTTGTCTTGTGTTTTCCTTTTGGGGATGATGTAAGGAATTAAGACATTTAGGTCTCTTCCATGTTGACCCAAAATCTTTTCTTTGTTTTCACCTTCTATGTGTTATTCCTCCAGTTCTACGAGTATTTGGGGAATGATGACGTTTACAAGCTCTATAATTACATTGTAGCAAAGACACACACTGAACCCAAATCCATGGATCCCTTATGTGAGTTTGGGATTTCATTTGGGGGAAACCTCTTTTTTATGATTTAGCATGGCTTTCCAAATAAGCTCTCATCTCTTCTTTATTGTTTAGAATTTATCATTTTCTACTTTAAAGTAATTGCTAATAGCATGGTGTTTAGCAATTTATTTAAAGTGGGGGCATACATTGGCATTATCATTTTGAAAATTTTGACTATATCTTATGTTTCAAAGTGCGGTCTTCTTACTTCACGTGATGTGTCCTCTTCTTGGTGATGTCATTGGGTTTAATGTCCTTCAAGAGTGCAACCTTTATTGGCATATGGCATTCCTCTTAGTGGTGATGTTATACATTGCATTCCCTAAGTTATGAATATTTTATCTTAGAATTTTCCTCTCTTGGAGACATTAGGCACAATTCTCCCTAACAAGATACCTTTCATGAACTAAGCAAAACCCCTTTGAATATGTCTTATCCTATTTGCATTTTTTTCATAAGTGTTTAGCATAATGTAGCTTGCTAACCTTGTGAGGCTCAAATTTACAACCCTTTTTCATGGCCACCAAGCATAACACACCTTGCTTAGTGGATCCCTTTTTGTTCATAAGTGCTTAGTATAACACAACTTGTTGGCCTTATGAAGCTCAAAATTCATATTTTTGTGGTGCCTTATCAAAGTTAGCGGAGGTATAACTTTGGTATGGTTAGTATGATGAGAGCTTGTAGACCTGACATGACTTTCT
Source organism: Sequoiadendron giganteum (assembly GCA_007115665.2). Classification (NCBI taxonomy): domain Eukaryota; kingdom Viridiplantae; phylum Streptophyta; class Pinopsida; order Cupressales; family Cupressaceae; genus Sequoiadendron; species Sequoiadendron giganteum. The sequence goes on along the minus strand of CM021102.1, from coordinate 178,884,616 downwards.
CATTATACGATGAGAGCCTATAGACGTGACATGAATTTATCACTTAGTCACTTTTCAAGGGCTCACCTAATGTATATCGAACTACACTAGCCCGTGTGAGCACATTTTTTTTTATAGTGGGTAGTGGGTTTCACTTGTGAATGTTTTTTTTGGACAAATAACTAAGGCTTGATCCACATCGATTTGAACAAATAGTCGAGGCTTTATCCACCCCTTTTTTTTTTTTGATGAATAGGCAACTATCTATATTAAAGTAAAGATAAAGTTACATATTCACAAAAAAAGGGTGGGTGGTAAAAAGGCACACCCCGAAAGTCACATGGGCAGTGCCCAAAAAAAGCCAAAAAATATCATCCAATCACATGGGCTGAGCCCGAAAGTCCAAGATTATAAAAAATAACAACAATAAAAAGGCCATTAAGCAGCTAGAGCAGTGCCAACATAGCCTGGAGGGTCTCTATCATCCATATTTTCCCCCCATACATCAACGGGGTCTAGAGTGACGTCAGGAGGAGCACCCCAGCCATCGTCATCATTTTTTTTCCTTTATCTTCTTCCTTGCGTCGAGGCGATATTGCAAGCACTAGATGCAGAAAGCTTTTACCAGCATCTGGCCATCCAAAACCAGAGGTAGGCGGATCATCAAATGGGCACTAGAAACCACCACCACCACTCCCTGAAGCACAACTAGAGGGCCACCCCTAGCCAGCCCGCAACGGAGGAGAGTGGGCATGCCGAGGAGGGCGAGAGTCCCACTGAGAAGGAGGCTGAGGGCGGGGATGTGCGGAGCCACTCCTCTACCGGCCCCGCAAAGGTGACTGACCATGAGAGGAGGAAGGTGAAGCGGACCCGAGCCATAGTACACTGGGCATTGCCCCAGTGGTCAAGAAAAACTTGGAGGTGAGCAACCTCCAATGTAACTTTATTCGCTTGCACCTGTATTTGTAAAAGCACATTAGAGAAAATAAAAACTTTAGCATATAAAGATACATTAATATCCATTTGAGAATGAGAAAGTATGCAAGAATTTCTATCTTTCTAGATATTGAAGAGGATTTTCACCCTAAAAGTGTGCCAAAGCTAGGTAAACTTAGCAAGGATCCCAGTCAGATATCCCAGTAGAACCATATGCCAAGAAAAAGGTTTCGACCAAAAGGGCTGAAAGAAGTCATGAATCCAAGTCCAAAGCTGCTGAGCTCTGGGACAAAACTAGAAAAGATGCTTAAAAGTCTCAGCTTGCCCACAAAAAAGGTAGCGAGGGTCCTAGACCCCCAAGTGAACAAGCCAAGAGCCCATAAGTAAGCCTTGGAAAAGAATACACCAAGCAAAGTGGGCAAGCTTTGGATTAACACTTGCAGACCAAGTGGCAGAAAATATTTTACGCCACACATGAGCAGAATATGGGAGCAACCACCTCTGGTTCAAACTGTGAATCATAGGAAAATGGGGTGAAAGCCACCTGTAACCAAGTCGAGGCTTGTAATTTCTGAAAGGGGTGTCTGGGAACCACTTCTAGTCTTCCCACCAGGGTTTGGTCCCATGAATGCCAAATTTATGAAGCATTTATGTTGGAATGGCACTCACCAGACCATCATAAGTAGCACAGTCTTGGTTTTGAAGTCTGTATTGGGTACAAAAGGTTTCCCATGGCATGATACACATAATGGGTCTATGAAAGACCTGATGCAAGGTTTGAATACCCTTTTTGTAAAATTTGAGTGCTTTGAGCCAAGGTGACTTAGCCAATGGTTGACCATTATGCTAAAAAAGAGGAGACCACCAAATATTTTGCTGATTGAGCGAAAGCCCATCATGAAATCCAGAGCTGGTCCATCGGAGCCATGGCTTAACAACCTCCCAAGCACACCAAATACTTTTGGCCACAAAAGTCCCAACAATTTGGACTAGTTCCTTCATGACCAAAAGGGTATGAAAACTGATCCCCTTCCAAGTGAGTCTGTGAGCATGAAATCCGGAATGAATACAATGCCTGAGAAGAATTTTCCAGGCCTCATCCCCAGTAAGGGCACGGATAATCCACTTGACACACAGAGCAGTCCCTTGGCATTGAGTGGAGAGCAACCCAAGTCCTCTAGAATCTATGGGGAGGTAGCCAAATTCCCATGCAAGATGGTGAAAACCCCTATGGGTTTCAGAAGAGGCCCAAAGAAAATCTCTAAGTAACTTTTCAAGCTTGCCATAAGAAGCTTTGGAAGGAGCCCAACTAGGAGGAATAGTACACATGAGTGGTAGCCAAAACTTTAGAGCACACCTGGAATTTTATGGCCAAAGAAAGAGGCTTGGTAATCTAGTAAGCAAGTTTCTGCTCGACCCTGGAGAGAATAAATTTCCGAAGCTTGGTCGGGGATACCTAGAAAGCAAAAAGAATGCCCAGGAATCAAAATATATCTCCTGGTGCTATCCTCTTCCAATTATACTACTGAAGCCAATCAGGCATGGGCAGAATAGACTGTTTGTCATATAAAGTCTTGTGCCATTGGATGGCAGAGCCAGAGGCTAGACAAAAGATATTGAGGCAATCAAGGGAAACTTTAATCGTCTTTTCTTCCTCTAGGAGAGTGAGGAAGGAATCATCCGCAAAGTGGCCATTAACAAGCTGCGCCTAAAAATTTGGGAGAGACATCCCTTTGAAATGCCGTTGTGAAACCGCATTGGCTAAGATGTAGCCAAATCCCTCAGCCACAAGCACATATACAGAAGGGGTAAGACGAAACCCCTACCAAATCGAGCGAAAAAGACCAAAGGAAAAAGATTGGCAGCCATTAATGGTGATACAAGTCGAGGCACCCGCAAAAAGCATACGAACAACCTGAATGAAATTGGGCCCAAACCCCAAATCTTGCAACATCACAAGAATAAAGGGCCATTCAATGTGGTCATAGGCTTTGGAAAAATCAATTTTAATGAAAACAACTTTCTAGTTTGAGTGTCGGGCCCATTCCATACCTTCCTAGACAACAATAATATTGTCCAGAATGAACCTGAATTTGATGAACCCAATTTTATTTGGGTGCACAATCTGAGGCAAGAGATGATGTATTTTCAGAGCTAAAGCCTTAGCTATGATCTTGTAGGAGATATTGAGAAGCGTGATGGGCCTCTAGTTGCAAATGTCCTCTGGATCCCCAGATTTAGGTATGAATTTGATATTAAATTTATTTATTAAATTACCTAGAGGCTTTGCATGAAAAGCCTCAAGGTAAACATGATACAAGTCATGCCCAACACAGTCCCATAGGACCTTGTAAAAATCACAAGGAAAGTCGTCGATCCCCGAGGCCTTGTCATCGGCCATAGAATGAACAACTTCCTTTAGATCATCAACTGTCAAAAATTGATTGTAAAAATTTCTCTAGGCTGAAGAAAGCCTATGTGGCACAATAGAAAGGTAGTCTTGAAGGGCTTTCTATCGCATAGGCGTGGGTTCCTATGTAGTAAAAACCTGCTCATAATGGCACACAAAGGCCTAGAGAATGTTAGGGAGCTCAGAGAGCACGTGAATGCTGTCCTTGATTTTTTTTATGCCTGGGGATGAGTGCTTGGCACGAAGTGCCAAAAAAACTCTTTGGAGGCACAATCATTGATTTTAAGCCAATGCAACTAAGCTTTGATTTGTGCTCCTCTAGCAGCATAATTATCAACCACTTCCTTCTTGTGCCTTAAATTTGCCACCTTGACTTGTAATGATGGGGAAAAAGGGCTGGCTACCAAAGCCTCAGTAGCTGAGTGCAGGTCAGTGGTGGTTGCTTCATAAGATCGCCGATGAAAAATGGCCAACTGGCGCCCATAATGCGTAGAAATCTAGCTGTGCGAGTGATGACATCATTCCACTAGGTAATCCAACCTGCTTGATTAGCTGGTCTGCATTCTGAATTCCACACTCTATGAATGTGGGCCAAAGTGGGCTTGTGGCAGAGCAAAGACATGTTAAAAAAGAATTGAGTTTTACATGTGTGAGGCTAAGAAGACTCCCATTCAAGGTGAAAATAAATAGGGAAGTGATTGGATAGAGTCACATCCAATAACGACTTTATTGGTAAAGCAGAGCTGTCAAAAGAAAAAAAAAGATTGAGCCGAGATCATGGCACGATCAAGGCATTTAAAAAATCTATCAGAGCCAGCCCTGTAATTACACCAAGTGTGCCAGAGGAAATGAGAATGGCGGTGACCAATATTGGGATCAAAAAGCCCCAATTTATTGCGCATGTAAAACTATGCCTCCTGTTCGCCACCTGCCCATCTAAATGATAGGGTGTCATCCTTGTCATACGCTACCTCAACCATATTGAAATCCTCATAGAGTAACCAAGTGGCATCTAGTAAAGAATCAACAATCCAATGCCAAAGCAAAGAACACTCCACAACATCATTAGAGGCATAAACATTAATAATCCCAAAGGAATGATTATCAATGTTAAGGAGAATCCAGACGAGCCGATGAGAGGGATCAGTCCCATGATCAACCACAAAAGCATGCAATCACAGGGACAAAAAGGCGATGGCTCCGCCACACCCAACATCATGCAAAGTGCAAAACATTTTACTAGCCGGCCAAATAGAATGGTAAGCCGAAGCAAGCAAGAACCCAAAATTTTTAACCTCTTGGAGACAAAGCACTTCAACACCAGAATACTTTTGCAAAGTATCTCTAACATAATACTTCCTGGAGAGGTCTGTTAGACCTTGAACATTCCATGAGAGGAAGTTCATGGATGAAACTCCTTCATATTTTCAGAATCTAGTTCCTCTTCATCCAGGGAAGAAAAATGATTTTGTAGAAAATCCTGCGGAACTGAACCAATCTGAATAGGAGGAGAAAACCTCCTCTTTTCTTGCACATATTCACCCTCTTCACATGGTGGAGATGGGCTGTGAGACTACCTTTGAGCTCTCGACGCGGGAGGGATATTTAGCTGGGCATACATAACATCAGCAGGCTGAGGCATCGCCTTTGACCTAGGCTACACCGAAGCATTAACAACTCCAGAAGGAGCGTCTGTCCCCTTCTCTGAAGGGTTTGAAGTGATCTTTGGTGGTTTAGAGGCTTTGGAGGCCGACCTAGAACCAGTTGAATTATTTTTCCAGTTTGTAACCATAGTCCACTTTGTTTCAGCCTTAGTAGAAGGCTCTGTTTGATGAGGCTTTTCAACATCTCGTGATGGGGAAGGTGTATGAGGCACTGCCAAAGGGTAGTCCTTGATCTTGTGGTCTGCTGATTGGCACCGATAGCATGTGTTAGGGAAGTTAAAATACGTGAATTTTTGGGTGTGCCTAATAGCTCCTATTTGAATATCAATAGATTCTTTCAAATCCTTAGATAGGTCAATTTCCAAATAGACCCGCTTCTGGGGCCAGGCTTGGAAAAACCTATCCGGCTCAATACAAATAACCCTCCCTAGTGAGGAAGCAATGTGATTCAGAAAGGGCACACAAGGCAAAGGAAATCTAGGGAACTCAATCAAAACTAAGATCCACAATTTGGTGTCATCTGAGATAGAAAAATCCTGGGTCCATGCCTGGAAAACTAGCAAGGATGACCTAACATACCAGGGACCATGGGCTAAAATAGCCTGGACATGATTGAATTCCGTGAAGCGGAATAGAAAAAAACCCTTGGTCAAGTTTTGGACCATATCAAGGTGGACCCCATGAGGGACCCAAACCTTGCTGACCCATTCTTTCAGCACACTTTCAGGGGGAGTCCTCCCAAAAAAATAACCCACAAGGGTGTGTTGTTCAAGCCACATGCAAGCAAAATCAAAATATGTTAAAGGAAAAATCACATCAGCTGGGGAATCATAGTTCTTACCTCATGAAAGACCTTCAAAAAAAACTTTCGGGGATGTTTGTTCGGAGGAGGAGCCATTGAGTTGGGCCATCAAACTACTAACACCAACATGAATTGCTAGGTTAGAATTGGCTAAAGGCATAATAAAACACTAAGACCATAGTAAATGTGGCAGTACTCAATGAGGAAAGATTTCCTATGTAGTAGGCACAATATGACACAAGAGGGGCCAAGGGTGACCGTAGAAACCACAAAACCCTAGCAGAGCTCATACACTGTTGCAACTCCAAAGATTAGATATTTCTTTTTCTTTGAGTCTTTGACATTGTATGATTGAGTATCTTGTCATTGCTACATATATATGTTTAACATAGGCATGTGTCTCTTGTGCCTTTGTTGATTTTTCCACAAGATCTTAGATCTTGGGGGCTTGATTGTCCTCCTTGACCTTTGTCATCTTATCCTTCCAAAAATTGTATAATTAGACCTCTCTTGACTGTCTACTTTAGTGTGAGTTTGACACAAGGTCATTCTATCACTAAATTGGGGGCTGAATTTAGTGTAGAAATATGTATCTGTTTACATTTTCACACTTTGTTTGGGCCCTCCTAATTAAATTGGACTTAATTATGGCTTAATAATCCCTATTTTACATCTACAATCCTCTTAAATTACATTTTCTGGAGGGGAGACCTAACAATATTAACACCAATATATAACACTTTACCTTGAATAATGTGTGTTCCAAAAATAGGGACTTAGGACCCATTCTCTGATGGGAAAATGAGTCCTCCCTAGGAATTTGAATCTAAATTTAAAATATGTTTTTGGTGGTATTTTAAGGTCACCAAATCCTTATCTCAATGTCGGCTTGTAATGTCTGAATTTTGAGAAATTGAGGATACATACCTATAAATACAAGGTTATTTCACTAAATTTTTCCTAGAATTTTGATGAGAGTATTCCTAAAGCCAAAGTTGATGATCAAGATCATTCAAGAGCATAATTATCAGTGATTTATTGAAATGTTCAATATCCAATCATCATGTGAAAGTCTTCTTGCATCATGCATGTTTTTGGAGCTAACATTGTGATGTAGGTTTCAAGATTCAAGCAAACATTCAAAGTCATATTTCAAGCATCAAGATCCACATCCATTGAATCCATTTCATGCAAGATAAATATCAATATTGCATATTTTCAAAGGTTTATTCAAGGGTTTGGTGATTTTAAACATAGCATTGTTCATTTATCATTCCTTTTTTTTATCATTATTTCAATTCAAGGTTTAATTACCCAATCGTGGTTTGACCAAGGAAAACCCCCATACACCAAAAACAAAAAAAATTCCTCTTGTATTTGTGTTTCAAATCTTAGGTTGAAGAAGGATTGAAGACCTCTTGAAGAGCAAGATTGGAAAAATTGTCAAAGTTGCAAAAGTTGTCAAAGTTGTTGTCAAATCACAAAATCTCACCTATAGATCTGATTTCTGACTTTCTAACATTGAAAATCAAATAAAAAAAGCTACAACATGGTATTAGAGGCTTCTCAAAGTTGTCTAAAAATCTTGACAAAATATCCATTCGCCCATGGGTGAATGAGTCCCAGTTTGTCTCCCAAAATTGCCTTTTGGTGACTGGTAAACAATATTTTTCCATTATGAGATCTACAAAAAGTTTGTTGTTTTTGTCTGTGATATACTTTATATTATTGTTTCAAATTTGAATTAACATAATTAAGTTGATTTTATATTTTTAGTTTTTCTCCCAAAAGCGTTGTTCATCCTTATACCCCCATCCTCAAGCATAAGGAAATAAGTAGATTCTCACATTGAGTCGATTCACCTAAGGGTTGTTATTCAATTCCTTGTGGGGATCTCATTTCCTAATGAAAATAGGAAGATAAGGTCCATCATACCCCCATTTTTTATCATTTCATATTGATGAACCTATTTTTTAATTTCAGGTTGAATGACATATATTTTATTTATTTGTATGGTTTCATTTTTTAGGAACTAATATTTATCTCTTTTTCATGCTATAGATAAAATTCTTTGTCATGTCGAGGAAACGATCAAGGATTAAACCAACACAGGAAGAGAAAGAAGCAAAGAATGTAAAGAAAGAAGAGGGTATGAGGCAACTTTGTGAGAAGACGAAATTGGTCACAATAGAAGAAGACATGCCAATTGAAGAGGAACATGAACCCAACAAGAGATATGGTATTGGTGGCACAAAGAGAATGAAGGAAAAACCTTCGTATAATGAGAGATTTAAATCCCGTAGTTGGAGACATGTCCTCTATTGCAAGTCAAGATGGAGGGACACCATCTACCACATCTCAAGTTGAAATTACAACATCACTCACATGTGAAGAAGGAGGTACACCATATTTTCCATCTCAACTTCAAGGTACATCATCCATTCCATCTCCGATCAAAGGTATGCCATCTATCCCATCTCATTTAAATATTGATGAAATTCCTAATGTTGAGAAAAATTTACCTTTGAGAACACCTCATAGAATTTTGCATAGAAAACCCAAGTATTTGATTGATACTGATGAAAATATTTTGCAGCCAATGGAAGATAAGATTCCAAAACACACTTATAGAAGATATGCTCATAAGATTTGGAGAGTGTTCTTTGAAAAATTAAATGAGACCAAAATATGTCAACTATTTGTTGAAATGATGCGAAATACAAAGTATAGGTCCATCATGAAGATTCTTGGGTTGAGAACATCGAAGGATTCAAGTAAAAAATATATTATGAAGAATCTAATGAGTTCATATGAGAGTGTGGGTAACACCTCATGCACAAAAGATAGTAATTTCACACAACGTGTCATTACATTGACAATAGTAAGTAATCAAATAAAGAAAGTTCATCTCATTAGAAAGAAAATTCAAGCATTGAGAATAAATAGATTTTTTTTATCAAGAGCCATTGGAAGGTGCCAAAGAATTGGGGATATCGATGACAATGAGTTATGGACATTCTTAGGGAGACTACCATGAAAAGATAAACCAATTGTTGAAGCATTGAGATCACTAATTAAAGAATTTTGGAAGAATTACACAAGGGTATCTCTGAATCAAAGGGATGTAATAAGAAGGATAATTGGTAGTCTAAATTGTGAGCCACATCCAAATAATTTTTTGGAAATGAATCAAACAGATTTTTTTGGTAAATTTATAGAGATGTATATTCAAGTTAAAATTTGTCAAAGATATTTTGAAATGATAAAGCCTTTCTATGTCAAAATAAATCACACATGCACTAGTTTTTGTAGAGTACATATTGAATTTTCTATCCATTTTGATGTTTATTGGTCTATATGTATATATTTGCATACTAACAATGTTTTGCAGGATTGTGGCATACATGCTCCACCTACATCTTCAAGAGACTTCATATCAACAATTTTATGTGAAAGAGAGGAAGGTCAATTATGCTTGGATGTCACATGTTAGCATTGTGGTGGCTTGCAATGTATGCCAATATGTGAACATATGGAAAGTACACATGTGGTTATAAATGAACTAGTAGAGTTTGGCAAGTATAAAACAATGGCCTACAATATAAAAGCTGGTAAAGAATAAAAAAGGTGTGATATGGTTATTCAAAATATTTCAGTGTATCAGTTTATGTCTATATTTCGTGAAAATATAGTGTATGAGTATGCAAGGCATACCCATAGAGCTCAATGGTTGGAGTTGCAGTTGAAGTTATGCAAGGACACATTTCCACTTGGTAGCATTGTTTTAGTCATTGACTTTGTAGAGAACTACGATCTCTAGCCACAACGTGAGGTGCAATCACAATATTACAACTCCACATAAGTTTCTATATTTGTGCACATAGTATTCATTCATGCCAATGACAATAAAAAGGATGCCAAAAAGATCATACAAGAGTATCATTTTTATATCAATGATGATCACACAAATTCTATAGAGTTTGTGCAAGGTTGCTTTCAAGTGTTCTAACATGATTTGTCTAGAAGGGGCATATCATTCAATTAGCATATCATATGGTCAGATAACTGTACATCATAATTCAAGAACTCACGAATGTTCTATTGGTTGAAGAGGATGCATAATATTATAGGTGTTCAACATATGTGTAACTTTTGTGAGGCTGGGCATGGAAAGGGGGAGCATGATGGTGCAAGAGCATGTATCAAAAGAGCCACAACATGAGAAGAGTTAAAGAAAGACAATGCAAATTTGATAGATGCAAAATCAATCGTCGAGTGGTGCAATGCTTCGATGGGTCTAGGTAATGAAGATAAGTCTTCAGTTCATAGATTTTCTTAGTTAATAGATGATACTAACATTGCACAATATGAGGATTGTTGTACGCTAATAGAATCAAGTGAGCTACACTCTTTCTGAAGCTCTAATGTAGGTTCATGGAGTATCCATATGCGAAAGATGGCATGATTTTGTTCTTCATGTACAATTCAAGCCTAGAATGAGTGTGGGTCAAAGGAGTGGGTTAACGAATGGTGGTTAAGATTTCTTAGCCCACTTGACATGTATCAATTCCCAAAGGAACTGGAATTGACATAGATGGAATCATCAGTTGACTTTGATCACATATTAGATCTAGTTCAACTAGGTAATATATCTACTTGCATAGTATTTTAAATTCCTAATGTTATCTTACTTTGTAGTGTTTTTGTAATGTTGACTAAATTTATCTAATTTGATGCACATATCAATGTAGGGCATGTTTATGCAATTATTGTAGATGAAGATAATGAAGAGGGAACCAATTATTACTTGTGTCATTGTGTTTAGGCCAAAAAAAACTGGAGGCCCCAGTTATAGATGGAGAAAACATCGAATACCTTCTTGGCTCAGTGGTTGTTACTGGAACATGGCTTAGAAGGTACCCACATAAAAGTGTTAATGTTTGACTATTTCGGGACTTTGACACACATCGAACGATTCTTCATAACTCAAACCTTGTCATGGCATCCAATGTTCATTTGATCAAATATGGGGGTAGAACTTTGAACAAGAACTTATGGAAGGTGTGTGAGTCTGACCATGAGACGATACTTGACATAGTAAAGAGTAGAGAAAACCCAGATGGTTCGTTGGATTAATTTGTAAGTATGCACATTGAATTTGTAAAGTCATGCTATTGATATTAATGTATTTTAGTTGATAGTTAGACATTTTGTTACTATATATTTCAAATTTACTTATGTTTCAGTTCCAAAATTCATATGGAATAGGAAGGACTTACTGCCCCTCTTTAAATTAAAGTTTTTTTTGTTGTTGTTGCATTTTTACACATATATAGTGAATATTAGGTAGATTATATGCATATTTATGGTAGGTGTATTTAAAATGGCACATAGTGGACTTTGTTGTGATAAAAATTACATTCACAATCTTTTGTTGTGTTTCACTATCAAGTCAAAATGATATGATGTGGTTCCCTTAGTGGTGGTAAATGGACCATCTTCTTAGGTGTAACAATTAGATATGACATATTTAATATGACCATGTAATTTTATTCAGCTCTGTTTGGTAAGTATGATCTACACTCTGATACTAATGCAATAGATTTGTACTCATGTGTGGGTGTGTAAGTGTTGTCAAGATCCATTTAGGTATAGTGATGAGTCTCTATACGAGTGTAGGTGGGATTTTATAATCTCAACATAAGAGCGTTAGTGATAATACATTATCCCTTCAATTGATTGTATATAAAGTGTGAAAAAAATAGAGATGAAAAATAGTATATGAAAACTACATGAATCTAAACTTGAAAGCATGCAAGAACATAGATCATAAAAAGTAATGCAAAAACATCATTGATAGCATCATGTAATAAAAAATATGATAGCATAATGTAACATAGAAGATTTATCCCAATAAAGGTAAACAAATATGATATAATGTGTAGGTACATAGGAGATTAGTATCAAGGTACATTCACATTTTTTGAAAAAGGAGTCATTTGCAATAACTACATTATTTTCTGTCTTCATTTTATTCTTGATATTTTTGAGATTCCACTTTAAGATAGGGTAATCTTGTGCTTCTATTTATTTAGTGTCAGTTGTAAATTTTATATTTAGGTTTTGGCCGAGTTGATCAACAATAGTAAATCAAATCACAATCTTCAACAACTAAGTCATTTAAGCTTTTATTTATAGAAACTAGTTAGAATTTGTAAACTCTAGATTTGAATATCTTATTGGAATTCACAAAAGAAATTTCATTAAATACTCATTATTCTAAAGCCTTCATCGCTCTCCATACTCTCCGACCGAATCAAAGATCCCGTTTCGCACCCCTGCATGCTAGAACATTTTGAGCTATATTGCACCGACAATATCTCTTAAGAGACCAAAGTGCAAAAGGGAATCAAACTTTGATGAGATGTTACTCAAAAAACTTGGGACTTAGAAAGATTTTTTCTAAAGGTACAAGATCACGTAGGGCCCCTATACAATAACCTCTCGCAATTTTCAATATTTCTAAACCTTTTGCCCGTGGTGTCTAGTTTTTAGTTGATGGAAAAAGCATCAAATGCATGCACTGTAAAGATGCAAGGTGGTGTAACTTTTGTTTTTTTAATAATGTGACTAAAACAATAATTAAAACACATATAGATGGGTATTTTTACACTAGGAAAGGTCCTGTTTTGCACCCAAACATGCCAGAACAATCTAAGCTACATTGCACTGACGATATCTCTTAAGAGACCAAAGTGCAAAAAGACAAAAAAATTTGACAAGGTGTTACTTAGAAACAGTGTCACTTAGAAACATTATATCTAAAGGTATAGGATCATGTAGGGCCACTCTACAATAATCTCTCTCAGTTTTTGATATCTTTGTTTCATTTGCCCGTGGTGTCCAATTTTCAGTTGATGGTAAAAGTGTCAAATGCATGCAATGTAAAGTTGCAAGGTGGTGTAATTTTCATTTTGTTCATCATGCAACCAAACTAATAGTTCCAACACATTCAGATGGGCACATTTATGCTAGGAAAGGTCTTGTTTTGCATCCAAACATAATGGAACAATCCAAGCTACATTGCACCAGTGATATCTCTTAAGAGACCAAAGTGCAAAAAGGAAAAAAACTTTGATGAGGTGTTACTTAGAAAATTTGGCACTTAGAAATATTCTATCTAAGGTATAGGATCATGCAGGTCCCATCTACAATAACCTCTCTCATTTTTTGATATCTCCAAGCCATTTTTCCATGGTGTCCAATTTTCAGTTGATGGAAAAAGTGTCAAATGCATGTAGTGTAAAGTTGCAAGGTGGTGTAATTTTTGTTCAGTTCATTGTGTGACCAAATCAACAATTCCAACATATTTGGATGGGTAGGTTTATTCTAGGAAAGGTCCTATTTCACACCCAAACATGCCAGAATAGTTTGAACTACATTGCACCAACGATATCTCTTAAGAGACCAAAGTGAAAAAGACATAAATCTTTGACGAGGTGTTACTCAAACTGTGGCGCTTATAATTTTTTTATTTAAAGGTATAGGATCATGTAGATCTCCTCTACAATAACCTCTCTTGGTTTTTGATATCTATCTCTGAGCTGTTTTCTCGTGGTGTCCAATTTTTAGTTGATGGAAAAAGTGTCAAATGCATGTAGTGTAAAGTTGAAAGGTGGTGTAATTTTTGTTTTGTTCGTTTTGCAAAAAAAATGACAGTTCCAACACATTTTAATGGGTAGGTTTATGCTAGGAAAGGTACTATTTCACACCCAAACATGCTATAACAGTTTGAGCTACATTGCATTGGGGATATCTCTTAAGAGACCAAAGTGCAAAAAGACAACAAAATTTGACAAGGTGTTACTCATAAATTGTGGCACTTAGAAAAATTCCATCTAAAGGTATGGGATCATGTAGGGCCCCTATATAATAAATTCTCTTAGTTTATGATATCTTTGAGCTGTTTGTCTGTGGTGTCCAGTTTTTAGTTGATGGAAAAAGTGTCAAATGCATGCAGTGTAAAGTTGCAAGGTGGTGTAATTTTTGTTTTTTTCATCGTATGACTAAACCAATAGTTCCAACATGTTTGAATGGGTAGGTTTATGCTAGACAAGGTCTTGTTTCACACCTAGAAATGCTGAAGCAGTCCAATCTACATTGCACTGATGATATCTCTTAAGAGACCAAAGTGCAAAAAGGTAGCAAAATTTGATGAGGTGTTACTCAAAAAATGTGGCACTTAGAAACATTTCATCTAAATTTATGACATCATGTAGGGCTCATCTACAATAACCTCTCTCAGGTTTTGATATCTCCAAGCAGTTTTCCCGTGGTGTCCAGTTTTTAGTTGATGGAAAAAGCATCAAATGCATGCACTATAAAGTTGCAAGGTGGTGTAATTTTTGTTTTGTTTGTAATATGACCAAAATGATAGTTAAAACACATCTGGATGGGTAGGTTTATGCCAGGAAAGGTCTTGTTTCACACCCAAGCATGCCGAAATAGTCTGATCTACATTGCACTGATGATATCTCTTAAGAGATCAAAGTGCAAAAGGACATGAAACTTTGACAAGCTGTTACTTAGAAAACATTCTGTCTAAAGGTATGGGATCATATTGGGTCCATCTACAATAACACCTCTCGGATTTTCATATCTCCAAGCCGTTTGGCCATGGTGAATTTTTTTTTAATTCCCTAAAAATTATTAGATGCATGTAGTGTAAAGTTGCAAGGTAGGGTAATTTTTGTTTTGTTCTTCGTGGGGCCAAACTGTTAGTGCCAACACATCCAGGTGGGCACATCTACGCTAGGCCATGGTCACCGCCCTTCATCATAAGAGGGTCATAGTCTTTCCTATTCGAAGGGTCACAACTTTTCGCCTTTGAAAAGTCACAACCTAAATCATATCATCACTATTCGTGAGAACCTATATTAACTTATTTACAATATTGCCTAAGGTTCTATTCTTAATTGAATTCTTTAATGACTTTATGGATGTATTTCTCAAATGAAATGCTGTCCCTTTTATGTTAGTGCTTATCAACCTAGAAATCATTTCGAAAGACAATGTTTTTAATATTTTCATAATTTCTAAGCATAAGGTAATCATAAATACACATGGAGTAATCCTATTGAAGATACATTCGGTCATGAAGCAAATAAATATATATATTTAATACACAAAGTATGAATCATACATGTGAATACACATAATACATGAAGTATACACAAGAGACATGAAACATACATGTGAATACATGTAATACAAGAAGTATACATAGGAAGCATGAAGCATACACGTGAACACATGAATTATACATAGGAATCATGAAGCATACATGTGAATACATGAAATACATTAAGTATACACAAGAAGCATGAAGCATACACATGAACACATGAAGTATACACATGAAGAATGAAGCATACATGTAAACACATAAAGTATACATAGGAAACATGAAGCATACACGTGAATACACACAATACGTGAAGTATACATAGGAAACATGAAACATACATGTGAATACACATAATACATGAAGTATACATAGGAAGCATGAAGCATACACATGAATAGATGAAGTATACATAGGAAGCATGAAGCATACATGTTAATACACATAATATATGAAGTAAACATAGGAAGAATGAATCATACACATGAATACATGTAATACATGAAGTATACAGAGGAAGCATGAAGCATACACGTGAACACATGAAGTATACATAGGAAGCATGAGGCATACACGTGAATACATATAATATTCCCCAGTATACACAAGAAACATGAAGCATACACGTGAATACGTGAAGTATACACAAGAAGCATGAAGCATGCACATGAATACATGTAATATATGAAGTATACAAAGGAAGAATGAAGTATACACGTGAACACATGAAGTATAAACAAGAAGCATGAAGCATACATGTAAACACATGAAGTATACATATAAAGCATAAAGCATAAATGTGAATACATAATACATGAAGTCTACACAGGAAGCATGAAGCATACATGTGAACACATGAAGTATACATAAGAAGCATGAAGCATACACGTGAACACATGAAATATACACAAGAAGCATGAAGCATACACATGAATACATGAAGTATACACAAGAAGAATAAAGCATACATGTGAATACATGTAATATGTGAAGTATACATAGGAAGCATGAATCATACACAAGAATAAATGTAATACATGAAGTATACACATGAAGTATGAAGCATACACATGAACACATGAAATATACACATGAAGCATGATGCATACATGTGAAGATAATGAATACATTATAGGGTTTTAGGTGCTTGCTTTGTAGTATGTTGACTACTCTTACATAAAATAATTTTGCTTCTATATGAGAGGCTTGTAGCTATTTTCCTACATGGATTATTCTTATGTGGGGAAAATTTTCCTAATATTTTCCTTAGTCTCAATCTCGGGTACATTGCATAGTGTTTTCTCAAGGTTTTTAATGTTAATAACTCTATTGTAGTAAAAATGGAAGGTTCAATAGTGCTTTTGAGAACTTGGAATTGAAAGGAAGAAAGGTATGCAAAAACACTTCCTAAAACTATCTTACATGAGAATAATGTTCAAAATTTATATATTTACAATTATATAAAGAAAGAGTGCATGTAATACACTTGGATTTTAAATATTTGAAGTAAACCATATAAAAATATCTATTGAAGCATGGATTTATAATGCAAATATTGACACCATCAATAAATAAGATGTGTATTAACCGAATAGCCATATAGGAATACACCAATATATGTCGATATAAGTATAACATATATAAAAAATAGCCATATAGGCTTACAAGAATTCCATATAGGTATACAATGTCAAGTATATGCAATACAAAATATATGTCCACAAATGCCATATAGGCATACAACAAAGGACTCCAATAAAGAGTCATTCCCTCTGGGTGAAGAAAATAGATCACGAGCAACCTTTGATTGTCAGGGGGATGGAGATGCATATGAGAGTGGTCTAATTTGAACTTGAGGGCTGCTCCTCCTATTTAGTTCTTCATGGAGCTTTAGCTATTACAATAAAAAGCATAAACATTAATATATAATTACATTATAAAAAATGAAATATTTAACAAAATAATCACTTACCACCTCCAAATGATCTTTCTCCTCATTTTCCATAGTGGCATGCTCAGGCTGTGTCATTCCAAAGTCCTATAGAAACCATCCAGATAAAAATTAAACTACAAATTAATAATCATTTGACTTTTCAATAATAAACAACTATAACAACAAATATAATTTAAAATTTACTAATTTTCCTCATACCACTGTCAAAGGCATCGAGCTATCTATTGTAGAAGAGACACGATGCTCCATTTCCTTATGCACATCGAGAGGTGTCTCTACTTGCATTATCTAAAAATAAAACATTATTCAATTACGAAAACTAGAATAGTGATATAGGTCATGGCTTATAATGTATGAGATAGTCAGCAAAATTTTGAGTACTTATTGAACTATATATTTCTTACTATTATTCTTTGATATATTTTTTCCAAGAATCCATAGGTTGTTCGAAAGAACCCATTTTAGGATTTTAGCCATAGCAACAAGACAGTGAACTGTTTGATACAATGCTTTGGTAGAAATGTATGAAAAATGTGGTAGCATAGACAAGGCAGTGAACTATTTGAAAAAATGCCTCAAAGAAATATGGCCTTATGGTGATGGCATTCCATCACCATGAGACCACATTTCTTTGAGGAATTTTTTCAAACAACTCATTGCCTCAAAAAAATGTGGTCTCATGGTGATGGAATGGCATTCCATCACCATGAGACCACACTTCTTTGAGAATTTTTTCAACAGTTCATTGCCTTATCTATGCTATTGCTTACTATTATGCTTTGATAGATTTTTTCCAAGCATTTATAGTTTGTTTGAAAGCACATATTTTAGGCTTTTAGCCATAGTAGCAAGGCAATAAATTGTTTGATAAAATGCTTTGGTAGACATGTATGGAAAATATGATAGCATAGACAAGACAATGAACTGTTTGAAAAAATGCCTCAAAGAAATGTAGTCTCATGGTGATGGAAAAATACCTTAAATAAATGTGGTCTCATGGTTTCATTCCATCACCATGAGACTACATTTCTTTGAGGCATTTTTTCAAACAATTCACTGCCTTGTCTATGTTATTGCTTACTATTATGCTTTGATAGATTGCTTCCAAGCATCCATAGTTTGTACGAAAGCACCTATTTTAGGATTTTAGTCATAAAAACAAGGTAGTGAACTGTTTGATCAAATTCTTTGGTAGACATGTATGAAAAATGTGGTAGCATAGACAAGGCAGTGAACTATTTGAAAAAATGCCTCAAGAAATGCGGTCTCATGGTGATGGAATGCCATGAATTTTTTTGTCATGGCATTCCATCACCATGAGAACACATTTCTTTGAGGCATTTTTTCAAACAATTCACTGCCTTGTCTATGCTATTGCTTACTATTATGCTTTGATAGCTTTTTTCCAAGCATCCATAGTTTGTTCGAAAGCACCTGTTTTAGGCTTTTAGCCATAGTAGCAAGGTAGTGAATTGTTTGATAAAATTCTTTGGTATATACATGCGTGAAAAATGTGGTAGCATAGACAAGGCAGTGAATTGTTTGAAAACATTCTTCAAAGAAATATGGTCTCATGGTGATGGAATGCCATGGCAAATTGTTCACTGCCTTGTATATGTTATAGCTTACTATTATGCTTTGATATATTTTTTGCAAGCATCCATAACATAGACAGGATAGTAAATTGTTTGAAAAAATGCCTCAAAGAAATGTGGTCTCATAGAATGCCATGACAAGTAAATGCAATAGGTAGCTGCTCCTAGTTATTAGTTATGCAATGTGAAGCAATTGCATAACTTCTTATGTTGACTTTGTAAAAAACTATATTGTAATTGAAAATTTGTCATCTATCAACATCTAGTTATTAGTTATGCAATGTGAAGTAATGCTTTGAGTTTGAAAGATGTGCAATTCAATGTAATTAGTGATATGAATATAAACTGCAAAAATCTATTTTCTATAATTCATTAGTTAAACTCTTTATTTTATTACTTGAGTGAAGCTTCAATGTCCACTTCAACCGAGACGTGTTGGCATCAAATCTCTAAGATTAACCTAGTCAACATCTAAAATTAGATATAAGAATACCATTCATATAAGAATGATATTCACATATAATATTTATAATTATTTACTAGTTACATACCTCCACAATACATGTCGCTACATAATAGGGAGGTGGAGGACCACTGAAAATATAATAAATGCTATGACCCTAAAATTTTATTATAATCATTAAACTAATTTAGTTAATCTTGCATTTCAAAAATGAAATTTAATAAATGAAATTCAATGAACTTGCTAACATTTACTTGACTATCAAGGTTGAATGCCTCATTAAGGAGGGCATTTGTCATCACCATCTGATCAGTGGTAGATGTACCCTATGCACCTACATCCTAGTACTATGTGTGGGGTCATAACCACAAGGTGTCCCACAAGCCTAACAAATATAAGGTAGAACTCTACTCCACAAAGACTCTCCCGACTCACCCTATGCTACATGATTGGCAAGTTGTATGAGGCTCTAGGTTAGGGAACTAACCGACTGTAGTGTCTCAACCTCATCACTCTCCTTCACAATAGAAGGGATAGCCACATGCTCATATGCTGGTCTAGTGAGTGCTCATCTTGCTGGCTACTATGGGTCAAGACATGCCCTGGATTTGTCCTGTGTAGAGCCCCCACCTCTACCCTGGAAGTCCTAAATATCAAAATAGTTTGGGATCTTATTTAGGACAAACTCATAGTAGAGTTTCCTCAAAAATTATTTTGGAACCTCATTATTTTTTCATGGGGGATGGTCAAAATCCATCCATTACCTCTTCCAAAAATGGTTCTTTATCCCTTGGCAGTTTCACTAATGGATAGGGAGCCTCTTGCTTGAAGGGTGTAAAGGTTGATTTGTTCTAGGGTTTGTGAATAGGGAACACAAGTCAAAATTTGTAATTTTTTCATCTTTCACTTGTTTATAAGATAACTTATCTACATAAAATTCTCTATACTCTCGTTTCCTATCCAACCAACTAGTTATTTTCTTTCTAATTGGATCTACATTTGATAACATTGATTCAAGTGATTGAGCAAGAGTGGCTCTATGCGAGGTTGAGCTTGCAAGATCTTTCAACCTTGTAATTATATCCTTAATTTGTTTTTTGTTGTTTTTAATTTGCCCCATCAATAATTTCTTGAGTTCTTGGAGCATATTGAGGAATTGTTGGAGGTGTTTGTTGGGATTGTTCTTCGGCAAGGATTTAAGGTTGATGAGAATCAAGATTTTGAAGAGGAATTTTAGGAGGGTTTGGGGGTGTATTATCATTTCTTGAAAATTAAATAAATTTACATCAAAAACATATTAAATCTACCTATTTAATTATAAATTCACACATAAACACAATAAAAACTTACTCCTTTGACCTCCCCGACATCGTGGTAGCATTTTGGAAAAGATTCAGTGAAGAAATGGTGAAGAAATGATGAAGAATGAGCTCTCTTATAATGTGAGCACGCTCTTGAGGGGTTGCAAGCTGTAGATTAGTAGGAAAATGCATAAAGAATGAATGAAAGTTGATTATTTTGTTTATAAAGACTATAATGTGCTCACATTATGATTTTTTTAAAATTTCAAAGATGGTTGGCCACTTTTTTGCTCCCCATATTTGTGCACCCACCCTCCCATAGATTTTCTTCACTAATTTGGTTTAACAAGCTGGTCATTTTGGTTAAACATAGCTTAGAGAGATTCTTAACTTTTCACTGAAGTTCTCTCAAATATATATTGAAACAACAGAAATATGGTGGTTGGGAGAATGTTTTTGTATTATTTAGAACATAGAGCACAACCCACTTTCCAATTATTTCATTGAAGGAAGATCCTAGAGATCTCAATACAAAAGAAAAAGAGATCTTGCAATAGGGTTGTCCTAGGGGCTGATTGTAAATTAATGAGGGGTTCACCACCAAGTTAGGACTTGGAAAGACAAATGCAATGCAAGATGTAATGCTTAACCCTAATATGATGCAATATTTTACTAAATGACCTAGAAACACATGCAAAACAGTATGAAAGGCTTCAAGATGAAATGTGTGCACCTGGAAACTTGAAGGAGATTGGAATGAACTCTAAATTGCTAGAAATTCTAAAATTTTGACCATTGGGACTCATATGCCAGTCTGGGTGTATTAGTCCTAGATCTGGGTTTCTATACAAGAATTAGTTTCTAGGAAAAGGGTATATGGATCTGTAAGAATTTTGAAAAAAACACCTGTAGTGGGACTCATACACCACTTCTAGCACATCAGTCCCATTCCACTATTTCGGGAATTTAAAGTTCAGATTTGCACTTCAACACCTACTCTTTTCTCTTGAATTGATTTCCAGGTCTGAATTTGTGAAAAGACCTGCAAAAATGAGTATAGACTTGATTTTCTTAAGGGGGGTTTGCTCGGTCAAACCCCTAGTTTGGCAATTAAACCTTGATAGAAAAAATGAAATATGTATGTAAATAGGAACATTAACCCTAACCTTAAGTGTGTCTAAGATTAGGAAATCTAAAATGCAATGCAACCCTATTCTAATGTGCAAGAATGAGATGCATGAATGCAATATGAAGATGAATGACTCACTTTGAGAGATCTCTAATCACCCAAATGAGCCCTAATAATGCTTGTACCTTCCTTAGGTTGAATGTAGAGTGATAATGGAGGATGGAATCACTTAGGAAACAAGTCATTAGGTTTGGCTTGATGGCTAGTTGCATCTCCCCAGCCTAGAATCCATCATGATTCACCATAGACAACCATGATCAACCCTTGAAAATGCTATATCTTGAATGAAAGTGAGCTTGAAGACCAAAATCACTTTGATGTTGTTCCAAGATTTCAACTTTGCTTGCTTTTGAAACTTGAATGCTCTTGTGAAAGAATGTTGAAGACTTTGAATGCTTGAATTTTGAAAATTCTCTTGAAAAATGCTTGCTTAGATTGAAAAATGACTTAGAAGCTTGATTATATAGGCATTGAAACCTAATTTACCATTATTTAGATCTCAAAAGTCAACATCAACTAAAAATTTGAATAAAAAAATTGATTTTCCCACTCAAACCCTAAAAAAAGCCCCAAATGCGACTTCATATGCCAACCCTGGCATATGGGTCCCACCTAGGGGGACTCATACACCCAAGGTGGCGTATGAGTCCCACCCTAGATTTTTGGGGTGGGTTGTTAAAATTTTAAGTGTTTTTGATTATTTTTTTGGGTTTTTAGTTGAAACAAGCCATGAGATCTGAAATAATGGGTCTTAGGGGCCTATTAATGATGATTTAAAGGTTAATTAATGCAAGGGTACTCAAATAGGTCCAAAATAGGAAAGGAATTGTACTATCTCCAAGAAGGGAGTACAATTTCCATTGCCACATTTAGCCCCCACTTTAGCACCCATATGACTCTATGTGCATATGCAAGCTAAAGGACTCTGAACAGTACACTTCCTTAAAAGGATAATCATATGGATTTATTCATAACATGGGAGAATGGGTCCCCCACTATAGCTATCTGCAAAACCACAATGTTAGGAACTGCATCTTGCAACATGAATTTGTTAGTTGTCCAAAAATCCTCTTATCTAGCTTGTTCTAGAAATCAAATTCGAGGGTAGATGTATGCCTCCCTTGATTCTGCTTGCTTTACAGAGGTGGAATCAAGGTAGCAGTCTAACCACATTGAATAAGGTAAGTGATATCATGGGGTATTTCCAAGTACCATACCTCATGATGATAGAAATTTGATGATGATGGGAGTAGAATCATGATTCCAACACAACAAACAACGTCGAAAACATAGCTCTCTAGTTCCCATTATGTAAATTTGAATGAAAGGCACTTTTTAACCCTAATATAGTAAAAACCCTAATTTTTAGCATATCTAAGAGTAAAAATTGAAGCAATTTCTAACTATTTTGTCTTTTACCTTCTTGTAGCTTGAATTCAGTGGAGAGTGATTGAAGATTCTGAGCTGACGAGAGTATGAGCCTCCGAGACTTGACATCCTATGAGATCAGGTAGCCTGCAATGAGTGAGATTATCAGGTGAGTTGATTTTTCTACCTTAGCTTTCTCCTTACGCATTTATTTTATGATTTGTACACATTTCTAGGCTGATTTAGAACCTTGGAAGAAAAGTTTGCAAAGCGTCCCTTTATTTCGCAAAGTGTCCCTTTTTTTGCAAAGTGTCCCTTTTTTTCACAAACTATCCCTTTTTTTCGCAAAGTGTCCCTTTTTGTCGCAAAGTGTCCCACTTTGTCGTAGTGTCTCGTTTCTTGATGAAGTGTCCCAAAAGGGGTCTAAAGTGTCTAGGACCCTTAGAAAAGTACACTAGAACAACTTTAGTACACTTTTTTGATTGTTGATGTATAGATGCAAGATTTTAGAATGCTTATAAGACATGTTTTTTCTTTTTTTGGTTATATTTTGCCTCGGTCGCAACGTCTTAGCAGAAGATAGATCTGTTGCCTCCGAGACCTAGCCCTAACTCTTTCAAAGGAGGAGATACATAGTTTGTAGATGACTAGATTATATTGGGCGTACCTCATGCCCCCCATGAGGTACCATGATGCTATGCTGATGGATTTGGCAGAGCGGTAAGATGCAGATACATGCACATTTCATCTCCCAACAAGCAAGATGATGATCATGTTAGAGGACGTCTATCACATACCCCGAGTTCCAATTCAGGGTGGGAGGGTACGTTTTCTAGTGGATTGATCATTTTGCGAGATGAAATATGATATGAAATATTATCTTGGTGGTTCGATTCATGATGACATCATGTGATCGTGAATTGATCTAGAGATGCTACTATATTTGTGAGCTCCACTTGTTGCATGGATTATGATGTTTATTGTTACACTAGTACTTGTACCTGATGACTGGGGAGCACATTTAGAGGGAGGACTAGTACATTTGATATGGGGGATGGTAGAGAAGAGGACCGTGTATTCCTGGGGGTGCAACATCCTTGCGTACTTATATTATGATCTAGGGTGATTTTTATTCCATGAGGTCAACAATATAGTACACTATACACTGCTACAGGTGTGGTGCCTAGAGCATATCATGTGTACTAGATCAACAAGTTTTCCATGTACATCAGCCTTGGGGTATCCTTGCGCATTTAGTTATCCACTGAGGTAGCTATGGTAGTACATGGACTTGTATTTTGGAGAGTTTGATTCGACTGACTAGATGAGGATGAGATCATATGGAGACCTTACCAACTTATACCATACTGGTCGAATGAGACTTGTCAGCTGAGGAGATTATAGATGGATAGATTTATGATAGGAAAAAATGATTACATAGTATGACCTTTCTACTACGATCATGTCATGTGATAGTTTGGATAGGTCCAGGTATCACCCATGACACAAACCTTTTTCAAGAGATCAGTACGGAGTTCCTAGAGGCCCAACAATACTAGATGGTTCACTACTAATGATGTCATCTATAGTGACTTAGATTACGAGGATTATGATATGTCTCCAGTATTCGATGCTGATGATGTCGGTACCATAGATGCCTATGAGGAGTGGTGGAAAATACCATGATTGAATCCTATATTCTCGATGGATGAGCCAATAGGTGATGAAAGACCACTCCCAGATCAGGTAGATGAGGAGGATAGAGTTGAGGAGACATGGGTATGGGCTACAAAAATATTCACAAATGTGATAGATGAGGAGTATGACGAGGTTGCAAATCTTGATTATGATGGCTAGGAGGAGGGGGAGGAGGAGGAGGAGTAGTTGATGAGTGACGGTGATGAGACAACAGATGAGGATCCAGTGGGCCACGAGTGGGGAGAGCTAGCTCCTACTCATGTGACTAGATCATGGTCAACAACTACAACATGCACCAAAACCTACAGTCATGGAGAGGCTAGTGCATCCTCCATGCATCCTACACATGACGAGGTTGTCTTTACATAGCCAACTAAAGAGCTAGGTGATGATATTTTATTTATTGTTATGTTTTATGGTTTACTTTTATGTTTATATTTATCATGATGTGTACCGATTATATTTAAGATTTCTATCTTGCAGGAGCTGTGAGAGACCTGCATGATCTCTATCGACAGGTGGCTACCAAGATAGTTCCCCCATTAGTCTATGAGGAGCCTACTGATATAGACTATGTGCCCCCACCAATTGTGGAATAGGATCCAGAGCTGTTTGAGCTGTACGTCAGACTGTGGGAAACATATGAGAGTTTTAGGAGGCACGCCCACTGAGCCGAGGCTGCCTGGGATGCTTAGTCATCTTGAGCCCCAACAGAGGTTGAGAGACTTTAGTTAGAGGTAGCCAGACTATAGGTGGAGAGGGATCATCTAGCAGAGGATCACCGGGAGGTCCTTGGAAAAGTACAAGGTTTATAATATGCTCTGGATGTACTTAGTGGCTCGCGATCATGATCACATACCATCGTCTCTCGACAGACTGCCTCTAGACATATGCGAACATCAACACCTGAGGGATCTAGCAGTCACAAACCCCACTAGAATTGTATATATTGATGACATGTACACAAAATTTTGATATATATATGATCATTTGATGTTTTGTTATTTATATGTGTTAAATGTTAAATGACAATGTGATTTATCAAATAAGCTTTGTAAGATTTATTTAATAAATGTCTCCATGATTTAACATGTTTATGTGATCTAATTAAAAATTATTCTAGCTACTTTTAGATGCAACATTTTGATTAAGTATGTTACGTTAAATTAAATGCACCTATGATCTAATTAAAGAACATTAAATGCATATAAGGATCTAATCTAACATAACACACAGGATGATCTTAAATAGCATGAAACCTAAAGTAATCATTTAAAAGTTAATTTAAATAATCACTTTAGTATTCAAGACACATAAATTATTGTTTGTCAAGAATGAAGCAATGCAAGAGCACATAGAATGTCATCTACTAACTCTAACACCACTACTTTATCATCCACACTATTCAAGAAGATTAGATATAATACTGGCGCAAATGCACAACATTTATAGGTTCCTTAAGGGGTGTGCCATCCATTTATGTTAATGTGTATTCACCAGACCTGTAGCTTGTATTAATTATATAAGGTCCTAACCAATTAGGATTGAACTTTCCTTTGTCAGTCGAGTCAGCATTGACGCTACGTTGATTCTCATATAAAACTAAATCACCTTTATTGAATACACGAGGGATGAAATTATCATTGTAGCTATGTTGAATTCTCTTAGAGTAAGCCTAAAGGTGATCAAGAGAATTGATGTGTTGGTCATCAAGAATTTCAAGCTGATGCAACCATTGTTCTTTATAAGCATTGTCATCAATAAGTCCTTGAAGAGTGATTATTAATGTAGGAATCACTAACTCTAAGGGAATTATTGCCTCATTACCATATACGAGGTTATAAGGTGTAGTCCCTATGAATAATCTAACATTCATGCGATAGGTCCATAACCCATATGTTAACTATGTGTGCCAATCCTTATTATGTTTGCTAACAATTTTCTTTAAGATTTGTTCAAGGGTTCTATTAGTTGATTTGACTTGACTGTTGGATTGCAGATAGTAGGGTGTTGAAAAGTGATGTTGTATGTTAAAAATTTCTAAGAACTTCTTCACGTCACTGTTCTTGAATGGTGTCCCATTGTTGGAAACTAATGCAAAAGGAAGTCCAGAGTGAGCAATGATGTGTTCCAATATAAAACAACATATCACATAAGTTGTTGTGGAATGAAGGGGAATTACTTCTATCCACTTCATGAAGTAATCTGTTTTGGCGATTATGAATGTATGTCTGATGGAGGAAGGTGGTGATTCTTTCCAATGAGATCCATACCCCAAACCACAAAGGGCTAGATAAGAACTTGAGCTCTAAATTTAGAGGTAGACACATGAATCAAATTTCTATGTTCTTGATATTTGTGAATTTTTTTTTACATGTACGCAAATCAATATTGTTCCATATGTCTCCAAAATATCCTATGCGAATTAGTTTCTGGACTAATGTTCTTCCTCCAAAGTGACCACCACAAACACTTGCATGAGCTTGTTCAAGTGCTATGGGGATTTCATATTTTTTAAGGCATCTAATTAAGAGACCATCAAATGACCTTTGATACAACACATCAATAAGAATTATATACTTAGATGCAAGTTTTCAGAGGCGGGCTCAAATGTTCTTAGTTGTTGGCTCACGAAAGGTACCATCTTTCAGATAATTAAATATTGGATCGTACCATTCAGTCGAGTCTTCCATGGTTGTTGATAATAATTCTTTTATTTTATCTTTGATTGATGGTTTCATAACTGTATGCACAATGAAAGTGAGGTCTTTTAAAGGATCTTGAGGAGATATAAGAGAGGCCACACTTGTTGTTGCATCCGCATACCGATTATCCTTTCAAGAGATATTTTCAATGGTAAATGATTCAAACTTCTCTAACCAAGTCATTGTAAGATCCTTGTACTTTGATAATTTCTCATGCTTCGCTTGATGTGTTCCATTTATATGTTTAATGACCAATTGTGAATCACCAAATATCTTAATGTGTCTAGTGCCCATAATTAGAGCAACGTGCAACCCAACGAGCAATGCTTCATACTTGGTAGTGTTGTTTGTACATAGGAAATTTAAGCGATATGATAAGGGAATAGGCTCTCTCATGGGTGGTATTATTATAACCCCCACACTGGAGATTGTCCTATACCTAGATCCATCAAAACATAACTCCCACATATTAGTTTTAACTGTCAACATGTTATTATTAGGGAATGAGTCATTACTAGGTAACATTAAAGGAGGAGCATCAACTAGCTGGCCGACCAAGGTTGTACCTTTAATTGATTTTTACAAAACAAGTTTAAGGTCAAACTCAATTAACATCACCCACTTAGCTAAGCGTCTCGATAAATCTGTTTTAGTGAAAAGATATCTTAAAGGGTCAAATTTCGTCATCGCGTGCATTTGAAAATTTAGTAAGTAATGTATCAATTTACTTGTAGCAAATACGAGAGTCAAACATTGTTTTTCTAGATCATTGTGTATCATTTTTCGTAATCAATAAAAGTTTGGATAATGTAATAAACAAGATGTTCTTTACCATTTTCATCTTGTTGAGCCAACAATGTTGCGAGAGCATGGGCTGATGCTGCTGTACAAAGGATAAATGGTTTGTTCTACATAGCGGGTTGTAAAATAGGCAGAGTGAAGATAATGCTTAAAAATCTCAAAATCCTGCTTACAATCCTTGTTCCAATTAAATTGAATGTATTTCTTAAGGAGATGTGTGAATGGTAATGTTCGATTTGCTAAGGATGCTACAAAGTGTCGTATAGCCTGAATTCTTCCTTGTAAGGCGCGTAATTGAGAGTTGTTTCTAGGAGGTGGCATATTAACTATAGAATCAATTTTCTTTGTGTGCACCTAAATGCCTCTGTGAGATACAATAAAACCTAGAAGTTTTCCACTATCTACACCAAAGACACTTTCTTCGGTTCAATCTCATGTATTTTCGTATTTGCTCAAAGCTTTTTCGAAGGAAATTTACATTGTCTTGTTAAAGATTTGGCTAGGATATCATCAACATAATCTTCCAAAATCTTATGTATGTAATTGTGAAATATAAAATTCATAGCTCGTTGATATGTTACACCCACATTCTTCAATCCAAAAGACATCATTACCCAACAAAATGTTCCCCAAGGTGTTGTAAATGCTGTTTTGTATTGATCTTGAGGGTTGATAAAGATTTGATTGTATCTCAAAAATCCATCCATGAATGAAAAAAAGCATGTCCCGTAGTCGAGTCTACTATCATGTCAATATTAGGAAGAGGAAAGTCATCTTTTAAAGATGCTTTATTTAAATAAAAAAAGTCCGTACACATCATAATATGATTGTCTGGTTTGGAGATTATGAAAATGTTTGAGATCCAAGGAGAATAATCTACAAGTCTTATAAAACAAGCTTCAAGGAGCTTCTCAATCTCGGCCTTAACTAATAAGGCTATCTTACGGTTCATTTTTTGAATATTTTGTTTAACAGGCTTAGCATTTTCAGTGAGGACTATATTGTGTGTTACAATCTTAGGGTCGATTCCCAACATATCTGAATAAGTCCAAGCAAAAAGTTCAGGAAAGTCATGAAGTAAAGTTGCATGATCTTCTTTTTCTTCACCATTAAGGCAATTTCTTATCGTAATCACTTTTTCTTCATTGTTGATATCCATCAGTATGTCTATGGTATATCCTAAAGGAAGCACATTTTGTTTCAAAAATTTAGGGTTGTATTCTTCTATGTTCATGTCAACCTCACTACTTTCCTCTTCTCCGTATTTTTGCTTAGTACTAATCATAGCACACGTAACCCACTTATTTTTAGGAGTGAATGGTTTGTCATAAAATCCTAGCATTTGTTTCAAGGATTCATTATATTCAAAAAAATCCAATGATGCTTCACAATTTGTATCAATCAATTCTAGATGCTTCAATGTAAGAGTTGTTTTAGGATTACACATGATGGTGTTGATGTTTAGCGAGGGATCTTAGAAGGGCAATATTCAAACCACTTTTTGTTTCTTGCGTACTAGGTTCTATAGGAACACAAATACCTTGTTATTTCTTTCCACATCCTTTTCCACTATAACCAAGTTGGTTCATGAACTTATAGCCTTTTCCATAAAGTCTTTCCATTTCTTTCGATTTTTGTGGTTGTTGATAATCTATCTCATCAAATTTTGTTGTATAACTTGTGTCTTCTTCTAAAGTAGATGAGGTAGATGCTTGTGATTATTCTTTTGAATTTTGCATTGACATCACTATTGGTTGTTTTTTTTTTTCATCTTCTTTACTTGTGATTATGTACTCTCCCATAAATGACGGTGTGAATTCTAAGGAACCCCAATCATCATCAAATAATTTCCACACTTTTTCCATCAATTGTTTTTCCTCTTTCATAGGTTCTATGTTTGATGTTGGAATTAATGTGCTTAGAGGACTTGTAATTCCTTTTTCATCTTGTAAGAAAATTTCAAGCCCAAGGTCTAATTCAACTTGGTATACTTTATTGTTATAGACATACTTCATGATACGATGAAGAGTCGAAGGCACCGCATGCATCTCATGGATCCAAGGTCTTCCTAGAAGAAGATTGTATGAAAGGTCACGAGGCAAAACATGAATAGGAGTTTGTAAGGTATCCTTTCCAATTGTAATAGGTAAAGTGATCACACCAAGTGGTTGCTTTCCTACATGTTGTCAAATCCTTGAATCGATAAAGAATCGGGTTCAATTTTTGATTCATCTATGCCCAGTCTATCTAAAAGATTCACACTGCACACATTAAGGGCTGAGCCATTATCAACAAGGGTTTTTTTTATTCCCGTTCTATTGAATTTGGCTATTATCATGAAGGCATCATGTTTCTTTCTGATCTCCAAGGGAGGGAGTTCATGTTGGTGAAAGGTAATGTCTACATTAACCATCTTCATTCCTTGAATTAGAGCTGACACATCTCTTGAATTTGTATTAGAGGGGATCACAACTTGTTGTAAGGCTATTTGAAGCATAGTGTGATAATTAGGGGAGTTTTGCATCAAGTCCCATAGGGAAATATTTGTAGGAGTATTCTTAATTTTTTCAACAAGATCATACTCCTTCCCACTATGCGAAGACAAACAAGGAGCACTGGGCAAGATGGGATTAGGCAAAGGTAAAGGTGTTGTAGTTGGTTGTTTTGGTTGCGATTTTTTTCTAGTGTTATATGTATGAGAAATGGTATTATGACTTGGTTGTTTCAATTTTTTTTTCTTAGGTGGTTCAAGAGTGTAAACAAGTTTATTTTGAGTTTGAGGTTTGTGTGAAGGTGGGTAAAGGATAAGTTGAGTTCGAATCACATTAACGTCTCTTGGTTTTGGTTTTTCATGACAAGCCTTAGTGGATGAACCTTGTGAGATGAAATCCTCAAGGGCTTCATGTAACATGTCAAAGTTATCACTACTAAAAGGCTTGAGGGTTAGGTTAACTTGAAAAAATAGATTTGACATAGTCAAATAACTATACTTTCTCCAAGTGGTTTATCTATTTGATCTTGTTTTTGGTTTTGTTCTCTAATGGATGCCAAATATAATCTAATATAATTGGACTATGAACTAATGTGAAAAATGAAAAGCGAAAGAATCTAATTCTATCCACAATTGCAATAAATGTAAATAATGCTACTTCTAATGATTTGAATGTAACAGGAGCTATGCAAACTAAAAGAGAAAAATTGTAACAATAAATAGAAGATCAAAAAAAGGGAATTTAACTCTAGAAAATGCAGTGAAAAATATGCACTTGGATTGATTCCCCCAGAGGGGCATATGAGTCCTAGTGAGGTTTTCTTTTCAAAATTCTTAGAATTTTTTTTTTTTTTTTTAATGCTTTTTATGTTGTATGATCTGTAACCTAAGTGAAAATGCAGATTTTGTATGATTTTCAATGATATGAGGTGAAAAATGCAAGCTATATGCACTTTCACTAATGAAAAATTTGAAACTCTAGAATGCCAATTAACTAATGCAAACCCTAATGCAAGAAAGATCTAGGATGATGATGCACTCCAAATCAGAATAATGATGTTCTAAATGCAGGTTCACCAAAATGAAACAACGAAAATATGGTGGCTGAGAGAATGCTTCTGTATGGTTTAGAACATAAAGCACAACCCACTTTCCAATTATTTCATTGAAGGAAGACCCTAGAGATCTCACTACAAAAGTGAAAGAGATCTTGCAATAGGGCTTTCCTAGGGGTTGATTGTAAACTAATGAGGGTTTTACCACCAAGTTAAGACTTGGAAAGACAAATGCAATGCAAGATGTAATGCTTAACCCTAATATGATGCAATCTTTCACTAAATGACCTAGAAACACATGTAAAATAGAATGGAAGGCTACAAGATGAAATGTGTGCACCTGGAAATCTAAAGGAGACTAAAATGAACTCTGAATTGCTAGAAATTCTAAATTTTTGACCTACTGGGACTCATACACAAGTTTGGGTGTATCGGTCCCAAATCTTGGTTTCTATGTAGGAATTGGTTTCTGGAAAAAGGGTATCTGGATATGCAAGAATCTAGAAAAACACCTATAGTGGGACTCATAAGCCACTTTTGGCGTATTAGTCCCATTCCACTTTTTCAAGAATTCAAATTTCAGATCTACACTTCAACACCTGCTCTTTTTTCCCAAATTGATTTCCGGATTTGAATCTTTGAAAAGATCTACAAAACAAAGTATAGACTTGGTTTGCTTATGGGGGGTTTTCCTCAGTCAAAACCCTAGTTTGGTAATTAAACCTTGATAGAAAAATGAAATATGTATGTAAATAGAAACATTAACCCTAACCTTAAGTGTGTCTAAGATTATAAAATAATGAAATGCAATGCAACCCTATTCTAATGTGCAAGAATGAGAAGCATGAATGACATATGAAGATGAATGACTCACTTTGAGAGATCTCTAATCACCCAAATGAGCCCTAATAATTTTTGTACCTTCCTTAAGTTGAATGTAGAGTGATAATGGAGGATGTAATCACTTAGGAAACAAGTCATTAGGTTTGGCTTGATGGCTAGTTGCATCTCCCCAACCTAGAATCCATCATGATTCACCATAGACAACCATGATAAACCCTTGACAATGCTAGATCTTGAATGAAAGTGAGCTTGAAAACCTGGAAAAATACTTTGATGCTACTCCAAGACTTCAACTTTGCTTGCTTTTGAAACTTGAATGATCTTGTGAAAGAATGTTGAAGACTTTAAATGCGAATTTTGAAACTGGTCTTGAAAAATGCTTGCTTAGATTGAAAAATGACTTAGAAGCTTTCTTATATGGGTATTAACACCTAATTTACCATTATTCAGATCTCAAAAGATGACATCAACCAAAAATTTGAATTAAAAAGTTGATTTTCCTACTCAAATCCTAAAAAAAGCCCCAAATGGGACTCATACACTAGCCTTGGCATATGGGTCCCACCTAGGGGGCACATATGCCTAGGGTGGCATATGAATCCCACCCTAGATTTTTGGGGTGGGTTGTTAAAATTTTAAGGGTTTTTGATGATTTTGTCAGGTTTTTAGCTGAAACAAGCCTCAAGATCTGAAATAATGGGTCTTAGGGGCCTATTAATGATGATTTAAAAGGTAATTAATCCAAGGGTACTCAAATAGGTTCAAACTAGGCAATGAATTGTACTATCTCCAAGAAGGGAGTATAATTTCCATTGCCACATATATTAACTTTGTATCACGTGAATCAAACACGATTCTAACAATATTTTTAATAGAAAATTTCTTTGAACTAACCAACTGGTTACACTAGTTCTTATTAACTCTTTACATTTTTAATTGGAATTTTGCATAAATAAACTAATCTTTTCATACATGCATTCATATAATTTTTCAAACAACCATTCTTTGCATATAGCAGCGGTGAAAACAAACTTAATATAATGAAAGAGTGTTTTATCATAATTTAAAAGAGAAAGGTGAATCTTTTAAATCATGCCTGGAATGAAATAGCTTAGCTTTGATTCTGGTATTCCTTAATTAAATTCTACACTTTTAACTCGACCTTAAACCTGCTGTCCTATCAACTTTAACACTCATCACTATCCTTGCACCACTTTTCTGATTCTTTTACTATTAGTCTGCAACTACTAAGCAATCTAAATCTAATACAATCCAACTATTCTCACTCTATGGCATGTTGATATACAATGTACAAATCTCTTCTTGCTATGCTAATACTTTCCTCAAAACTCACGATATGCAACTCTCCCAAGATTGCAAAACTAATGAACCACCCCCTAGAATGAGTTCAATAGATCAAAATTTATGCTAAAATGGTTTACCAAAAATAGAAATTAGTGAACTCTTTTGGCCGCTTGAATAACTCTGAAAATGCCATAGTTTTCATCATTTTCCAGGTGTGAAGAATATCAAACAAGATAATCAATTATTCTTCCCATATTATTTCCACAACTGGCATCTTCACCAAGTCTACAATATTCAAAAACCATGACCTCCCTTTGCAGTTAAAGAAACCAGTTTGAAATGGTCCCTAAATCAAATCGACCTCCTCCTCATAAGGCCACTACTAGCTCTTTTGACTGAGTCAATTCATAATCAAAATCCATGACTTGTTGTATTGCTGTTCATATTATTAAAAATGCAGTTTGAAGAAGTCTTCAAAACAACTCGACTTCATCCTTTTACTACCACGATTTGGCATGTTAAAGTATTTGTTATAATGCAAATTAAATCTTCAGAAAAAGTCTTCATGAATGCCACGATGTGCAGCCATTCAACAGTCCATTAAAATTCATTTATTTGCTGCCCAAGTTGTGGGCTTCTCATTAATAGGAGCACATGCAAAATACTCTCCACATCGCCACTTTTATGTGGCTGTTTGAATTAGTTCGACACGAGCTTAACTCAGCCACCTACGTGGCTTAAATAATTACTTATTTATTGCCACAATAACCATTAATATAATATGTCATAAAGCCTCATAAATCAGCCTTAGGCATGTTGAACTAAGTGTGGCATACCTGCCATTTATTTATTATGGCCTTGTAAATCAAATCAAATATAATATATATCAAATTATCTATATATATATATACACACACACATTTCATTAATCTCTTATTTACATACACACATACATATATACATACGAATACATGTAAATATTAATATGATATATATATATATTCATATACACATACATACATATGTATGCCTTAACTCATATACATATATTTATATATACCATTCCAATATACTTTACATAAATTATATTCGTTATTTACAATAGTTATTTGCAATTAATTTTAATTTGATGGTCAAAGAGGTTCAATATTGATAAGACATTATTTTACCTAAGGACATATAGTCTATCAATTGAGGTTCAAGACTTACCAATACAAAACTCAAACTGACTTGATGAGGTTCCAACTAACCTAAGTGAGTGAGTGTGTGCGTCTACTTAGATAGCAATACCCAACGTTCCACATACCAACTCTTCTCCTAGGTGATCAATACTCTCCCTCCCTCTTTGGAGGGCTCGAAATTTCCTGCATCCAACCTAGAGCAACATGTTCGTAGTTAGCTGATAACACATAAATCATATTCACAATATAGCTTAACATAATTAAAGAATTTAAAAGTAGTTTCATCATATCAATGCATATTCATTCATTTCATTGAACCTGTCAAATATCATCATGACATAGTCTTGCATTAAATCCATATTTGCATATAAAGGATAAAGTTATTTGGTAATTTAATAATGGGGTGTAATAATTAGATGGTGGGAAGCATGATCAATGAGATATTATAGAGGGAGGAGATGACAATCAAGATAGCATGTAAAAAATATGAACAAAGAAAAAATGATGTTTCCCCAGTCAAGCTAAAAAGCTAAGATTGATTGATGATGAATGGAGTGTTGTTGATTTGGGAATGATATATCCTAAAACAACACAAGGAATTGATGGAATGGATGAATATATTCTTAGACTAACAAATATAAATGTACCTAGGAATGAACCTAAATGATAATTAAAAAGATGCAAATGATTAACTAAAAGATGAATGTGAGGGTGGATGGATGCAAGTGTCAATCCATAATAAATTGATCATAGGGACAAAACCAACATAATATGGGACTATGGAAGAGGAAATGTGTATATAAAATCTATGATTAAGTGGTGCGAGGGAAATAGATGGTATGGATAGATGGGGGATATAGAAGATAGGATAAATGGACTAAAAACATGTAGGATAGACGAATGAAGGGATTTTAAAAGTACCAAAGTAAACTGACATGTAGTGAGCACTTAATTTGATATAGCATGGGATACTATAGACCAAGGTATGAGGAACTAGGGTGATGTATCACCTGCATAAGACTAACTCAACAAAAAAAATGGTTATTCCAACATCTCACAAATTCATGAAGGACTTTGGTGGGTGTGATGCTAGAAAACCACAAACAAGAGGAATTCCCTAACGTAACATAAGGTCTCATGGGCCTCAATGGGTACAATGCAAGAAAACCATGAAAACACAATACACAAAAGTCAAGAAATTTCCTAGGCTAGTACTACCAATCAAATCATGCCATGATATGAGCATGATGACTCTTAGTAGGTAAAATATGAATCTCAAAAGAAAGATATACAAATATTTAAAATCATCAATGAAATTACATAACATCTCACGTACCATTTTTCATAAGAATTATGGATGGGAGATATGTGGCCTAATGTGAGGAACAATATATCTTGCGAAGGCCAAGGATGTACGGGTAGGACTTAGTAGTCTCATGATAAGAGGTGATCAAGATACTTGTAACTGAAGAGAACTAATAGATTTGTTGAAGTGTTAGATTATAAGGGATTCTTGATGATACAAAGACAATAGATTCAACGATGAGACCTAATGACACTTATGTACAAGGATGAACCTAGACGATGACATAGAACTGACACTATTTACATGATATACATTATATACAAATGATGTTGGATAAATTGGATCTTGTTTTATCATATTTAGGATTGTAATTATGTGTAAGGATTAGCAAGATATGCTAATAAATCCAAGCATGAAGCTCAAAGGTGGGAGGTTATCTAAATCACAAAAGGAATATGATGGGATGGGAGGGGATGAAAATCAATAGTAGTAGAGTGGGATCAGTTCAAAAGGCGGGGGTGATGAAATTATGGGAGAGATGGTATTGGATTACATGGGGGTGTCCTATATCTAGAACTAATGAAAGGGATTATTGTATGGGAGAATGAGGTAATATGAGGGAGTAATGGATAGAGGATAAATAAGTAAGGATGGGGAGATGGAAGGATTATGGGATGAAGGGATGAATGTTTTGGAGAGATTAATGGGAGGAGGATTGGGAGAAGGATTGTGGGATGGATGGATGGAGGGTTTGGGTAGGTTATTAATGGGTGAGGGACGTGGATAAGATATATAAGGACTATGTCACAAAGGAATATGATGCCCCCAAGGACGTTCTAGATATGTCAAGTATAATGAAGCAATTGGATGCTTATGAGAAGATGGATGATAAGATGATAAAAGGATATGGGATATAGATGGATGATAGGATGATGAATGAATAAGGAATATGAAGGTGCATGAATGGATTATATGGATTGGAGACCTCAAGGTTGGGAGGATAGGATGAAATT
Organism: Sequoiadendron giganteum; assembly: GCA_007115665.2. Classification (NCBI taxonomy): domain Eukaryota; kingdom Viridiplantae; phylum Streptophyta; class Pinopsida; order Cupressales; family Cupressaceae; genus Sequoiadendron; species Sequoiadendron giganteum. Next base: position 178,847,373 of record CM021102.1, on the reverse strand, counting down.
AAGGATGAAAAGTGTGTAATGGGTGAATATATTCCAAGATGTGTCCAAAGTGTCTGTGAATAGTTTCTCCAATATTTATTATGATCTAAAGGAGGATGGAGGGACTGGAATGGATAGGAAAGATAGATTGGATGTAGGAAATACAGGAAGGGGGTGCTTAAAATAAATTTTCCCCCAATTGTAGAGACCAAATGTAGGATGGATTTACACATGACACTTGTTTACGAGGTTTTCATTATGGTACTTGCCCAAAGTTGTAATGTCACTTTTACTCAGTAGTTTCAATGTTAGCAACAAATTTTAATAGTTTGAATATTTGAGTTAAAATATGGTTTGACAAGATGGCATGTCATTAAAGTGATGTGTAAAATACAATATGTAATATTTAGATAAGGATTCTAAAGTAAATAGTAAATTGAATAAGAAATCCATATAATTCACATAGATTAACATCAAAATCATATAGACAATATTCCCTATATATGTATATAACATCAATAATTTTTTAATACTTATCTATAAATCATGGAGAGACTTCTATTTGGCACTCAGAAGAGGGGTTACAAGTCCAAGATTTTCATGACATAAACACCCTTGAAAGAAATCGGTTCTTACACACAACCCGACCCACCTTCACAACATAAACACTGGTTCTTACACATAACCCAACTTGCCTTCATGGCATAAACACAACCCTGGGCAATGGACTCCTAGGTGTACATTGTACCCTAAGTTATACACACACTATGTGCCCCTTCTCCAAATGTTTCAATGCTAGACAAGCCCCAAACCTCCACTCTTGTGTGCCCTCTAAATTTATGTGCTGCTTCCTCTAATTCCTTTCCTTTTTTCTCTTCTTTCTCGAATGTTCTCCATGTCTTTCCCAAGTCTCATATGAATGATTTATATATCCTTTTAAGGGGTGGTTTCCAAACCATCACACCCTTTCACAAAGGATTCCTTTAATTATTATTTAATAAATATAATTATTTCTCCCTTTTAAAAGAGTTTTTATGAATTATCTTTATTACTATTTCTTTTAACCAAAGGATCATAATATATATTTTTCTTTTATCTCCCTTTTAATTCTAAAAGGTTATTTCATAGCTTTCTCTTCTCTTGGAAAAAAGTCACATAACAATTCTTCCCTCAAGTAAATCAGCTACTGTCCTCAGTAGCACGAGATGCATCTACATCACAACTCAAAAAACACATAATCAATAATTGAAAAAACTTCAATATTAGATATCTTTATTTTTTTATAATATTTCTATTATAAATTTAACTTCATCTACATCCTTTTCTTCTTTTAATTCATAGTTTTCTCTCTTTTCAATTTAAATTAATAAGTAATTTCAATAGTCATTTTTTCCAATCAAAATTATGACAAAACTATACATACATATATATATCAAGAATTTACAATCGAAGAAATTAATATTTAACCACATATTTTCAAATTTATCAAATTTCTCTAATGTAACCCATTTCCTTTAATTTAATGTTCAATCACTTACATGTAACTTTAACCTTAGGTTTACAAAATTATGATCATGTGTTGACAAAACATTTACTTGGCGAACAACATGCATATCCCATACTATGCAATCACACACCATTGAACTATAGTATATTCTATATACTCAAAATATCTTGTAAGATGATAATCATGCATTCCAAACTACATGAGTATCCTCTTTTTCTATATGTCAAGTATAATTGAATGGAAACAAGTAAAAAGTTTCCCTAGAAAGAGTTCATATCTTTCAACATATGTACAAATTTATTGGGTTGATCAAGTCCAATAATAAGGCACAATAGAATAAAACATGGTAATATTTCTAGTTACCTTAACAATGATAGTAAACCATTAACATGCATTGAGTACTTTATAGAAAAATATTAGGTCTACTATTTCCTGTATTTTAATACAAGAGCAAATATTGGTTTAATTAAAATGATGATTTGACTAGAACAATGATGATGTGTATAGACTCATTTTCTATGATATGAGACTCAACAAGGCCATCGAGACCTCCAAATGATGGTTAGAGACATTGTTTTTTTACAAGAAAGAAACAAGAAATATTCAACTTGATTTTTTTCATTATATTTTTCTTCATGTAAGGAGGTTCATTATAAGAAATATCTATAGTAGTGATCCAAATAAACCATATATAGAATCCTTTTGTTGGGATTCCAATTTTTATTCACAAAGGTAGTCCAATATTTGTCAATTTGTCTATAACACCATTATCTAAAATGTGGCTTGAGATCTCTATAAATGAATTCTAACTTATGAAGACAAGTGATGAAATTGTAGAGCATCACTACAATATTGCTTGAAATTGATGGATCTTTTAATATTGCTAGAAGATAAGTTAAGGCCTTCACTACATATTTTAATATTGTTGCAACTATAGACTCTTCAAACTCTTCAAACTCTTCAAATGAACATCATCAAATTTTAATATATTTGGTCAATCTAATCCACATATATGGCATAACTATACATAACCATTTTTGTACCATGAAAGAGCAATTAGTATATATATATTAGAGTTGGTTTCTCCCCTTGTAAAAAATTGACATGTACCCATGTCTAAGGCTAAGAGAACCAAATAGGTTTGTCATATAAAATATTGTGTTATTTTAACTAATACAAGATTGTACTGTCCAAATTTTATGATGTGAAAATGATTTTAGAGCCTGTGGATAATAGACCCAAAATATACTTAAAATAAATAAAAAATATGTACATGTAAGAAATCATAGTGTTAATAGCATTTTTTATATTATTAATAAACCTAAATTATCTACATGAACTTAAAATTACTCTTATAATTATAATTGATAAAATATATAATTTATTTATTAATATGAAAAATAATTAATTATTTTCTTATTAAATTTATTTCATTCCACATTAATTTTCATTTTATTCTTGAAATTTCATTAAAAAAGGTTCTCACAAGGAAAGTTCATTTTTATAAGACTAAGGGATAATTATATGCTAAGAAATTTCCTTTATAAGAATAAAATATAAGTATAACTACAAGTAAATAAGAAGGAAGATTCTCAATAAAAAAGTATAATTTTTTTGTTGAACACATAAAAAGGTATACACGGTGAATATACCACGATGATGAATTGCTAGTAGTGAATTGTACACGTGATGGATATATCATGATGATGAATTTTTTGCGATGAATTTATCTTACCTGATGCCACAATTAGCATCATCTAACTTCACAAAGAAACCATCAACAACCTAATGCATAAGAAGAAAATAAAAGGAACAAAAGAATTATTGAAAATATTGGCCTAAAATGTGGAAATCATTTTGTAAAAGAGAATATTCCTACATTCTAGGTATTCATCTACATGCACACTCATTTGCCCAACCAAATAGGAAACTCCAGTGCTTTGTAATTACATGAAGATTATATTGGTTGATTATATCCTCAATAAAAAATTCTTTGATGATGTCAGGGAAAGCTATTTCACTCCGGGTCTTAATCGTTGTATTTACTAGAATTATTCTCCACCAATCATCATTAGTAGAGGTTTTAGAAATTCAAGAAAGGGGTTGTGAGTATACTAATAAATACTTAGCCCTTTGTGACAACAAGATATTGACCAAACAAATAAATTTCTGCAGAAGAGACTTTTTGGACTTATTGTCTACCTATATTAAATATATGTAGATCTCTTTTATCCCCACAATCAAGCTCTAGGAACTTATATCACCCAATTCATTATATATTATTTTTGTTGTAGGTTAGGATTTTTTTTTCTAGTTTAGGACTAAACTTAGGCTTTATGTTACTCACCTTGAGCTTGCAAAAGATATATTATGTAACAAGTTTGGATATTGTGACAAATTTCAAAATAAGTTATTTAATACAATTTTTTTTTCAAAATAAGCAGTTGCAAGACCAAGCCTTGGAAGGTTAAATGGGGGAAATTGGGTATAGATCAAAGAAAATGGGCACAACATTGAAGAATTCTCAATCCTGCTTTTCACAGTGAACTCTTGAAAGTAATCCTTTGAACATGTTGAGAGAATGGGGCTAACTGATATCTTTTCTTATTATCAAACAACTTGAATAATAAAAGATCTGTAACAACCTAGAACTGTAATAGATTAGTGGTCACATAAATCCTATGCACGTTGGACTATTTCTCACAGACCAACTAAGATTTCAGACATATTACAACACAAATTCACATTTCCTTTATTCTCTAAATATGTGCGATAAAGTTACACATTAAATGTTTGAAATCTACAATACTTTGCAGGGCATGATTCCCTTAATTGTAAAAAGTGGGATCAATATGTTGAGAAAATGGGATGGAATCATCTTCTATTCTTCAAATATAGAGATATGTCGGTATTAGGAAAATTCACCGTCAACAATTCATCGACATAATTCATCGTCATGAGAAATTCATCCCAAGTAAAATTCACCACTACCAATTCACCGCCATGGAAAATTAATCAAATTAGTTTTAATTTGATATTAATTTGATTAATTTTTTGTGAATTGCTGGTGGTGAATTGTTGGCGGTGAATTTTCCATCGGTGAATTGGTGACGATGAATTTTTCGTATGCCAAATATGCCACATACGCTCCCTAGAATTTTGGATGTCTATCAAACACAACATGCACACCATTCATGGCGATCTATATATGTTGATTGCACGTAAAGAGATTTTTTATAAAGTTCTATACACCATTTTATAAAGACCTATGATATACAATGAAACTTTCCTTATATGATTTTGATAATGTATCTAACCCTCAAGAAGGACACAAGAATAACTTTGTAGATCAATATCTTAAAAATACATAGGGAAAGCATGTTGATTGGCTATGAACATGGTGCCTTAAGATGAACCTAGGTGTAAATAGGGAGTTGCTCAATGCAATGTTAACTTTGGACAAGGTTTTAATTATGGATATGGACACATATATATGGCCTTGGATTTTCAATAGCACCAATTATGCTAATGAAAAAATGTAGAAACAAAATTAGCATGTGGACAAAGGTTATAAACTACATCTTAGAATGTTGAATCTAATGACTTGAAGGTTACTGCAAATGTATAATGCTCAATATACACTAGGAGAATTCAAAAGACTAGGGTTAAGCTAAAATTTTAAAGATAGGAAGGCCTGATCATTAGGCTTTGATACCAAATATGATGCCACTTTTCCTCCTAAGTAGTTTAAATGTTTGCAACAAATTTTAATAGTTTAAATATTAGAGTTAAAATAAATTGACAAGATGTCATGTCATTAAAATGATGTGTAAACTATAATATGTAATATTTAGATAAGGATTCTAAAGTAAATTGTAAATTGAATAACACATCCATATAATTCACATAGATTAACATCATAATCATATATAGACAATATTCCCAATATATATAATAGCATCAATAGTTTTTAATACTTATCTATAAATCACAAAGAGGCTACTATTCAGAACTTAGAGGATAGGTTGCAGGTCCAAGTTTTTCACGACATAAACACCCCCAGAGGAAATTGGTTCTTATACAAAACCCAACCTACCTTCACAACATAAAATTCGGTTAGATTACATAGAACCCAACTTGGCTTTATGACATAAACACAACCTTGGTCAGGACACTCTCAGGTGTATGTTGTACCCTAGTTGGATAAACATTGTGTGCCCCTTCTCTCCAAATGTTTCAATTCCAACCAAGATCCAAACCTCCACTCTTGTGTGCCCTTTGAATTTTTGTGTTGCTTCCTCTAACCCCTTTCCCTTTTTCTCTTCTTCCTTGAATTTCTTTGTCTTTCCCAAGTCTCACATGAATGATTTATATATCATTTTAAGGGATGGATTCCAAACTATCACACCCTTTCACAAAGGATGCCTTTAATTATTATTTAATAAATATAATTATTTCTCCCTTTTAAAAGACCTTTTATGCATATTATTTATTAATATTTCTTTTAATCAAAGGATCATAATATCCTTTATTTTTCTAGTATTTATAGTAAATTGAATAACACATCCATATAATTTATGTAGATTAACATCAAAATCATATAGGCAATATTTCCAATATATATATATATATAATAGCATCAATAGTTTTCTAATACTTATCTATATATCACATAGAAGCTACTATTCAACACTCAAAGAAGGGGTTGCAGGTCTAGGATTTTCATGACATAAACACCCCTAGAGGAAATTGGTTCTTACACATAATCCAGCCTACCTTCATGGCATAAACACAACCTTGGCCAAGACACTCCCGGGTGTACATTGTACCTTGAGTTGGACACACACTGTGTGCCCCTTCTCCAAATATTTCAATGCCAACCAGGACTCAAATCTCCACTCTTGTGTACCCTCTAAAGTTCTGTGTTGCTTCCTCTAATTCCTTTCCTTTTTTTTCTTCTTCCTTGAATTCCTGTATCTTTTCCAAGTCTCACATGAATGATTTATATATATCCTTTTTAAGGGATGGTTTCCAAACCATCACACCCTTTCACAAAGGATGCCTTTAATTATTAATTTAATAAATATAATTATTTCTCCCTTTTAAAAGAGTTTTTATGCATTTTCTTTATTAATGATTTTTTTAACTAAAGGATCATAATATCCTTTATTTTTTTATCTCCCTTTTAATTCTAAAGGGTTATTTCATAGTGTTCTCTTCTCTTGGGAAAAAGTCACATAACAAAAGTGGTTGTTTGCTAGGTTATCACCATCAAACAAATTTTTCTCTTTACTATTTTTTGGTATTTTCTTAACTTTTGGGAATAGCATGGATGGAGAGGGATGAATGTAAGGATGCAAAGAAGTGGCTTTGGAAGATAGTGGATAGGTGATAGGGAGATGGATGAAGGAATCAAGAATCTAATTCCATATTGAGGTAATAATATAATATTTGGAGTGAACATTGGTTGTTGGTACAATCTTGTTAGGATGGGAAGATTATGCAAAGACATAGATTAAATGGGTTTGATGGGGGGATATGTGGGATAATGGATGAGATGTTGGGAAGTGTATGGATGAAAATATGGGAGGGGAGTGTGATGAGGGGATGTTTTTAGGACCAATATTGGCACATTGTGATAGATGTTGAATGATGGGAGGAGAAATGGGTGGAGGGTGTGGGGATGATGGAGTTGGGATTGTGAATTTTGGTACATAGGGACCCAAAATGGATTTAGGAGATGGAGGACGGAGATGCATAGAGTGTGGATTAAAGCAACATTGGATGCCATTTTGGATTATTTATTTGAGTGCATTGCATCTTTTTCTTTTGGATCCACATGGTTTTTGTTTTTTTTTAGGGGACCTTTGTGGCTTTTGGTAGTTATTTCACTTTTGGGTCAGCTTTTTCCTTGTTTCATCATATCTTTTTGAGGGGACATGGTGATCTTTAGATTCATGCGGATGTTTGGTTGTATTCATGTTTAATTTGGCATCTATATTGATTCCAATAGCAATGGTAGGGGCACAATAAGATAACTGATGTGGAGAGAATATGAATGAAGTGATAGAGGCAGGATTTTGGATAGGGTGTATGGAGGAGGATGTTAGATGACATTAATGAAGGGGTGTACTTGTTGATATTGATTGGGGATTATGGGAGTGGGATGTTGATGATGGTTAATAGGGATAGGTGATTGGTGGAGGAGGGGATGAATAAGATGATATGGGGGATAGGATTTTGGGATATAAGGCCTAAAATGGATTTAGTAGGCGAAGGATATGTGATGGCGGGTTGTGGGACATAAGGACCTAAAATAAATTTAGAGGATAAAGGAGGGATAGCGATAATGGGTTTAGGTTGGTAGGATGGAGGAGGGGGGTGGTGAATTTTTTTTTGGAGGAAGAGTGTGATGGGCCTTTATTGTGGTTTTTGAAGAAGCCCTCTTTGATTTCACAAATGTTGTAACAACATTTTTGGATTTTTAGCCTTGAGATATATAGCCAAGGCCTTGTGAACATGGATTTTATTTGATATGGATGGGATTCGAGGTACCTTGATCATGTAGGCCTAAGCCTTTACCTTGATAGTTTATGTTTTTGAGTATTCTAATTAAAGTGGGATATTTATTATTTTGGAAGCAAGATGCTTGCACCCATTATTGGGTGGAGAAGGATGGGTGGTGGACATGACGCTCTTTTGATACAAGAGGACAACCATGGTTGAAGGTAAGAGAACCCAAAGGATAAGATGATGGTGTTAGGATGGTTTAGATAGAAGGAGGTAAATGATCATGATAAGGATTATATAGGATGGTAAGATCTTGATTTGGATGGGGGGATATTTTGGTATGCTTTGGAACAAGATCTTGAAATGTTTGGAATTATGTGGATGGTGTTATGGGGAAGAAATGTTGGATAGAATCCTTGAATGGGGTAGATGGAGGGATGGATGATTCACAAGGTTCATGGGATTAGGGTTGGATAATGCTAGGAGTAGGATATTGGGGTTGGAGTTGGATGGTTTCAATAGGTTGGATGTTTTTTATGGTTTGGATAATGTGAGGAGTTGGAAGAGGAATGATAGGTGTGGGATGGAGGAGGTGAAAAGTTTCAAACGAGATATCATAGAAAAGATGGTTTTGTCAATTTTGCAGTGGCACAAGTTATTTTCAAATATTTTGCTATTTTTTGGTATTTATTATTGTTAGATCTTCTTTTATGGATCCCGAGCTCATAAATTTTTGTCACGTTCTTTGATTTTCATGATTCTTATGGTATTGGAAAGGTATTGAGGATCTCTACATTTCCATCCATACATTTTTTTTGTATATATCCCAAGTATATAATCACTTTAGTTTTTCCCTGATGGGTGTCTTGGAGATTACTTAGATATTTTGATAGTTGGGAGGGTGTGCCTTTGATCTTTGCACTTTATTTCAGTTCTAGATCATTTTTTAATCAACTATTGCTTCATAGATTCTAGGGTTGTGTCAGTTTGAGATTTTTCCAATGTTCCTTGGCATCGAGTTTGTTGTTGCTTTATCATGATTTCGACCCAAGTCATTGAGTGACCCTAATATGGTTTCTAGCATCAAAATTATCTTTCCTTTTCTTTCCTAATTAAGGATTCCAGTGTTTACTCCACAAGTGTTCTTCCAATGCTTCTTTGCAATAGGTTATCTCATTAATATGCGGGGCTATATGGTCTCTCTTGTCATCCTTTGTATGGAGGGATATTGATTGGATTTGTGTTGGATCTCATTTCATTAAGGGGGGTTGAATGGTCTCTTCTTCGTCTCTCTTATGGGGGTCTTTTTCCTCAAATGAGGTTTCTGTCCATACATTTTTCATGGAGAGCATTATTGTATCTTATCTCTATTTTGGGGAGGAATTTTGTCCCATTGGGTTTTCTTTTTTTCTCCATTTATGAGATATCGAATTTGCATATGTACATGGGTACCTAACATGGCTTTGTAGCTGGGACCCATCTTTATGTCATTTATGTAAGTACTCCCTAAGTTTTCCTTAAGGGGGGGGTGTTGGTGTAAATAGGCATTTTACCTATCTAGGCCCTATATACATGGTAAGTCCACTTAGGTCTTAGAAGGAATCTTTCTAGTTGGGTGATCCCACAATACCGGTTTACAATTTTTTGGCAAACTGGACACTGAATTGATTTTTTTCAATTAAATCTTCACTTTCGGGCTCCTATAATGACTAAACCATGAGGAATTTGAAGATGATGCAAACTAGTGATTTGTGACGTTTTGTCTATACATTCTTAATATATTTTTTTCAAAATTTTTGGAATCAGATTGCACTTCTTTTTCCATCTCCTTCGAAAACTAGATTTAAAAAAAAAAAAAACATTTTTAAGGAGTAACACTCACTGTATACAACATAAATTTTTTTTTATATGAAGCATATAATTCTATTTTTTTCAAATTTAGATTTGTAACTACGATATCTAGCACTTTCATTTGGTTTCATAGTGTTTTATAAAATATTTTTTCCTTAATCAAGTTTCGAAGTCAAACCAATTACAATTGAAACATAGGCGGACTGTATACAACATAACTTTTTATGTATGTATCAAAATTCATTTTTTTTTAATGGATCAAGGATATCAATACCTAGCCTGAACATATTTTTTAAAATTTTATTTTGATAATATGCTATTTTTCCACGTGCAGAACAAAGAGCTTGATTGTCGGTGAAAAACAGGTATGTTTAATAAAACTAAAAAAACACACACATAATAAAACCAAAACATATTAAATTTATATTTTTGGATAGCTCGTTCTGAGGATTACCATTAAAAATTTGAAATAAATTTGAAATGAATTCATTTGATCCCCCAAAAGTATAAGCATTTTGATAGGTGTAAAGGAGACTTTGTTGTAGGTATGGTTTAAAACTAGTGGGGTTCTATCCAAGGGGGTTTGATCAAACCCTCTTCAATTGAAATCCTTAAAATGGAAATTTTTAAGGCTTAAATCATTATATTTTTTAAAAATTTGTGATTTTAGCAAAATCAAAATCTCCCAAAAATTGTAAACTAGCTTTGTGGGATCACCCAGTTAAGAATTAGTTATCACTTATCTTATCTAGTTTGTATTCATTTAATTCTTGTGTCCTAGGTTGTTATGAGTTAGTTGTCTCATATGATAAGATTAAGACACTTGTCATGATCTTGTATAATCCTATACCTCACCTTGCCTATATAAGCAAGGATTCATATGAACATTACAATATATTCATTTTGGTATTCTTGCATCCATACTCATAGCATGACACTTCTTCCATTTCTCTCTGGTGGAAGTTATTTTGTCTTGTAAGTGATCCTAGAGTGTTGAGGAGTTCAACATAAACTCCTACAAAAGGAACCTCATTTTCTCCATAATTACATTGCAACAATAAATAGAGCACATAGATACCCTTGCCCTGTAGGAAGATATATAATAATTTGGTTACCTCTAGTTTTCTAGCCACCACTTCTTTGGTTCCCTATACCACATTAGCAAGGGAGGAAACCCTATAATACACTAGATAAAAAATTTGATGGGAAAATATAGAGGGAAAAAAAGGATTTTATTTAGAACAAAATTAAGGTAGCTCAAATCCAAAGGATTTTAGGTTGCTAGCACTAATATATAATCAATGCCATTCTCCTTCTTGAGGATAAGTAAGCCTTTGGTTGGGGGAGTGATAAGCCTCCTAATTTCTACTATTAATTCTATCTATTTCCTATTTTATGATACCATTTCAAAAATTCCCAAAACTTTATGAAATAATCTAAGCATTAGACTTGATAATTGATGTTTTGATAATTACTTGTATGTTTAGATGATTATTTCTAAAATCAGATAATATTATTTGATAAATTATGGTAATTATGATATATAAGTATCTTTGAAAGAAAACTAATCTTTCATGCAACAAAATAACTAGATAACACATATCAATGGTAGAAGGACCATGAGCAATTGAAGGATCATACACATGCAAAAAAGAGGATAAAATACCTATAGCTAAGGAACCTACATCCACCGAATCCAGAATCTTCAAAGATATGATACCTGCTATTAGAAATCATTTATATTATTTATGAGTGAGAAGAAACTCCATGATAATACAAAATTATAGGCAACTGTTTATTGTATCATCATGCTAATTTTTTAGCATGTTAGCAAGCTCAGCCTTTGATCACAAATTTAGTAAAGTTACATTAGGATGAACTATTTTAAAATTTTTCTATTTTGATGAAATAATCCTCTTCCCATTCTTTAGGAATGAGTCAAAATTTGTAATCTAGGGTCAAATTTGTCTAAGAACAATTAGGATAATTAGATAGTCTATATATTATGGGATCTCAATAGGAGTGTAACAATGATTTTTAGCATTTTGTACCTACTTTTTAAAATATCAATTGAATAGTTTCTTATCAGATGGTGTCAATTTGAATGTGAATGAAGGAGTGATATATTTCCAAATTAGAAGATTGTAGCTACCCAAGAAAGGGCCCACTTGAGGTAATGCTACAGCTCTATCCTATAATTTCTAGTTACATTTTTCTTCGCCCATTTCACATTTCAATTAGAATTGTATTATTTATTTATAATTATCAACTATTATACATTAATATATATAAACTTATACACACTTACCTTGTAAGTATCATTTCATTATCCTAGACTAACTTGAGATTTTTTATTTGTTTTACTATAGTATATTTACAAATTAACTTGAAATATTAACAAGCTCATTTTTACTTAACAACTATCAACAAAAAATAATATAGGAGATAAAATAAAATAGAGCCATTTAATGACTAAATTTTCTAGAATTTTTTCACTACAACTTGAATGCCACACTTTTCCAACATTATAATTTAAAATAGTATCTTAACATAAATTTCATAATTCATTTATGATTAGTATATAATTCATCATCAATAGAATAAATAGAAAAAAATTCATAACAGTATTATTGTGAAATACAAATAAATTTTTAGATTCTTTCACTTTGAAAATCTTCTTATTAAGGTTTTATGGTCATGATTTTATTTCTCTTAGAAAAACAAACTAAAATATGCATTCTAGTCACACCTTGATTGTTGCACATGGAAAACATTATAGCCAATTTTATAATGAAGTAATTATCAAGCCAATTTTTTTATAAAAATTAGCGATGAGATAATTGAAGGAATTTAAGGGTTTACTTATGCATTCCCTCAACTAATTTTTTTTATTTCATCACCTTGAAGTGTTATACCTTTGATAGATTGTCTAGGAGTTCATCGTAGGAATATTTATGGTCTACTTGGGTGCTCTACCGCTAAAAAATTGGCTCACTTGATAATGGATCAATCTATGGTAAGGTGTAGCTCATACTTCAACACACCCTTGAGCCACACTATAGGTTCTTCAGACTCCTAGTTTGGCTTGACTTTGGTGACCTAGCTCTATTACCATGATAATTTTTTCATTAAATAGGTAGGATTTGAAACTAGAACAAACCCATTTTCTTCTAGGGGTGTTGTACCTCTAGGATTCCTTTCCTTGGCGACTATCACATAGTCACATTAGCACATCACATAGCAACAACATGCATGGGGTGTGTTTTCCTAAAGAAAGCTAAGAACCTAGGGCCAATATCTGATTTCCAATGGATATTGGACTTCAACGCCTCCCCTGAGGTTGTGTGAGAGTTCCACCCAAGCTCCTATTCAAATCTTCCATTTTTGTGTTTTTTGTTTACTACTCAACTAAAGTTTATGCTTTGTTTTCATCCTCCGTGCATCTTTGCACAAATACATGGGACATTTTGTTTTTTGGTCCCTCAACAATACTTATTGTGTAATCCTATATGGAACTCTTTTGTATCTTATGTATTTTCACCTTATATTAATATTGATAGTTCAGAATGCTTTCCTTTTATCTAAAAAAATTTGAGCATATACAATATTCAAGTCATGAGAAAATCACTTTACTATGCTCAATCTTGAGGTTTTCAATTGAATTTGGTATTAGTAATCTTTATTATTTATGTTTCAATAATTATTATGTGTTTCCATTTCTTACCGCATACATACTCTTTTATCTCCATGTTAATTGAATTTGGAGATGAGACCCTTTTCCTTCTAAAACCATAACTACATGGGTACAACCATTCTTTGTTATTAGTTTCCCTCTATTTGTAGAATTAATTTTCTTTTAATAATCTTTCATTAATTATTCATTTTTCTTATTATTTATTTTATATTCATCATGTACTATCGCCTAATAAGTCTATCCTACAATTCCCAATTATATTTTTCTTTGCCCATTTCAAATTTTAATTTTAATTATATTATTTATTTATAGTTCTCAACTATTATACATTAGTATATATAAACTTATTCATACTTACCTTGTAAGTATCATTTCATTATCCTATACTAACTAGAGATTATTTTATTTTTAGATAAAAGGCCATAGACTTGAACCTTTTGTATTAATAAAGTAGCTGAAATACATTTTTATAAGTGCCAATACACATAATGGAGTAAAATATGGTCTTCCCTCAAGTTAGAAAAAAATAACTTGAAAAAATAATTAGTAACAAAACAAACCCAGACCCTTCAATGGCTGAATCATTGGTATACCATTAAACCTTCACCCCTCCAACCATGCAACCAGACACAAATTCATAGGGCTTTTGTAACAACAAAAAAAACACCTAACCTTAAAGCTGGCTTTGGTAACTTAACCTTCCAGATTTCAAAACCCCCAACAACACACGAATGATTTCAAAACCCTAATGACAAGACAAGTTGCTAACTAGGGTAGAAACTTTAACATATCATAATTGATAACAAGATATGAAGCAAGGCTTACATCAAATCTAAACTATTCATCACCATATGTTTCCACATAATCGAGAAAATTTCCTACCCATTCGAAGTCTTGGACCAGTTCGATATGCAACATTTTCTACAATAAATTTACTCCCACCTCAACCCTCTCCCTTTGCGTATGCAATACCGCATCTTTAATGTCTAGAATTAAAGGGTAATAAGTTACCATATCACTTGGGATAGAAATAAGCTCCATGTCTCGGGGTTTGGGAATGCCAAGACCTAGAGCGGTAGCTTCTAATACCTCCTCCAACCCACGTAGTATTTTAGGGATGAAAAGTTTCTAGGCCATTTTTGCCACCTCCCCCTTTGGGACTTGTAGGTCAAGAAGAGCTGCCACAAAACACGAGGAGATACTAGAATCCACTCTATATCTCTCATTTGAAAATATAAAATCCCATCCCAGGATGATTTTGACCACACCAATTGACGTGAAATATTCTTCTAACATAATTCGCTTCAAACAAAGTTCTGAGATCGTGCTAAGGAATGCCATTTGTCTACAGGTACTCACCAACCTAATGGGAGTGTCCATACCTCCACATAATACACTCTCACTAGGGATGCACATAATGAATTAAACTTCTATGACCTTAGAATGTCATATGAGATAGTATTAACCTTGCTTAAAGAAAAACCCGACGAGTGCACTAAAATTCATTTTTGCACAATTGTCTATATGTGATCATCTGATGTATGATGAAAGCTTTCAGACCTCTCACGTGTACAACTCTAGCTTGGTAATTATGCATATAATAGAACTAACATGAGCTTGAACAATATTATCAAATATAATTGCCTTTGCTTGGTTTATCGATAATACCTTCAGGACATGAAAGTTAATCATTAGCTCCCATCAAAATAAGAGATTTAAATGCAAGCGTGGTATGAAATAGGATTATTGGTGCCTTTGGTTGAAAAAGTGAAGTAGTCTTAAAAATAACATTCACTAGAATTTAGAAAGCTTCAGGCTAACACTTGGAAAAAAGACACCAAGATGTTGTGCATAGTTAGTTGTGACATAATTCATAAACTACACGCCCAAACCTACAGAAAAACCGAAACAATGATTCACTACCCACGTCTTTCCTTCTTAAAGCGTTGCTAAACTTGCATGCTTAAGGCACATGGCACTGCTGGAGGTAGATCCCACAACCTACCAAAACTAGAGCAGACCAATGGCACACTACCCATATCCTTCCTTCTCAAAGAATTACTAAGATTACACGTGTAAGACACATGACATTGGAAAACGTTGGGCTCAAGATATTTGCTTGCAAAAAAATGACGTGCTGAACAAGACAATATCATGTAAGCTCTTAAAGTATTAAACACAACCATTTCAGGAACCTAACTAGACAACTTCTATATAACATTATCTAACATCTATTGTGCAAGCATTAAAATGGTCAGCAATACTCTAATAGCCCGAGGAGCAACAAAGACACCTTCAAACTACCTGTCCAAATCTAAAATGAACCAATGGTGCTCTTCCCTCATCCTTCAGGCTTAAAAGAAATCTTGCACTTGCGCACAAATGATTATCTCAATAGCCATGTCATTCAATCACCGTATTTCATGAACCTTAAGATTATCTAAGTGTCACACTAACTCCTTGAAATATTTATGTGGGATCTTACTATTATTATTTTAAAATTATTTTATTCTTTACATGATTGGATTCGTACCACCTGCTTGCTTCCTCAAATTGGCTTGTCTATTTGATTCTAAGTGATTAAATCCAAAATAAATCTTATAAAACAAGACACAACATATGAAGTGAATAAAAAGTATATTGAATTGTAATGTTTACATCCCATATTGAAAAGGTGGTACTGCAATTTGTATAATGGCACAAGTTAAACCCATTTGTATATAAAACCTTATAACCTACATATCAAGAACTGAAAATTAAAAAGGAGAATAAAATATGGCTGTAGGTTATTAAAACGAATGTGAACCTTAAAAAAGAAGGCACAAACATATAAAACTTATGTTTTCATGCCACCATGGTAAACCTCGTCAAATCGTAACCAATCCACTTTAAACCACTGCAGACAATACTCCCATTGAATTGCTCCTCTCTCGCCCAACTCACCGATGACTATCTACCCGGCGGGAGAGCTGTGAGCAAGTTGTGAGCATAAACACTGAGACGTAGTCAACGAATAACGCCATGTACGCTTAGCTATCTGGTATTTTTCCATTTACCTGAAGCTCTCTCTGCAGCGTCTCTTCTCAATATGGGGAAATCAATGCTTATCATGCTCATAGCACTTCTTCTCTTGCTCACTTCAATGTCTAACTTCAATGTCTCCGCTCGACATAGCATTCTCATGGGGGACAATAACAACAGTAAGAACATGCGTATTTTAAGAAGTTGTTCAAACTGTGAAAGCCATCTTCCAGATCATAAATGCTGCAAAGTTTCAACAAAAGCTGTGTCACCACTGAAAACAGGGGTGGAGCATGATAGCATTCTGATGGGAGACGCCAACAACAATAACGACATGGGTATTTTAAGAAGTTGTTCAAACTGTGAAAGCCCTGTTCCAGATCGTAAATGCTGCCAATTTTCAACAAAAGCTGTGTCACCACTGAAATTATCGGTGGAGTATGATAGCTTTTCAGCTGGGCATGTTTAATCATATCCACACCCAAGATGCTGCAAATTTTTGAAAAAAGCTGTCACCAGATGAAAGAGCCGGACATTTTTGACTGAAATTTTTAAATAAGTATAGATAAATAAAGCATGCCATTACTTTTTATCAACGTACGAAGATGAGTTGAATACAAGTTGGATTTATTTTATTAGTTTGGTTTATTTATTTGAGCTTTTTTAGTTTTTATGCATGTATGTTTGGTTTAAAATGTTAATTTTATTTTCTGTTTTAAGAAACAATATTAGATTATACACACTTAACACAATGAATTTGAATGACATTCATAATTGCATAATCTATTTTTATATTTTCATTTTTATAATTAATAATTCTTCACAAATTTATTTCATAGATTGTATTAACATCAAATTATTTAGAACAATTTTTTGAGGTTCTCATTTGAGTAAGAAGAAAAATTGAAGAAAATTGCTTGGTTATAAGCTGATATTATCCATTTTCAGATATGTGGGAAGACTGATCTCATCCATCCTCAATCATCTTTTGTGCAATAACATAATCAAAGGGTTTGATAATAATCTGTAAGGAAAGTGCCTATGATTTTTGTAATGTGTAATAAAGAAGGCCACATAACATCAATGTTCAATATGAATATTGAAAAATATAATGTTACCAAATTTAATTGTATTTAAATTTTAGAATGTCAAAAGTTAACTTAATATAGTCTTAAATACTTTTGTGAAAATCTAGTATTAGAAGGGAAACTGCTAATTTAATACTATGTAAATAAAATATATAAATTAATTAATTTATAAAAAATAGAGGTGATACATTAGAGACCATATTTTATCTCTTGTAACTAATAATTATTTATAGAATTTTATGTTTCATTAATTTCATATATTTTTAGAAACACTCACTCATTTTGTGAATTCTTGAGGATATTTATTACTTTTCCCCGCATCTCTACTATTAGGCAATTATTGAAATACCCATTTTTTACTAGAAAACTAAAGAGAAATCCACTAGCAACAAGAAATAATAATATTAAAAAATGATTCATGCCCAAACCATAGACAAACCAGTGACCAAGTGGTTCAATAGCCTAGAGTTACAACATCCTAGAAGAAAATTTATCATGGTAATAGAGCTACGTCACCAATGTCAAGCCATACAAAAAGTCCTAACAACCAATCTTGTGGCTCAAGGGTGTGTTGAAATATGAGCTACACCTTATCATAGATTGATCCATTGTCAAGTGAGCCAATTTTTTAGTGGTAGAGAACCCAAGTAGAAAATAAATATTCCTAAGATGAACTTCTAGATAGACTATAAAAGGTATAACACTTGAAGGTGATGAAATGAAATTTTTTAGTTGAGGGAAAACATAAGTAAACCCTTAAATTCCTTCAATTATCTCCTAAATTTTATTTTTTAAATGTTGGCTTGGTATTTACTTCATTATAAAATTGGCTATAATATTTTCCATGTGTAGCAATAAAGGTTAGGCTAGAATGCATATTTTAGTTTGGATTTAGATAAGAAAAGTAAAATCATGACCATGAAACCTTAATAAGAATATTTTCAAAGTGAAAGAATCTAAAACTTTATTTGTATTTCAATAACAATGTTATGAATTTTATTCTATTTATTTTATTGGTTATATATTTTATACTAATCGTAAGTGAATTGTGAAATTTATGTTAGGATAAAATTTTAAATTATAAAGTTGGAGAAGTGTGTCTTCAAGTTGTAGTGAAAAATAATCTAGTAAATTTGGACATTAAATGACTCTATTTTAGTGAGATAATTGTATCTCTCTTATATTATTTTTTGTTATATTTGTTAAGTAAAAATGAGCTTGTTAATATTTTGTTAATTTATCAATATACTATGGTTAAAAAAATAAACTATTGTCTATTTTTCAAAGGAAACATGGAGTAGGAGCAAGAGCGGGCACCTACCAAGCATTTTTAAAAATTTCAACCTAGTAATTGAAAGAGACCATCCCTCCTAGGATCACAAGGAGCTCCTTGGGCCTAGAAGGAACTAAAATATACCCAAAAATTCAAGACATAAAGATCCCCAATGGCCTTTCAAAGGGGGAATCTATGGAGGTGGTCTACGATATCCTCTAAGAGAAAGAAAGACAAAACCCACTCATGGCTTCTCAACAGTTTTCTCGTGGCCTGGTGGGCCTCCTCTGCATTTCCCACACACTCCCTGTCACACTAGTTCTTGGTTTCTTCCTATCACCAAGGGTGAAAGAATACTATTACCACTTTCCCCAACACCACATCATTTGGATCTAAAACCTTTTATCAAAACTTGGTAAAAAGGAAAAAATAACACCCACGATCATACTGCAAGATTCCTACCTCATTAATAGAGTAGCAAGTTCCCCAAAACAACCTGGTTCCTGAAATATCATCATCAGGATACACTTCCATATTTGCCTAGTCATAATATAAAGTGCACATCTTTGAAGACTTGTTGCTTCTTTCCATGTCTATCCTCAAAAGTCATGCGATTATAGGTAAGATCTTCAACTAAATTCCTCCCATTAATACTTTAGAAGCATGGGCCCACAAACAATGGTTAGAGGTCTCAAAAGATTTTTATATGCATGAGGGAATTAGTTACTTTGTTGTCTTTTTAACTTTAGAGAAAAATCATGATAAGTCCCTTAAAGAAAAAGTCTACATCTTTAATGGGGAAGGCCTATACCTTCAACCTTGGACCTATCATTTCAACCCTATCTCAGCCTCCATCCAATAAATTCCCTTCTAGATCTAGTTATCTAACCTCCCTCTTGAATACAAGGAACCCCAAATTCTAGAAGTTATAGGCAACTCCACTAGCATCTTCCAAAAAAATGATTAAGAACTTATCAAATATTCCTGTAAGATGACTAAGATTTATGTCCTCCTGAATGCTAATGAACCTTTCCCCAAAATCTTGGTCATTCACTCCAAGCTTGGGCCTTGGAAGCAACAGCTTGTGCTAGAAAATCTAACTATCTTCTGCTCCACATGCCATTCTTCAACACACCCATCATCACAATGCCCTTCTAGTCCTTTGGCTTATGTGCCTCTTATAAAGAAAGGTGTAGGGCAGAACCCAACCTTTCTTTCTTCTACCTCAACAACAAACCAAATGTTGCAACAACATTCCACACTTCAAAATTTACACACGCCTACTGTCTCTCTTCCCTCTCCCCAGAAAGAGCTTGGGTTGTTAGCAGTAGCACCACCTCAAGATAAACATTTTAAACCAAATGGAAATTCAAGCACATGTAGGGAACTTTTTCCCTTCCCCACTAGAGGATTTTGCTCAGACCCATAAATTGGTCCTACAAAGAGGAAACACTCCTCCTATGTGGGCCATAGTTTTGCTTTGAAAACCTTCCTACTCTTTTCAGCAAGGGATAAGGAAGTTCCTATATCACTTCGCCTACCAAAAAGGGGAAATGGAAAAGCACACACAATAATTCTCCCATGTGAAGTATCTCTCCAACATCTCCCACTCCAAGTGAAGACACACTAGAGGTGCAGGTCACATAGTATGACACGAAACACCCCCCTCAAGAAAATGGTCGTTATAGTAGATTGCTCAAGAGTTGGGATCTCAATATAGAAATATATTTGGGGACTAATCTCACAGATGACACATACCAATCATCAGTAGCATTGGAACTCCCCAAACCCCCTTCTCATGAGACAAATGAGACTCACTCTCTAGTAGAGAATGGGCCTATTAACACCCCTTATCAACTCCAAACACCCTTAGCAAGTTCCATTCATGGAAAAGTCTTGCCTACAAAAAATGAGATGTTTTGAAGAAGGCCAAGAGCTCATGATAGAAACACAAATGTTAGAGATGGTAAATCACCTTCTTCTTCAAGAAGGATATAAACCATTTGATCAATTGGCAGAGGAAGCGTGTAATAGGAACACATAATACAATTTTTCTCAAACCCTATCAATTGCACAAACCAAGAGACCAGTCTCTCAAATGCCAACTACAATGCCCCTAACCAAAGGTAGACTCCCCAAAAGTAAGAAAACCCTAGATGAAATAGTCGTTGGTATCCAAGCCACATTTGATAAAAACATTTGATCGAGGAGGGCCTGTTGCTCTCCTTGAGATCAATGAGAGTCCTATCTTGGAATGTTAGGGACCTAAACACCCCTAATAAAATATGCTTGATAAAGCATCAACTTGAATCTAGTGAAGGAAACATTGTTATGCTTTAAGAAACAAAATTTACTAATGACTAAGCATAAGTAGTATTTAGTAATTGGAAAAAAATGGCAATTTAGACATTCTCCAGCACGAGGTGCTTCAGGGGCTTAACAATGTTGTGGAACGTAAAAAATACTCAAGCGGAACTAATCTTCTCATTGCAACATTGGATGCTCGTGAAGATAAATTTTTTGACCTAAGTTTTTGGATTATTAATGTTTATGTGTCTACATCAACAGTTGGGAAAAATTTCCACTGGGATGCCTTATTCCAAGTCTTATCAAACCTAAAAGAGGAGAAAATACTATTAGGAAGGGATTTCAATGTAATATTGACATAACGAAAAATAGGGGGCATAATCCCCCACTCAAAATTTGTGGAAGACTTCAAAGACTTCGCATAAAAAAAAAAGTCCTATTAGAATACCCTCCCCAAAACGGAACATTCACATAAAAAATAGGCATAAAGTTTTTTGTTTGATCATAGAACAATTGGATAGATTTCAAATCTCTACAAATTGGGTTGCAAAAATATCCCCTCTAGAGTTGGTTATCCTCTCATTCAAAAGATCAAACCACTCTCCCATATAATTGGCCCTAGCTTCACAAACACCCCACCCAATATCATCTTTCAAGTTCCAAGAAATGTGGCTCAAAGATCCCCATTTCCTACCTCAACTCAAGTTTTGGTGGGAAAACGAACCCTTTATCTCCAACTCTAGAATGTTCCAGCTAGCAAAGAACCTAATATATATAACATCAAATTAAAGTTTGGAATGAACAACACTTCAAAATAATATTTTTGTAAAAAAAATCCCTTCAAGATCAACTTGATGAGATCAATGATCAAATCATACGATGTGGAATGAATCATATCTCCTTCAACCTAAAAAAACCCTACAACTGGAACTAGAAGAGATCTTGTCAAGAGAAAAGTTATATTGGAGACAAAAATTCATAGAAACTTGGCTCAAAGATGGGGATAAGAACACTAAATTCTTTCATATTTCTTCAAAAAAATAAAATAGAAAGTGAACACTATATTCAACATCACCTCTCCCTCAAGAAACAATTTTAAGATAGAGAAACTTATCAGTGAAGAAGAAAACGAACCAAGCAAGAAGCACTGCTAGAGATGATTTTATCCAACACATTCCAACACTATTTTTTGAGGAAGAAAACACACTCTTTTCTTAAAACCATTCACATTAGAAGAAGTGAAAGAAGTAGTCTTCTTATGCCACCAATCAAAGCTCCATGATCAGATGGGTTTATTGCCATTTTCTTCCAAAAGGGTCGGGTGTTCATGGGGAAGGATATTTTGTTATCATCAGAGGAATCAAGGAGAAATGGTAACATCTTAAAGTAATTGAACAACACCTTTATAGTGCTAATCCCAAAACAATAGAATCCCTCTAACTTTGCTAACTTCAAGTGAGGCCCATATCTTTGTGTAATATCATATACAAAATCTTCTCCAAGGCCATTGCCTTGAGATTAGCCAAGATCATCCCAAGAATAATCATGGATGAGCAAGGAGGATTTTTCCCAAGAAAGGATATCGCGGAAGGGGCCCTAATAGCTCATGAAACATTGCATTCCATCAAGGAAAATAAAATTTCAACCATGATTATCAAACTCAATATGTTGAAAGCCTATGCTAGGCTAAATTGGAACTTCCTCCAAAAAGTGTTCCATAAACTAGGGTTTTACCACAAATGGTGTTGTTGGGTTAAATCTTTAATACCATAGTCTAATTTTTTCATTTTGATAAACAACAAGCCAACACGTTTCTTTAATTCCATGCAAGGTTTTAGGCAAGGCGATCCACTATCACCCTATTTTTCATCCTAATGGAAGAATTGTTGATTTGGGCAATATCAAGTGTATGCATGCAAGGTTTATGGCAAGCTATAGTTAGCCCAAACTCAAAAATCAACATGACTCATTTGTTGTTTGCAAATGATACGCTTATTTTCGGTAAATCTAATGTTCAAGAAGTAAGAGGTATTAAAAAAGTCTTAGAGGACTATTGCAAGGTATTAGGCCAAAAAATCAATGATTAAAAAACAAGCACATCCTTCCAAAACACCTCTCCAATAGTGTTTTCATGTATCTTATCAATTCTTAATTTCAAACAAGAAGAATTGTCAAGCCAATATCTAGGGATCTCATTCTTTTCGGGACCAAACATGCCTGCAATTTGGAATAAAATCTTAGCTCTAATACAAAATAGAATTGTATCATGGAAAAATAGATGGATAACAATGGTAGGAAAGTTCACAATAACCAAACTAGTTCTTTTAGCCATCCCCAACTATGTTATGTCAGTCCTGAAGCTACCAAATTAGTGCAATAAAATATTGAGAAATGTATTAGAAATTTCTTTTGGTAGGGGAATATAGATAGAAAAAAAAAGAGTAAAATCTTGTCAGTATTTTGGAACAAACTTTATGAAAGGAAAAAACATGGAGGAGCAAGCTTACATAACCTAGAAGCAAGGAACCTAGCTTTGGGTGCCAAATTAGCATGGAATTTTTTTGTAAAGCCATGCTCTAAATGGGCTAAAATCATGAGAAGAAAATACATCGAATCCACAATCCCTGGACACATTTTCACAATGTCAAATCCCGCAGAGGGATCCAAAATGTGGAAATTATCATAACTTGTAGAGAATTTATTACCTGAAGTATTTAACCTGGTCCATAAATAATGGATAAAAAGCTATGTTCTAGGAGAACTCTTGGAATCGCTTCCCACCACTATCGCATTGAGCCAAGTGATATTATTTCTCCCTCCAACATGTCACATTTAAATTTCAAATTTGAGTCCAATAGCATTTATCATGCACATTGACCAAAATGTGCTCATTCCTCAACCATTCACATCTTGACAAGTGGCACTTGGCCATTAGATGTTGAATGATCCCACATTGCTTATTATCACTCTCTCTTCCATTTTGGAAATTTATAAATGAGAGACTCTTCCTCTCATTCTATCATCCACAATTTGAGTAAACTTTATTATACTCAAATCCATCTTCAAGCATAGCCATTTCATCTATTTTTACCAAGTTCTTAGCTATGTTATGTAGGAATTCAACCATCAAGTGGATCAAATCATCAAAGCTTACAAAGGAGTTGGGAAAGGGCTGATTTTGACATACCAATTGGAACCAACTCCCCCATGGGATCAAGAGTTTGCTTTGGTTAGATAGATTTTATTTAGTTTTTGCATTGTTCTTTATTTTCCTTTCTATTTGAGCATTGTAAATGGATTTCATGGGGAATCCTTGTTTTTATCTTGCATATTGATCTAACATTGTGTTTGTTTGTTGTGTTTGTGTAGGTACAAAATAGGGGTTCACACTTACCAACTCACACATTGTTATAGAGAGGGCAACAAAGTAGCAAATACACTAGCTCATATGGCGTGCAATTTAGCCACGAGAATGCTACAACTCCACCTATCAGGTCTTACTAAATTGTTGCAAGGTGTTGCCCTTGGTCTCCTTGGCGTGGGCCAGCATAGCGCTCGGGCTTCGTGATACTATTTAACCACCTCCTGTGGATCTTGGATCTTGTGTAAATCCAACGATTGTATTGGGCATTAACAAGTTGATATTTTGGTGCAATGACATCTATCTTTGCAACAATTGGTATCAGAGCCGAAGTCACAGGTTCAAACCCCTTGCTTGTGTTGGGAGGGATTGTTGCAAAGTGGCGCCCTTGGTCTCCTTGGCATGGGCCATCACAATTCTCGGGCTTCATGACATGGTTTAATTGCCTCTTGTGGATCTTGGATCTTGTATAAATCCAATGGTTGTATTGTCGATCTTTTGGTATAACGACAACCGTCTTTGCAACATAAATATCTTGTGTTAGCACATTTGGCTCACAGTGAATCCCACCCCATATAGGGTGATCTGTTTTAAGTAATAAATGTTTCTCTCAATATACGTGGGGCTTCATCAAGGGCCTTTTGCAAAAATGATACTCTCCTTGTGCTCAAAATCCCATGTTTTAGCATAAGCATAGAGTTGTCATACAACGCCTACGATGTTTTTATGCACCAGCAACAACAATGGAGAGGCATTGGCATAGGGAAAAGTTCCCTATCCCATTGCCTCACACAATGGTAGCTATTCGATAGTGCCATGGGTGTGATCTCACCCTTTGCCTCCCACTCACAAAACTTAATCCAACCAAGTCTGGATTTTTCCATAATCAAGTAATTCCCCAATAGTTTTACTCACACCCCAGCATAAAATCCAATCAAAGTAGCTCTCGTCAGCCCTAAAAACTTAAAATAACTAACAGATTGCACTAAATGTAGTGGTGCCAAAGTAATGAGGCATTTTCAATAAGGTTGTGGCCCCACTATTGAATACACTGAATACTGAGAGGGGGGTGAATCAGTATTCTACTGACACAGTTAATTGCTAACCATCCAATTATTAAACCACATCTAGCTACAACTGTAAACCAAAGCATAAAAGGAATCATAACATTTCATAACACATTGACACAATATTTTTACGTGGAAAACCGAAGATGGGGAAAACCATGGTGAGGATTAACTCACAATATATTATAACCATGGTGAGGAATCCATTGTCAAGTGAACCATTTTTTTAGTGGTGGGTGATCCCACAATACTAGTTTACAATTTTTGGGCAAACTGGACACTGAATTGACTTTTTTTAACTAAATCTTCACTTTCAGGCTCCTATAGTGGCTAAACTGCGAGGAATTTGAAGATGATGCAAACTAGTGATTTGTGACGTTTTGTCTATAGATTCTAAATATATTTTTTTCAATTTTTTTTGAATGAAATTGCACTTTTTTTTCCATCTCCTTCGAAAAATAGTTTTTATCAGTAAACAACATTATTAAGGACTAATGCTCACTGTATACAACATTAATTTTTTTGTATGAAGGATTAAATTCTATTTTTTTAAAATTCAGATTTGTAACTACGATATATAACCAGTTCATTTGGTTTGATAGTGTTTTATTAAATATTTTTTCCTTAATCAAGTTTCGAAGTCAAACCAATTACAATTCAAACATAGGCGTACTGTATACAACATAAATTTTTCTGTATGTATTGAATCTACTATTTTTCCACATGTGCAGAACAAAGAGCTTGATTTTAATTGAAAAACCTATGTTTAATAAAACTAAAAAACCAAATACATAATAAAACCAAAATATATTAAAATTATAGTCGTTGGATAGATCGTTTCAAGGAATACCTAATTCCAATTAGGTCTGTGAAGTCTCTGCCATTTTCATATTCAACCTGAGCTCCGAAGTGCAAACATTTTGATTTTTTTGTGACAAAGAGTGGGAATTAGGGAAAAGGGGAGTTTGCTCAAACCAGGTGGGTTCGAGCGTACCCCCTTTTGAAAAGGGGTTTTCATTTGTTTTTGGGTGGGATGCATTAAATGGGTTCGCTCAAACCTAGGTTCAAGTGAACCCTCTTTTGGTTTGTTTGAACCAATGAGTTTGTTTGAACCCCAAGAATGAAAATTTTGGCATGGGGTCATTTTTTGCAATTTTTCCTTCCTCATTCAAATTGTAAACCACTTTTGTGGGTTTACCTTGGTAGAGCATCCAAATTAGAAAATAAATATTCCTAAGATTAAATCCTAGACATACTATAAAAGGTATAACACTTCAAGGTGATGAAATGAATTTGTTTAGTTGAGGGAAAACATAAGTAAACCCTTAAATTCCTTCAATTATCTCCTAAACATTTTTTTTAATTTTTTTTGGTTGATAATTAATTCATTATAAAATTGGCTATAATGTTTTCCATGTTCAACAATAAAGGTTGGACAAGAATACATATTTTAGTTTGTATTTCTAAGAGAAATAAAATCATGAACATGAAACCTTAATAAGAAGATTTTCAAAGTGAAAGAATATAAAAAATTATTTGTATTTGACAATAATAATGTTATGATTTTTATTCTATTTATTCTATTAATGATGCATTATATACTAATCATAAATGAATAATGAGATTTATGTTTATTGGAGTTGAGAAAATACAACACCACAGGAGCCCAGTGACCTCTGCAAGCAATAATACCTGTTACAAGGAGAAGCAAAGAGAAGCAACAAAGGAAACGCTCAAGAATGTGGAGCAATGTATTCACCCAAAATGTAAAATGAATAATGATACAAAAAATAGTTTTTAACCATATATAGATGAAAGCCCTAAAAAGGAAAACCCTAGGCTTGCACAATAATAATTAATAAAGTAATTAATTATTATGCACCTAATGTTAGCTTAAGTGGAAAAGAGGTAAAAGGGAACTTTAAGTAATTAAACAAATATTGTTTAATTAATAAAGTAAATAACCAATTACTCTAACACCCCCCCTTAAGCTAGACTTAGGGAGAAGCTAAAACCTAGAAGAAGCTACTGAAAGCAAAAGCAATGGGTATCGACTATAAGGCCAGATCAGGTACCCATGTACAATATCAATGCAAACTAAATGAAACGGGGTAAAGGAGAAAACCCAATGGGAACAAAACTCCTCCCCAAAATAGAATGCAAGGAAGGAATGCAATGCACTAATGAAAGAAGGATAGGAGGTGGATAACATGATACCCCCCATAGACAACTTCTATCATATAAGTACATGTACAATGGTCTCCATAAGAGAGATAGAAAGAGAGAAGAAGGCCCCCCCACAATGAAGAAACTCCTGTCACAATGGTAGATGCCTGATGTAGAATCCAAAAGGAGATCCTGAAGTGGAAAATGATATTCCTCCCCTTGGGAAGAAACGGATCCAAAGGACGATGTCGAAGAAACCCTATGAAGAATGATGAACCAATTTGTCTCAAAATGTGTGCCATGATAGGATGCTGAAGAATCTCACTGTCTGAACTGAAATAAATGATGCCAAATCCAAACTGATGTGGAGAATACTGAAATGCAACCTCTGAATGGACGGATAATGGTGGGAAAACAGTGATAACCTGACTGTCAAGGTAGAGGAGATGAATGTCCTCAAAATAATCCTCCAAATCTGCAATATAGGACTCCACAAACAAGAAAGATATGTCTGCAACATAAGAGTCCAAAGTAGCTATGTCTGGAAGATGTATGATTCCCTGCTGCACTGAACCAAGAACAATAGGAGATGTTGATGAAGTCTCAGTTTGAAGAGTAGGAACTGTGAGACAAACCTCTGATCCATTGGAACATGTAAGGGTGTCTAAATACTCAAGCTCCTCTAAAGTATCATGATCAAAGGGTGTATTCTCTCTCCAAGCAATGGGTAAGAGACAATCTGAAGCAGGATCCTCTGGGAATGGAGATAGAATAGGGTCTCCATAGATCTCCCAAAGATGTGTCCAAAGTGGGTGAGGGCAATCAATGTTCGATATAGCCAACACAGTGTCATGATCAACACTAGACAATATAAGTCCTACTATGTGATTTCTAATAATATCCCATGCTAATTTTCCCTCTAAAGTGGTTGGTTCAGGTATGAGATCATACAAATAAGACAAAATATTAAGCCACCTACAATGTGTAAGTATACCCTTTACTCATGACTCATAATTACCCCGTTCCAGAAGAACAACTGAAGGGTGAGTAGAAAAACTCATGATAACTCTTCAAATGAAAAATTCAAAGACTAATGATCTCAGCAATGATAAAGCATATCAACATAACCCATCCAATGCAAACAAAACCCATGTAGGAGCCGGAATGACCAAGTAATTGAGCAAAGTGTAAAAAAACACAAAGCTGAATAAAAAATACTTGGTAAATATTCTAATAAAATAGACTGAAGATCTGGAAAGATCACTGTAACACCTTTCCAACACCTATTTGTTTGTGCAAAATGGAGTTCGGAGACAAAAGATACGCCCCCAGAAGTGAAGAAAGAAGACCTCACTTTGACTGGAAAAAATATCCAGATTGGTAAAATTTGGAAAAAATTCCCACACCATCAGATTGGTGCCAAAACTAGCTTTCCAACACCTATTTCCCTTTGAAAAATGGAGCAAAAATGCCTGAGTTATGCCCGTTTGAATGAAGGAAGCATAAGTTGCCCTATAACACCCATTTAGCACCCGGGCACTTAAAAAAATGGCCCTGGTCGCGTGGGTGAACCAAGGGGCTGGAAATTTTAGCGGAGCCCGTGGTCACCATGTGACCACCCGTGGGTTGGTAGAGGGCCGACAGGAGGTCAGTGTCCGCGGGGTCGGCGGGTGTCGGTGGGTGTCACCGAGCTTGGCGGGGAGCGCAGGGAGCTCGGCGGGGAGCGTAGGGAGCTTGGCAGAGCCGGGCGCGACAGAGACTGGTGGTGTCGGCGGAGCGGGGTGGCACTGCGGATGCCGACGGTGAAGTGGCGGCTGAGCGGTGGCCGACGGGTGGTGCAGTCGATGGCCGATGAATTTTTAACAGGCCGCGCAGAAAAAAAATAAAAAAACCTTAGTTTTTATTTAAAAAAATTTTTTTTTTTGCGATTTTTTTGCTGCGGGGGCCGTACGACCAAAACCCTAAATTTTTTTTTTGCATCCCTGGTTGACTGTAACCAAAATCGATGATTTGATAGTCAATTTAGGGGTTTTTGGACCGCTACGGATGCAATGGCGAAGTCCTTTTGAGCTGAAAATGCTTCAAAATTGCAGGTATGTCCTAGATCTAGAAAACAAGCCCCAAACCCTTGAAGCTCCAAAAATCTTAAAAAGAAGAATAGGAAGCAGCAGGTGTGGAGCTTTGATACCATATTGGAGTTGAGAAAATACAACACCACAGGAGCCCAGTGACGTCTGCAAGCAATAATACCTGTTACAAGGAGAAGCAAAGAGAAGCAACAAAGAAAATGCTCAAGAATGTGGAGCAATGTATTCACCCAAAATGTAAAATGAATAATGATACAAAAGATAGTTTTCAACCATATATAGATGAAAACCCTAGGCTTACACAATAATAATTAATAAAGTAATTAATTATTATGCACCTAATGTTAGCTTAAGTGAAAAAGAGGTAAAAGGGAACTTTAAGTAATTAAACAAATATTGTTTAATTAATAAAGTAAATAACCAATTACTCTAACAATGTTAGGATACAATTTTAAACTATAATGTTGGAAAAGTCTATCATTCAAGTTGTAGTGAAAAAAAATCTAGAAAATTTAGTCATTAAGTGGCTCTATTTTAGTGAGCTAATTTATCTCTTATATTATTTTTTGTTGATATTTGTTTTGATTAGATTAAGATTGGAAGGGATAGTACCCATTATAAAACAGCCATAGAGGCATACGAGGAACTCATGAGAAGTGAGAAACCAAAAAACTAAAACTTAAACAGTTTGACCAGCAAAAAACAACTTAAGAGAGCACACAGAGATGGGACCAACACAAAACCACAGGACACCTACAGGTCTCCCAAAAACTTGAGCTAGTGATCAAATTCCATTCCTAAGATAGGAATTGGAGCTTCTTTTCGAAAGTCACACGGCTCTGCTGAATGGCTTGAGTATCCACCATGACATCACGAGCTGAGGTATCCACCATTTTAACCTTCTTCTTCTGCTTATGACCATTTTCAAACCGCTTCCCCTAGTACTTCCTTAATTCATCCTGAAAAACCTGAAGGGTGAAGGAAATGTTCTTCACTATTTCTTTACTATAATCGGTGATGATCTTGATGTATTGCATGGCTTTCTCCTGGTTCAGACGGATAACATCAATCTCAATCAATTTTTTTTTTCTTCCTCAATACCAACAATGGCACATAAATCTTCCAGCTCCTTTTCCCACCTTTCCCACTTCTTGAACAACCTAGCCAAAGAGGTGATCATGTCCAAGTGCTCCTTATTCTCCACCTCCCCCAACCACGATGCCTACTGCTCGAGAACCTTTCCCTCCAAAAATTGGATTCTTTCTTTAGCAGTGATCAACTGGCCCGAAATCCACTTCATGATATCCTTCTAGATGTTAATTATCTCTGATATTTCATTAATTGTTTTGCCTAGGGGGTCAGTAGGGACAAAAATCGATCTAGGTTCAGTTATGGTTTCCTCCAGATTGATAAATAGTTTGGGAGAATTTTGAGGGTTAGGGTTAGAAATAGGGGGGTTGTTGGGAACATCAGAGATATTCGCATGAGCATAAGAGTGCAAAGGAGAGTTGGCTGGGGTGGGATTCAATGATTCATCATTTGAGTT
Source organism: Sequoiadendron giganteum (assembly GCA_007115665.2). Lineage (NCBI taxonomy): Eukaryota > Viridiplantae > Streptophyta > Pinopsida > Cupressales > Cupressaceae > Sequoiadendron > Sequoiadendron giganteum. Next base: position 178,815,916 of record CM021102.1, on the reverse strand, counting down.
GTTGGATTCCCTTGACCCAAAAGTATAAATATGTGTGGGTTTCAACATAGGGGTGATTTGATAGGGTCGAGGGGGTTATTTCATTCACAAGGGATTTTCCTGAAGCCTGGGTGTTACGATGGATGACAAGAGGGGTTTCATCAAGAGTAATAGAGGGACTAGGGTCTATAGAGGGATTGGTGGGGTTGTGAATGGTCAACGCGTTCTTTTGAACAAAGGCAAGGGAGGGAAGCAACATAGAATGAGACTTGCAAAGATGATAAATAAGGTTCTAGTAGATGGGTAATTTATTGCATTTAGCTTGGACACTTCTAACAAATTACTCAAGCGAGGACATAACCTAAAAGGGGAAGTTCATTTTGACATTATACCTAAGATGATTAAGCATAGGGAAAATATGGGCATGGAAGTGATGGAAACACCCTTCCAGCATGACATACCTCATGAGGACTTTGGAAATTTTGCTCCAAATGCCAGACAAGTCCACACAATTAAATCCATTCTACAATCTATTCACCCTCTCGCCCTCTTTCAAAAAATGTTTCATGTCTTCCTAGTAATGGCTTTTCGACTTACAAGGAATGCAAATACCTTCTAGAGAGAGCCCCATCACCTTCGAAATTAGCTTAGGAGTCACCATGAAGGATACCCCTTCAACAATAATAGTTTTGTACACCCAAGAATTGGTGAACTCCAAAGAAATCTTGGGGTCATGCCCCTACATCCCCTCCACAAACAAAGCCATCTTGCCCCGTTCTAGAATGGCCCAAACCTCCTTTTCATGCTTCCATCCGTCATAGTTGGTAGGTTCATCTTGAACCAAATCGCCCCCATAGCTAAGAACACAAATTTCAGAGCAAGGTAACACCAACTGTAGAAATGGCTATACAAAAACCAGAGCTGCTAGTGAATGTAAATATGAAAAGATTGATTAGCGGGCTTAAGTTGCCATAATTGAAAAGTGTGGCAACTATCAATAAGAGCTAACATTGTATCCATCTCGATCTCATTTGGACAATACTTTAGCATCATGTTGAATTAATTCGAGCACTTGACTTGGGATATGGTGGATATTAGATCCCATATTACTAAATTTGGAGTAAAAACTCCAAGATTTTCTAATGCATTGACAACTTTATTGCCACTCCTATACACATGATTAACATTGCAGTTCCCAAGGGAAATTATGAGATTGCGAGCCGAGGCCACGAGGTCCTAGAGGGTCCAACAAGGAAAGGATTTCCCTATTAGCACGAGAGTTGTGTTTTTGGCTCATCCCCTTAGATAACCAAATTTGAGAGCCCTGCTTGCATGGCAATTTGTATGGCGTGGAAGGTTGTTGCCACCTCAGAAAAACTAGACGATTGAAACCTTAAGTTGATCATTTATGCCAGAATTAGTTTCCCCTTGTGGTCATGGATGACCCCATCCCCACCCTCTCGACCTAGGTTGGGTTTTTCTGAGCTATCAAAGTTGAGCTTTAGCCAACTAGGCTCGGGGGGACCTTTTGTTGATATTTGTTAAGTAAAAAATTTGAGCTTATTAATATTTCAAGTTAATTTTTAAACATACTATGTTAAAAAAATAAAAAAAATCTCAAGTTAGTTTAAGATAATGAAATGATACTTACAAGGTAAGTGTGTATACGTTTATATATATTAATGTATAATAGTTGAGAATTATAAATAAATAATACAATTCTAATTAAAATGTGAAATGGGCAAAGAAAAATGTAATTGGGAATTGTAATATAGAGTTGTAGCATTACCTCAAGTGGGCCCTTTCTTGGGTAGCTAGAATCTTGTAATTTGCAAAGATATCACTCCTTTATTCACAGTCAAATCAATACCATCAGATAATAAACTATTCTATTGATATTAAAAAAAGAAGGTACAAAATGCTAAAAATCATTGTTACCCTCCTATTGAGATCCCATAATATGTAGAATCTCTAATCCTAATTATTCTTAGACAAATTTGACTCTAGATTATAAATTTTGACTCATTGGACTAAAGAATAGGAAGAGGATTATTTAATCAAAATATAAAATTTCAAAAATAGAATCCTAATGTAACTAAATACTAATTGTGATAAAAATTAAGCTTGTTGACATGCTAAAAATTAGCATGATGATACAATAAAAAGTTGTCTGCAATTTTCTATTATCATGGAGTTTCTTCTCGCTCATTATGATATAAATTATTTCTAATAACTGGTATCATGTCTTTGAAGATTCTACCTCCAATGGATGTAGGTTCCTTGGCTAGATAGGTATTTTATCCTCTCTGTTGCATGCACATGATACTTTAATTGCTCATGATCCTTCTGCTATTGATACATGTTATCTAGTTCTTTTGTTGCATGAAAGATTAGTTTTCTTTCAAAGATAATTATATATCATAATTACCACAATTTATCAAATAATGTTATCATATTTTAGCAATAATCATATAAACATACAAATAATTATCAAATCATCAATTATCAAGTCTAATTCTTAGATTAGGTCATAAAGTTTTGGGAATGCTTGTATCATAAAATAGGAAATAGATAGAACTAACAGTAGAAATTAGGAGGCTCATTACTTAACCTCAAGAAGCAGGACATTGATTATACATTAGTGCTAGCAACTCGAAATCCTTTGGATTTGACCTACCTTCATCTTGTTCTAAATAAAATCCTTTTTTCCCCTCTATATTTTCCCATCAATTTTTTTCATCTAATGCATTATAGGTCTTTCTCCCTTGCTGATGTTGTATAGGGAACCAAAGAAGTGGTGGCTAGAAAGCTAGAGGTGACCAAATGATTATGTATCTTCCTGCAAGTCAAAGGTATCTATGTGTTATGTTTATTATTGCAATGTAATTATGGAGAAAATAAGGTTCCTTCCATATGAGTTTATGGTGAAATCCTCAACACCCAAGGATCACCTACAAGACAAAATAACTTCCACAAGAGAGAAATGGAAGAAATATCATGTTATGATTTTGGATGCAAGAATTCTAAAATAAATATATTACAATGTACATAAGAATCCTTGATGCAAGAGGTACTCCCTCCCACTGGTAAAAAACACTCACACATTTTTTTTATGCAAGAGGGACCACCCTTTGTCATAACAACACACTCCACTACAATTTACACATACACAATTTGCATAATTTTATACATACAAATTTATATTCACTCACATGCAAGAATTTTTCTTAATCACAAAAATATAACAACACCCTTTATTAATTTCATTTATTAATACAATGGATGCAAAATCAATCTCTTACATTATTGGCCTTCATGGCCTCTTTACATATTATATACTTTGTTTCAACATCCCCATATACTTCATCTTTCTTCCATTTATGGCCACCCCATTCTCAGCACATTGGGAACCTCTCTTACTAGTATGCTCTCTACTTTGATACACAATACCTCTGCATTTCAATGCCCCTCCCTCATTATTTTTCCCTCTATATATAGGTCACTCTTCTCCCTCACTCTCTACACAACCTCCTCTCTTTACCACACTCCTACACAGCTGCTAGCGAGGAGTCTATATTTATCTTCTTTTGGTTTTATCTTTCCCTCTCTTCGACTCTCTTCCATCCAGATTGAGGGTCACCAAAAATAATTAATTTATGTCTTCTTTAATCATTGACTTCCACTTTCCAATGTAGATCTCCTCCCTTCTCAGCTGAGCATGGAATTTCTCCTTCACTACCTACACACTCCCTCTCCATCCCATGGGGAGATCAAACAATGTTCAACCAATGAATAAATTTAATTTGCAAAGTTTTTTTTATATTCTCCCTTCCAATACATATTTAATTAATTGATTTTTTATTTTAATTTTAAATACTAATTCCCTTAACTTAGATATAAATTGTGTTGGGTATAATGTAAAATAAAATACAGATTTGTATAACCATATACAACACTTGAACCTTCATGTCATTCCATAATTATTAAAATCAATAATAGCATGAGGTTTCTTGTCTCAACAATCTTGCTCATAAAATTTAGAAATGATTGATTTCGTGAATTGATGGATTCAGGTGTCCATAAGCGAAAAAACCCAAAGTTCTCTAGTTCATGTGAAAACTAGCATGTAGACTTGTAATGATGTCTCATGGACCCTGATGCGGTAAACTAATACAAGCTACTGAAAGTCACAAACCATCCACATGACACACACACAAGATACGGGATGAGCTTCTAATCGCTCCTGATCAAGACATGTTCTTAAGCATCATCCAACAAAACACACGATACTACATATCCTGCAGCATCAACACCTTCCTTTGCATTCTCACCAACTCAAGACATCTCAGGCTTCTGAAAATTCAAACTTCCTTCCTCCACAGTCGCTATTCTCTAATTCCTTACACCTTGCCACCGTACTGCTGTTCTAAAGCCAAGCCCCTCCAAACTGTCTGCCACCTCCATGCTGTTCAATGCTGAGTCACACACACTACTCAACACAATGATGGTTGAGCTTCCACCATGATGTGGTTCATGGGTTGCTCCAAGGAAGAAGGTAAGGCTTGCAAGACTGTCCTAAAGAACCCATGCCATAAACACCAATGGTTAATTTAACACACACCGAGCTACACACACACCGCTCAATGCAAAGGTTGACTGTCATAAAGCACGGGGCTAGCACAAAGAAGCCAACCCATGAACAATACCTCTGTGACATTCAAACAAATGGCGCAACCCTCAAAACCAATCTGCACTCACAACATTGCAAAACACATAAACTAGGAAAGAAAATAGAACAATGCAACCCGACAGGAAATTCAAACATAATCAAATATTAACACTGCAAACAGTTGTACATTAAATTTGGCTAGAGAGCCCAATTTCTTCCCTCTGTTCTTTCTCTCCTCACACTTTTTTTTCTGTAGTTGCACACTATTCCTCCTATCTCTCCACTATTCGGTTACATGCTTTTCCCTTAATAGAGATTCGAGGGTAGTTAGATAAACTGTTCCTCTACATTCGGTTACAGCTTGATTTTACTTTTTACATGAATCTATCATTTGCAAATTTAAATACCTAACCATTTAACATGGTCCCCCGAAATACTAACTCTAAAACATTGCAATATAATGAGACTTGAGGTGCTCCCGCACCATACTCCCAGACTTAACAGATTTCCAAGTCCCATGGAAATGTCGAGGTGAGATTGCTGCAATTCAAATGTTCACCTCTGTGTCTTCGTCACTGAATCAAGGCAGCTACTGCTGCCGTTGTTGTTGTCACATGACTCCCATCAATGGAGTTGATGCTGGTTGCTGTCCTCCACTCTTCATGCTGCTACTTCACACCACCACCGTACTGCCATCTCACCCACACATGATTTTGGAAGATGCTTCCCACCCTTCTCTGAGTGGTTGCTCTCATTGCACCTTCTACCCAGCTGCATCGTGGTGGAGACAATACGAAGACCCTAGCTTGAGATCTTCACAACATCTTGACTTCAGCTTGGAGGGATCAACGTGCAACCAAGAATCCATGCTACTGCCTGGTGTAGATTGCCTTCTACACACTCAGAACCTTCTGAGCTCTGATACCATTATGATGTGGTAAACTAATACAAGCTATTGAAAGTCACAAACCATCCGCATGACACACACATAAGACATGAGATGAGCTTCTGATCGCTCCTGATCAAGACATGTTCTTAAGCATCATCCAACAAAACACACGATACTGCATATCCTGCAGCATCAACACCTTCCTTTGCATTCTCACCCACTCAAGACATCTCAGGCTTCTACATATTTGAACTTCCTTCCTCCACAGTCGCTATTCTCTAATTCCTTACACCTTGCCACCGTACTGCTGTTCCAATGCCGAGCCCCTCCAAACTGTTTGCCACCACCATATTGTTCAATTTCGAGTCACACACACTACTCAACATAATGATGGTCGAGCTTCCACCATGATGTGGTTCACGGGTTGCTCCAAGGAAGAAGGTAAGGCTTGCTAGAATATCCTAAAGAACCTGCGCCATAAACACCAATGGTTAATTTAACACACACCGAGCCACACACACACCGCTCAATGCAAGGTTGACTATCATAAAGCACGGGGCTGGCACAAATAAGCCGACCCATGAATAATACCTCTGTGACATTCAAACAAATGGCGCAACCCTCAAAACCAATCTGCACTCACAGCATTGCAAAACACATAAACTAGGAAAGAAAATAGAACAATGCAACCCGACAGGAAATTCAAACATAATCAAATATTAACACTGCAAACAGTTGTACATTAAATTCGTCCAGAGAGCCCGATTTCTTCCCTCTGTTCTTTCTCTCCTCACACTTCTTTTTCGTAGTTGCACACTATTCCTCCTATCTCTCCACTATTCGGTTACATGCTTTTCCCTCAATAGAGATTCGAGGGTAGTTAGAAACCGTTCCTCTACATTCGGTTACAACTTGATTTTACTTTTTACATGAATCTATCATTTGCAAATTTAAATACCTAACCATTTAACATGGTCCCCCGAAATGCTAACTCTAAAACATTGCAATATAATGAGACTTGAGGTGCTCCTGCACCAGACCCCTACAAAAAGGATTTTTCTCCAGCCCTCTAGAATTATGAGATTTTAAACCTTCTACAAACTAACAAGCTTGAACAGACAATTTTAGTATCTCCCAAATGGTGCGTGCAAATGTCATGAGATCTATGCCAATTATTCACAAATGTCTTGAATAACATGTCTATCAAAGGATTTTCCAACAAACCTCCTAGATTTTCCTTAACAATTGTTACACCAGGAAACTACCTTGTTGCACGCCATCACTGAAACTTCGCAAAATTGTCATTGTGCAATTTTGATTGTATTGAATACTAAGAAATGGTCAAACCAAAACTAAAACTCAAACCAAAAACTTGATTTTGGGTTATGTTGAATGTCATTTTGCTTGAGTGATCCTTCATAAAACATGTCAGGTAAAAATTTTGTGAGCATAGGCTCACAAAATTGGAGTTGAGTGGTAGAACCACTCTTTCAGATTGCAAGCAATTTGTAGCAAACTCTATCGCTGTGCAAAGTGCACATTGTAGTATTTATTTTTCCTCCTCTTCCAATATCTTGCTGGAACATTCACCATCTTCCTCCAAGAAATTTGTTGCCTCTTCTTTCTTCCTCTTGTAGACTCATGTCCTCCATGAACCATCCACCTCCATCTAATGCTTCCTTCATTCTCTCTATTTGTGGTATCCTTCCCACCATAGTCTAACCTCCTCCACCAAATTCATCCCTCTCTCTTCCAATATCTCATGGGTCTTGACCCACCACATACCGACCACCTCCACCAAGTCTCACCTATAGCATTCTCTTTAGCTTCTACCTACAAAAATGGATTAATTATCCACCAATCTACAAATACATATGCATCATCATAGCAATATACATATGTATCTTTCTCTACATCCTCCTCTAATCTCATCAACAAAGGCAAATAATAATCAAAATTTACCTCATGATTCTTCATTGTACCAACATTTTTTGCTTCCTATTTTGTTGCAACATTCATCTTCTCACCTCCAATGGAAATTTTTGCAAGCCCCTCTTTGTTCTTGTCCATCAATTCTCTTTCCAACAAATCATTTATTCTTTCCATCTCTTCTTTCAACAAGAGATTATCCACATCCTCCTTAATCTATTCATCAAATTTAGGACTCTCCAAGTCCATGATTTTAACCCCCAAATCTGATTTATTTTCTTTAATTTATGTGAGCAAAATATTATGGAAAATAATAGAAGTGTCTATATTGCCTTTCTCTTTCACTATATCATTCTTTGCCATCACATTCATGCTTTTAAGAAGACATGTATCCACTGCAACATCATGATTTGTTCCTCCATTTTATTTTTGGACTGGCATACAATCTTCTACTTCCATTTCCTCTATCACCATGTTCTCCACCTTTCCTCTATCTTTCCACATGGGAATATCCTTTTCTCTTGCTTTGTCTTCCTCTTGGTTGCCTACAAACAAATATGCATTAAGTAAAATGAGAGGTTCTTCATTTTTCCTATTCCTTTCTTCTTCATGTTTATTTGTATGGGTTGTAACATATCCACTTTCTCCATTATTCACTTTTTCCTTCTTCATGTCCTCCAATGGATAATTTATTTCTGCTCTTTTCACATCTTCAACCACAGCTGCAACTTGTAACTTTACTTCCATCATGCCTTCAAAATGACCCATCTTAGCTGCAAACTCCTCTCTACTTATGTGGGTTCTCCCCACATGCTCATCCTTACCTTCATCCCTTCTGAAAGGACTGCAACATGCTTTCCATTGACCTTTCTCTTCACTGTCCTCTTTCTTTCTAAATTCACTATCCTCTTTCAAGAGTATTTTTTTTCTTTCTAGACCCCTCTATTTCATGAGAGGTACCTTCTACTTTTGTTTGGGGATAAAAAATTATCCTCTCTTCTTGTCACCCATAATCATTCCTTCTTGGTGTACAATTTACACATTGTCTCGTCTCATACCTCTTCAAATATTTCTCAATTTCTGTACATTTATTCAACTCCAATTCATCCAATCTCGCTTGGATTCTTTCCAAATCCTTGGATATAGCTTTCCTCAATCTTCCTGCCTACTCTTCAATGAACCAAATTCTTACTAGCCTCTCTATGACTGTCCTTGTCCTCTTCTTTGAAGATATCATGATTGGTGCAATCTCTCACCATTCACATCCCATAATCTGCAATCTTTATGGATTTATCTCTCATTGTTCTAGACTTATATCTTACCTATAATAGCCCACATTAGCTCTTCTTCTTTACCATTTTTCCTCTATCCACCCACTGGTCCTACAATAATCTGTCTCATGTTCAATGCTTTGCCTGCACGTTTAGAATCTCCTGCTCTGGTACCACTTGATGCAAGAGGTACTCCCTCTCATTGGTAGAACACACTCACATAAACAATTTTTTGATGCAAGAGGGACCACCCTCTACTATAAAAATACACACCACCACAATTTCCACATACACAATAGGCACATTTTATACATACAAATTTATATTCACTCGTAGACAAGAATTTTTCTTAATCATGAAAACGAAACAACACCCTTTATTAATTCCATTTATCAATACGATGGATGCAAAATCATTCCCTTACATTCTTGGCCTTAATGGCCTCTCTATAGCCTATATACTCTATTTCAACATCCTAGATACTTCATATTTCTTCCATTTATTGTGACCTTGTTCTCGACACATTGGACACCTCTCTTACTAGTATTCTCTTTACTTTGATACAAAAAAAAATCTTCATTTCAACATCCCCTTCCTCATTCTTTTTCCCTTTGTTTATAGGTCACTCTTCTCCCTCACTCTCTCTAGGCCCTCTCTTTTCCACACTCTTGCACAACTATTAGCAAGGAGTCTATATTCAACTTGTTTTATTTTTTCTTCCCCTCTCTTCCAGTCTCCACCATCCAGATCTTGAGGTTCACCAAAAATAATTAATTTCTCTTCTTTAATTGCTAACTTCCACTTTCCAATGCAACTCTCCTCCCTTCCTAGTTGGGTGTGGCTTTTTCCCTTTACTACTTGGACACTCCCTCTCCATTCCATAGGGATATCAAACAACAACCAACTAATAAAATTTACAATTTTTTTTATTATATTCTCCCTTCTATTGCAACAATTAAGTAATTGATTTTTTATTTAAATTATTTTATATACTAATTCCCTTAACTCAAATACAAATTGTGTTGGGTATAATGTAAAACAAAATATAGATTTGTATAACCATATGCAAAATTTGACCCTTCATATCATTCCTTGATTATTAAAATCATATAGCATGAGATTTATTGTCTCAGTAATCTTGCTCATTAAATTTAGAGATGACTATTATGTAGGCTTGTAATGATGTCCCATGGACCCCTATAAAATAATTTTACTCTAGCCCTCGATAATTGTGATATTTTATACCTTCCACAAACTAACAGGCTTAGATAGATAATGACACAAAGATGGGTCTTGGCTATGAGGCCAGGTTAGGTACCCATGTACATATGTAATTGTGATATCTCACAAATGGAGAAAAGGAGAAATCCCAATGGGATAAAACTCCTCCAAAAAAGAGAGATAAGATATAATAATGCTCTCCACAAAAAAATGAGACAATAAAACCCCATTCGAGGAAAAATAACCCCCATATTAAGAGAGATGAAGAAGATACCATTTATCCCCCCTCAATTGAATGAGATTCATCATAAATCAAATCAATCTCTCTCCATACGAAGGATGACAAGAGAAACCATATAGCCCCCCATAATGAGATAACATGTTGCAAAGAAGAACTGGAAGCACACTTGTGGAGTATACTCTAGAATCCTAAATTAGGAAAGTAGAGGAAAGATAATTTTGATGCTAGAAACCATATTAGAGCCACTCAAAGAATCAAGTCAGAATAATGATAAAGAAATAGCAAATCCAATGCCGAGGAACACTAGAAAACTCTCAAATAGGCAAAAATCTGAAATTTGTGAAGAAACAATTGATTTACAAATAACCTAGAGTTGAAATGAAGTGCAAAGATCAAAGGTGCACCCTCTCAGCTATAAAAATATCCAAGTAATCTCTAGGACACAATTGGGAAAAAATTAAAATAATTATATACCTGGGACAAATATAGAAAAAGTATATGGAAGGAAATGTAGAGATGCTCAATACCTTTCCAATGTCACAACAATCATGAAAATAAAAGATCATAGAAAAAAGTTATGAGCTCGGGAGCCATAAAATAAGATATAACTTCAAACAATAGTAAATGCCAAAAATTAAAAAAATATCTAAAAATAACCTGCACCACTGCAAAATTGATAAAACCATCTTTCTAATGATATCTCATTTGAAAATTTTTGCCTCCTAGATTGCAAGTTGTGTCAGAATGAAATAAAAGGCCCTATTTAGGGCATGCATAGACTAATTTGGGTCAAATATTGAGCCCCATAGGGGGTAGCAGCGGGTCTACCATATTGTTGACCTCTTTGACATTGGTTTTGGCATTGATGTCAAAAGTTGATCTTGGCACTTACAGTGTTGGCAAGTATTTAGGTCTGAATTTGGATTACATTCATCTATCATTGATGAATATATTGTTCAATGATTGATATTAGCATATTGACCTTGCCACTTTGGCATTGGCTATCAAACCAACACAAGGCATTATGGTATCCTATTATGGAAAATAATGACACACATTATTTGGGATTTTAATGTTTATCATTCACAAGTGTTTGGGTATTATGTGTTTAAGGTAGCATTGAGTTTAAACACCGACATAAATGATAATTTTTTTGCTTTGGCATAGAATACCGATATCATTTGGAAAATATAAAGCGATAGGAAAGTTAGAGCAGTTTGTGGAAGCTATGTGAGCAATGAAGGAAGGAATGGTTTTACGGCTGGTATTTTTTTGAGAACGGTTTCGAAGTTCAAATGGAGGTTCATCAACTTCATTTCAGGAAAAGGTTACATATGTGAAAGTGGTGATGTTGTTAATGGGTGTCAAAATGGTCTTCTTGTTGTCAAAGCTAGTTTCGACCTTGGTCTATTTTCTGCAAGGGTATTCATGTTCTTTATTGCTTGGGTTCAATATGTTGTGCAAAGTTTTAATATTCATTGGTTCTGAGTTTTTGTTAAAAAGAACTGATTGTATGTGAAGGGTTGTTATAGAAAGTTTTTTAACCACAAATTCATTGTTATTTACATCTCCTTCAAGTATCATTATGGGTTTTGAGTTATATGCTGCATATAAGTATTTTTTATGTATTCACACATTTGATATAGTGTGTCGACCATGTGAGTCATGCATAGAGAAGTCTTGGAGGGTAATGTTTGGTGTGTCCATTTGAAACCCAAGTTGCATTGGTGTTTGTCTTGAGTAACACCTTGAGTTAGTCTATATTAAAGTTTATACACACAGCTTGTAATTATTGTGTCGACTTGGGAGTTGGGGTTTCATGTCATATTTATATGTGTCTTGTGTTTGGTGTATACATATATCTTGCATAATCTGTCGACCATGTTTAAGAGGAAGTTTAGTTTGTTGAAGGAAAAAGCATCTCGATGTCTTAGGGGTAGTTATGGAAATTGTTTGAACAAGGTTCATTTGATAGTTTTAGTCAGTGATAGATGACAACATTATGTGAACTTTTGATTGTTATAAAAACAATGATATGTTACTGTTATTGGTTGGGTTCTTTCACAGAGAAATCATGTTGATTTTATGAGCATAATTCTGAAATGTTGTTTTGCAAAATTGTATGAAAATTAGTGAAGTGTATAATCTGATATATTTTGTGTTTTGAAGATTCCAATTTAATGAATCTTTAGGACATTGAATGTGTTAGGATGGAAAGTATAAATGGTATGCAGTGAAATAGGGCAACCCTCTATAATTGTTTTATTCATGTTTGAGAATGTGTTGTATAAGATCATATCAGTGAGACAAGTTTGATCTTTGGCCAGTGAGGTTGTGTTTTTCTAGTGAGGCAGATGTGTAGCTAGTGAGGCTCTGCCAATGAGGCATTTTGTAGCTAGTGAGGCTTATGTTACCAATGAGGCATTCTATAGCTAGTGAGGCATTTTTTAGCCAGTGAGGCTTTGCTAGTGAGGCATTTTATAGCCAGTGAGGCTTTGCCAATGAGGCATTTTGATTAATCCAATGAGGAATTTTACCAAGTGGTTTTCATCCCTATGAGGTTTTTCCACTCATGAAAAATAACTATGTTATGGTGTGGTTTCCTTCTTGTGATTATATTTGAGTTTGCTCAAGTATTTCACATTTAATTGTTATGATGTTACATTCAATAAATGAAGGTTTGTATCATTGAAATTGTAGACACTGAAAATTGGTCTAGGCCTGCGAGTACCACTTTCGACATAATTTTCTAATGTCCATGGTCATGATTAAATAATGTTAATTATTTAATTATTTCCTATACACATATTTCTTCTATTAATTAAATAACCTTTAATTATTTAATTAACTCATTATGAACCTTATTCAACTTTGATTAATTAAATAAATCTTATTTATTTAATTACGTCGCTAATTAATTAATTCTCTTTCTGAATTAAATAATTTATTATTTGATTTACCCCTTTTTCATATTTCGACTATAATTAAATATTCATTTCGAATTATTTAATTATTCAATTAACCTTTTCGACTGTTAATTAAATAAATCAGTATTTATTTAGTTAAATCTTTCAAATTCGAATGTTGAATTAAATACACATTTAATTCATAAAAAGAGTTCTTTCTGTCACATTCTTCTATTGCCTACTTAACTAATTATTCACTCACCATCCGACTCGAGATCTATTTAAATTTGTCAGTTATCTCTGGATTCGATATTTGATTGTCTCTGCGAAGAGACTCTTTGTCACAACCAGTCAGTTATCTAGTTAAGACTCATATGCATGAACATATTTATTAATTAAATATCTTTATTCAATTCTTATTTTTCTAATTTTTGAAGACTTTCAACTGAAGATTAAATCATTTTTTTAATCTTGAACTCCTTATTCAGTCTATTTTTGAACAGTGTTAACACTAGATTAAATTATTATTCTAATTTAATCTTTATCCTACAAAATTCCCCAACTCACATTCTAAATGACACATAAATCACATCGCATGACATTCAACAATCTCGATCGTTGATCTCTGTTTCAAATTTGAGTCGATCGTTCGAGAATCAACTTTCTATAAATTGATTGAATTTTTCCATTATTTCGGCTCCCAAAATTGATACTTTTGGAATAACTTGTTAATCTTCGATATTTTTCTTTAACACATACGTCAAGGCTATACTTGCATACATACTAAAAATTTGAGAGCAAGAATACCGTCACAAAAAAATGGAGAAGGACAATCAAGATAATTCAAAGGAGTTTTCTGATATTCGGTGAGACTGTTTCATGTTTTGCATTAGTTATTTGATTACTCTTTTAGTTTATTCTTTCATACTTTTTTGTTTGATTAGATTTAACCCATTTTGCTTGCAGCGCTATTTTATCTATGTTACAGCAATAACATGAGCATAAATTAGTGCAAATTGATTAAGTCAAATTGAAGATCTACGTATACTCTTTGTGATGAGTCAAGTTTGATAGCTTTCATGTACATGATGTTGCACTTGATAGTTGAACTATTATGATCTTGCATTTTATAAGGTCAAAGTTTTGAAAGATTAATTCAAGGTTATTTGAAATTTGTCATACTACTAATTCACCCCCCCTCTCAGTGGTATCGTACTCCAACACATATGATCATGGTCATAGAAAGCAGTTGTGGGGTGGCAGTTCAGAGGCCATGCCACCCAGAGCATTAAAGCCCTTGTGACCAGGTGATGCATGCTTTTGGGCCATAAATATGGTCAGAGGAAATGACACACACTGTAAAATGAATGTCAGAAAAAAGTGCCATAAATATTAGCAATGACATATGGTCAATGGTATTAAAATAAAACATAGGTTTTAAAATAATATTTAAAAAAAAATAAAGCCTGTTGAACCATAAATAAAATATGTTGACTAGTATACAGCTTGGACCAGGCTATGTGACATGTGGAAGATAGGAATTTGGCTAGGAAGTATGCAGACATTACAAAAGTATGCATGCCAACACAAATAATGATAAAGGTGATGTACACATAGACCAATTTGTAGACTATGATGCTAATGCAGGTGACTATACATGCTATATGGCCAAGTATGAATTCGTATGGCTGTATGGCCCAAACATTTATTTCACACCCCCACAAAAAGTCTCATATTTTGATGATTTGATCTAGTCAATATTTTGGTTCTCGGGCCTCCCAAATATAATGGCAAGGTTCATTTTAACCCAAATTTCTCTAAAAAATTAGCTACCTAATGGATCTGGTAACCCTTTCTCATCTTGAAACCCTTGTAAATCAGATAATATATGATGAAATTTGATGAAACAAAATCCAAACCTAAATTTATTTGAAACCTTAGATTTAATAGTGAGGTTCTCGAAGCCCCAACTTCTACCTAGTAAATATTTCATACCAATATTAGTCCCTCATATCTGGGAAGAATTCTATAACACTGAAGCTTTGACACCATGTAGGATTTTATGGTGAACTACTCAACACCCTAAGATCACCTGCAAGATAAAATAACTTCAATAAGAGAGAAATATAAAAAATATCATGCTATGATTATGGATGCAAGAACACCAAAATTAATATATTTCAATGTAAATATGAAGCCCTTCTTATATAGGCAAGGTGAGGGATAGGATTAGATAAGATCATGACAAGTGTTCCAATCCTATCACATGAGATAACTAACTCATAACATATGACACAACCATTAAATGAATGCCGAATAGATAAGATAAGTGACAAATAATGTTTAACTAGAAATATTTCTTCCTAGGACCTAAGTGGACTTAACATGTAAATAGGACTTAGATAGGTAAAACACCTACTTACACCAACACCTACTTCTTAAGTTCATTGGTTAACTCATTCATGTGTAGAGTGGTAATACCTCCCTTCCTACTTGTGTGGCCAACTATGTGAACATCCTATAATTTTCCTTTTGTATTTTAGTGTTCTCTGTGAATGCAACCCATTCTTCTAGCACTTCCCATGGGTCTTCTACTTCTATTATGATCTTCAAGGAAACTAACTTATCCATCTCTTTATATTGTTGCATTTTATGATCCCTATTCTTTTCATTTTGTATAAATGGTTTTATAGCTTTCAATTGAACATCACCTACATATTACTCATGCATATAAAATTAACAATTTTATTTTTCAATTCTACAGTACAAAATTCTTGAAAATAGAGAAAGAATTGGGTGTTCCCATGTAATATAGAATATCATAGTATATTTGCATAAACTAAAAATTTAGGAATTATTCCTTTAGAAAAAATATATAAACCTCAGTCGGAGGTATGCATTATACTATTTGAGATGTCATTAAAGCTAGCTGCTCTACCTTGTTCTTCAATCTTTCAATTTCTGTATATTTTTCCTTTGTCTTTTTTAAATTTTTATTTCTCGCTTTACCAATTTTTTTCCTTTATTTTTGTTTTCTCTATTGTTTCCCATAGTCATAGTGTGATGGTTGGCTTTGATAATCATGGGGAGGTCACATGTGGGTATCTCAAATGGGAAATTCATACTCCTTCACCTATTTATATTTCCATAGCCACCATTTGGTCTAGCCTATCCAATCTAGTACAATTTTTTTGGTGTAATCGAAGATGTTCCTCTAACTGTTTTATCTTTTACATGGATTCCTATAGTTTTCCAACTATTTCATCTCTTCTACTTGAATTGGGGAAAGAAATTGGTGGATTC
Source organism: Sequoiadendron giganteum (assembly GCA_007115665.2). Taxonomy (NCBI): domain Eukaryota; kingdom Viridiplantae; phylum Streptophyta; class Pinopsida; order Cupressales; family Cupressaceae; genus Sequoiadendron; species Sequoiadendron giganteum. The sequence goes on along the minus strand of CM021102.1, from coordinate 178,799,508 downwards.
AAGTATTTTTTTCTTACAAATAATTCTTCCCTCTCCAAACTTGTATGAAAGTCTACAAAAACCATTTTTTTACTTTGTTGAAGTTGTATATATTCTTGTTGTTTCTCCTTTGAGGTGATGTGAGTGCCTAGGGTATTTTAAAGAAGCCCAATGTTTCATTGAATCCCTAACTAAAAATGAAGATGATTTTCTCTTCCTTTTTGTAGGTGGTACTACAAGTGTTGCATGTTGTGGAGAAATACTTTGTTTAGGTGGAAACATTTGCTTAGGAGAGTTTTATTGAATAGTGGATTTAGCATGGCTTGAAGTCATACCAAGAGGAGTTGATGACACATTACCTAGACTAGGGATACAAATAGATGAATCTACCTTATCAAGAGAGGTCACATGCTCTCCCTCTCCTTCCTCATTCCATTTTTCTTCCTCTTGATGCATATTCCCTCAAGTTTGTCTGAATCTTAACCATTTTCCATGGGACCCGATACTTGCCTTGTATTTTATACCATTTAATTCTAAAAATTCTTCCTAGGTTAGCTTTGAAAACTAAATGTTGAAACTCCACTTTATTAATAACTGAATTATAGAATAATGTAACAATTCTTTCCTAAATTCAATTTGACATTTTTATAGCAAATGACACAAAAAATTGGAGCATTTACATGCCTACTATGATGAAGGTGGTTGAGTAATTTAAAATTAATAGCTTAAATTAAGGAATATATTCCCTTACATGTCAAATATTGTATGGTGTAAAAAACAAAAAATTCCCATAGCCAAGGCAAAGAGAGGTGTTTAGTACCTTGAGATCAATAGTCAAGTTGTACTACTAGTACTATAAATCTGTTTATGGTTGTCATTGTGTCTACATACTCTATAAAGGCCTCATTTGTTATGATAACCCCTATAGCCTCTGCAATAGATACATGTATAAGGCATCTACATGCAATCCCTTTATCATATATACATTGTTTTTTAGTGTTGCAAAAATTTGTCAAGACATTCCTTCATTATATCATGCCAATCATTGAAAATAGTCTAATGACCCTACTTGTTGGAAGATTGGAATACAATCTTGATCACTTAAGTTCATTGTATGATCTATAGGTTCTTTTTGAACTATATTACCACTCATTTTGTGTCAATTAAAATAAACCTTTGGTGAAACTTCTATCTTGTAAATTTTATAAAATTTTCACCTTCTCTCCAATCAGTGCATTCTTCATTATTTCCTTAAGCTAAATGTAATTATTGATGTTGGTTGTTGGTTCTATTGTTTGAATTGAAGGAAAATTGATTTCAAATTCCCAAGATAAATAGGCTAAAAAGTGAAAAATGACCATAGATGTACTTAATTCATACATTTTTCATAAAGGTAATATAATGGCTCATAGGGGATCATAGATTCTCATTTCCCCTAGATGAAGGCACATGTGTTCTCAAATTTAAATTATATAGAAAATTATAATTAGGGAAATTAATATGGGATATTTAATTAAGCACTATACTGAATAATGACAATAATGATAGGCTTATGCAATGCTATCTAACTAATCAACCAAAGTATGATAAATATTTAGATAAATCACATAATTATAATTAAAATTACTAGTGTGGGTATGCTAAAAAGACTAATGAGTTGTTTGTTGCAAAAGAAATGAATTTAGCGTGGGTGAATGTGATCAATAAATTTATTATACTAGAGCATGCAATGGTGGAGATGTCACATCATTAGTGGATTGAAATGGAAATTGGAATTTATTTATAACAAATGATGATGATGTGTTACATGTGGTATGATGATGACAATTGTAGCTCAAAATAGAATTGAGCGTTGATACTATAGGTTTATCAATTGTTATTGCATGCATGACACCTATAGGTCCCTTTGGTAGTGGCTATAAGAAATTTTGTTATAGGTCCCTCTAGTAGTGGCTATGGGAACTTCTACTACAGGTTTCATTAGTAGTGACTATGAGAACTTATACTATAGGTCCCATTGGTAATGGTTGCAAGCTGAGCTACTACATGTGGATGTTTTATTGAGAAGATAAATTTGAGAGCAACCCAATTTTTGTGGTGTAATGATATTTTCTTGGTTAGAATTACCTTGATCTCTTTGTTGATCACCTTAACTTTGACCCATTTTATGAAGTTATTTGTGTAAACTAATACATATTTCTTTTTATTGGAGGGAGGATGTAACGATCCGATCCTTTGTTAAAACAATTTTTTTTCCAATTTACATCAAAAGAGTAAATAAACGTGTTAACAAGTCATTACAATATAATTTTTCTTTCCTTTATTTATACTATATGAACATGATATCATATTAAAATTACAATAAATATTCCATTTCATTATAATAACTTCAAAAGTACAAGTAACGAGAAAACATACCTTAACTATCATAGCTCCAATGAGCTTTAGAACAAATAGTAGTAAGAAGTTCTAGGAATCTGTCCTTTCAAATCTTGGTGTTCCAATAGCCTTCATAGGAGGAGAAGCATCACTCAGGTGCTTTTCCACCAACCATGGACTTATAATGTGGTCCCCCACACATCTATCATTCGATAGATGGCCCTCCCTTCACAAAGAGATTGGTTGGGTAACCGATACTGTAAACCAACTAAGCATAGTGCTGTGTCCTATCCACAACTAGAACCTTGCTATTTCACAATCTCATACTAGTACAAGGATCATGATGAATTGACAGTGTAGTCTCAAGCATCACACAGTCTAAGTGGATGTCGTACATTTCACTACTTTGGCCAAAGTATTCTCATTTGGTACTTCGAACGAAGGTCATCTATCATATACACTACTCAGGGCCGATTTGACTTAGGGATATCTTACACTACATGTAGGCTAAGTCCTTCAATGGGTAGTTAGTCACCCCAAACCCCCTACATCAACCTATCTATTTAGGAAATGAAACAACCTACAAGTGTCCCTCATGTAACTCCTATTCCATAAATCTTTATCCACAGAGTACTTAACTTATCTCAATTAACCTAATAACTTAAGCTTTAGACCATACTTGGTTCTGTTTTCATTTCGGTCCTAATAGATATTAACTAATTTCTTGTATTCTCCATAGACAGAGATCATACAAAATAAGCAACCTTCATACAAAACTGTATTTCAATTTATTCCTATTCTTTCTTTCACAATAATTCACTATACTTAAAAATCCCTCTTTAAGCAATGTAAATAAACAATTTCCTTTCCCTTATAATTACATTGCATTAAAGACACATCTTCAAGTCATTGCAAACTTATAAACAAAAAACATGAATCATCTTTCACTCAATCAAACAACTATGCCTATTTTCAATCAATGCATAAAGACAAGCACAAAGAACTCTTTTACTTTGATTGTTCAAAAATAGAGAATAAAGAAGATTTTCCCCATGCCTGTTTTCTCAAGCTTTTCCTTCTAGAGATTCTTCTTTGAACGTTCCAGAATCCAACTTAAAATTAACTTCTTTGATGATGGAAATTCCCTCTAAATGAATTCCTCCAATTCTCCTCTCAAAGGTGATTTCTATACTGAATTCCTACTCAACTATAAATTCCTAAGTTCTCCACTCTAAACTTAGAATAATAAAAACACAGTGACTGGTAATGTTGGTATGAACTTGCTATATTTTCCAGAATTAGCAATACAAAAAATGCAACTATAGAATGTGATGAAAATGAGAGCTCAGAAATTACTAAACTTAGAATGCTTCAGTGTGTTTTCAATGAAAGGCAGGGCGTCCTTTTATAAGCCCAAAATGAAACGGATTCCACCAATGGAGGTATGGGAATGGACAATAAAGTTCCTAGAACTAGTCAATATGATACACGGCAGGTTTTCAAGCCTTGAATCATCAAAAATGAGTGTTAATCGACCTCATTAGAGCCAACAATTCAAGACTTGTTCAACTTAAAACTCCAAATTGCCACTTACAGGAAAAACGTCCCTCTTTGGCGCACAACAAAGAATGAATCATGTTTGCTGCAAATTTTTCAAGGTTAAGCTTGCAACAACACATTCCATCTGGCTGGCATTTCCTCTTCTCCAGCATTTGAAATTTTCCTCCATTTCTTCTCATGTTTGAAGCTCTCGCCATTTCACGTGAAAAGATTTCTTAATAATTCACTATTTTCAAATGTCCATCTAATGTGTTTCCATGAAATATTTCCATCATATGAAGTTTGGTGTACTTTCCTAGAAAATGCATTGCATTTTAAAGTGCTCAAATATTTCAAACAATATAAATCGATTTCCATAGTTTATTTCCCATTATGCAATAAATTGATTTATTCAAATGACTTTATAAAATAAAGTCTTCATCTTACCATATCGATTTCACTTTATGTCAATATATATATGTATATATATATTGTATAATATTATTTCTCCAAAGTCCACTTTATAATTTTTACTCTAAGTAAAAGATTTAAATCTTTTAATTTTACACTTTAGAGTTTTAAAATATTTAACTAAATACATTTATATATTTTATTATATAAATATTATTATAGTTCTTTTTAAATATATAAAACATATAAATATTTAAATACCCGAGTATTTAATATACATATATATTTTAATATAACTATAATAATATTATATATAATTACATATATAAATATATTTATATTTAACAAATATAAATATATATACATATACATATTTATTTGTCAAATATATATATACTGCGAGCCCGTCAAAATATTTTCAATATATATCTATGTATATGTGTATATATAAATTCCAAGTCAAATATTATAGTAATATTATAATACTAATATTTCTACATTATCGAACATATGCTTATATACACATGCATACTGTAGTATAATCCTCTATGTACTCGTATACATATGTATACCATATCGACACATGTATATGGCAAGTCCATTAGCCACTTATGCCTGTATCGATATGTTTATACTTACAGATACATATATACTATACATGTGTATATATGCTTACTTCCGATGTTCACATCCAAACATGATACCACCACGATGATCATAATCTCACAATTAAGCACAAGGATAAACTTCACACACAGAAGCAGTCAAGACCTCTACTTGCAAGAAATACAAGCTATGGATGACTTACCTTATACTCATACAAAACTGACTTGGTTTACTTAGTCTAAGGTGAGTGTGTGTGTATGCTCAAATAGTTCAGTTTACTGATTACCCGACCAAGCTATTCTCCTATGTGATACTTTCCCTCCTCCTGGAGGAATGGTTCATGTTCCTACATCCATTGCCATAAAACCACGACAGTTACTTGTTCATAATATTTGCAATACTTATACGAATATATCAAGTTTAAAAACAAGGTTCATTATCCTCCTATTCACATATATGCAATATTTCACCATGAATTACATAAATTGAAATAACATCAAATGAGACAACGTCAAATGAGATAACATACACATTGATAACAAGGTACGAGCATCTCCAGATTTCACATTACATTCATTTCTACCCTTTATATCACTAGTAAATAGTAACCTCACAATTTGGGATGTAACATACTTCCCCCCTTATGAATCATCGTCCTCGATGATCTTATAGCCTTTTAACATACAGTTAAAGTCAAATAAAGTTTTACTTACAATTCTCAAAATACATAAGATTTACAAAACATTCATCCGATGTAGTAATCTTGTCCCTCCTAGACCTTGCTTCAAGTGTCCTTACTATTTCATAGGGAAAACTTGTATTGCTGACACATACTTACTCTCCCAAAGAGTTTTATTACATATACACATCCAAGATATAGTAATAACTATTTATAACACCTAACACTTAGTGATTGAAATTCATTGGTCCGTGAATTTATCCTTAGTATAATCCAAATAGAAGAGGAACGTCGATGTATTGTACACTACATCGTGGGTCCAATCCTTTTCCTTTGTATTTATACTTCTAGACAACTCATAAACTGAGTCCATTCGCCACTTACACATTCATTATCCTTACCATAAAGTACTTTCCCTTGCTTACTTGTCCATCTCGAGCATAACCTTGCTCCTAGACACTTGTCAATTTTGATACTACTCCACACTTAAGCTTTGTTATCAATAAAGTTTCATCGATCACTTCGATCTATTACTCCTTTTTGAAATTCTATTAAGTCTATGGTTATATCTAAGCCTTTTTCAGCTTTAATAGAGTTTCCTTTCTTTCCATATAATGGTCCAAACTTCAATTTTAGAAGTTTACAAATCATTCAAGATTTAGTCCACCATTTTTCTTATTTGACTATAATAACATATTACACATTTACTCAAACGAATGTCTCATGGTATGATTATGGTTTACACAACCCTATCATTATTTTCTAAACTAAAATAACCTTTCAAGATTACTAAGCAACTAATTACCCACAATATATTATTTAGGACCAAAATCCTATAAGTCAAGTTTCCAAAAAGTGTTGGTTTCTTTGATGAGTTTATCCACTAGAACATTATGTTAGTTCTACTAAAATAGACAGATTAATTTGTCTTGTGTTCTACCATTTTCCTTTTGGAATATCAAGAGAGTTCACATGTCCTACCTTTGATGACATCCGGTCTTCATTTCCTGGCATACTAGACATTACTTAGCTACATTCTATGCAACTTCTTACTCTATCTTCTTCCAGATAATAGTGGATCCTCATCCGACAATTCCCTTTGTCATTTTGATATCATAACTCTAACATTATTTTCCTCGTTCCATTCTCGAATCTTCCAAATTCTGGACAAATAGGCTCTTTTATATCCAACAATAGTCTTTCCTTTGACTAAGTGATAACCAATTTTGATCTCACGCCATTATTAATTCCCATAATGATTGTAAGTTTTGCGGAGACAATTTTATTTTAGAACATCCATATTATGGATTTCTTTTGTCCTTAGATTATTTTCAAAGATGCAATTAATTTTCTAAATCAATCTAATTTTCCCAATATAATCTGGTACTAATTTTGAGTAGTAATCCCCATTCAATCAAGTTGATTTAATCATTCTTATTAAGAGATTTTGATGTGGTTCACATAACATCACATCTTACCTTATCTTTCACTCCATCTCCATGGATTAATAGCTAATCATCCTTAGGTCTCTTAGCATAGTAAGCTTCAATGTCAAGTCATTTTTATGACATGGATATATTTCATATAGAAATATCATCGATATCTAAATTCTCTATATACAGTATATAGGAGTATAGAGACACTTTCTTCCAACCACGAGTATCTTAGATCTTTCCTTGTCAATCCCATAGACAATGATCTTCCTTATCATGATCAAATCATTGTACTATCCTTTTCTAAGGCATTGATAATAATATCATTTGATCTTCAAATCAGATAATCATAAGGTATATAGGTCATAGTCCTTAACCTTTCCATTTATCCTTTTCCCTTGTGGTCATAAGATATATGACTTAATTATCCTCATGAATTGCAAAGAAGTCATTAGCTCTTCCATAGTGAGAGCATAACCAAGTTTTTGTTGGGTGGGGTACTTAACTTGAGTCAATCCACTCTCTTCCTTCCCCCCTTAGTGTTTTCACGATTTTCTTTCTACTTACGTTAAAATCCTAACAATTACTTGCTTCTTTGGAAAGGGTTTTTCATTCCCTATTGTCAACTCTCCATTGCCTTCTCTTACCTCATGGCATACCTTAAATACACTTTTCTCAAAGTCATATTTTCATTGCTTTTTATCTCACAGATTCAACATATTGAATCATCTAGTAGGAGATCTAATGAATAATCAGTAACTTTAAGAGTTTAAGAAACACACTAATATTCTCCATTTCTTTTCAATATCCTTTTTGGTGAAGAAATACCCATACTCACAAACCTCTTTTGTGGATGTACTTTTTCAACTCAAAATGTTACTTTCCTTGCAACTTCAAGTGTTCTAACACATAGTGTCATGTTGCATTCCATTTCATTTTGGAACCACTAAACTTATGTTGATTTTCGTAATTCATGTTGATGAATTCTACTTATAACTTCAACCTAACCATGTTATATCCAAACCTATTTTTAAAACCAACCTGATTTACCTTTTTGGGCTTCTTTCTCACACTCACTTTTTTATAAGTCCTTATTCTAATGCTTGGAATCTTATTCTCTCATAGCCTTTGTGATACCAAAGTTGTTTTGGTCTCAAAATTTCAATGACCTTGTTGATTTTGGTTGGAGGAACCTTTCTCATGTTGTTGATTGTTTCCTCTGACCATTCTGGTCTTTTCTCAATTCCTAGGTACTAACTCTTTTCTAACAAGATCTTTATCTTAACACAAGAGTTTAAGTCATGAGTTCTCCAACCCTTGAGGATACTTCCTTCGTTCATATCCTACTTTGAACAATCTAATTTATGCTGACTTTGCATACATAGATTTGTAGTGTTTACACTAATCTAAGAGTTCCTGACTCTTTTACAATTGTAGGATGCTACAATTCAGTTTATCTCATTCCTACTCATTCTCTTTTTCTTAGAGTCATGTATGTACAGGTTATTCTTCCTAATCTTCCTACATAACCTGATTGCATAATCTTCCACAATCCTAGGTATTATCATGAGTTGTTGGTTTAGGAATTCCAATTCTAGGGACGAATCTATAACTAGCCCCAATTTACACAAGTTACTAAGGCTCACATATTCCTTTTCACTTCATTAAGTTCTTTTCTCTTTCCATTGTGGCATAATAACTTTTCAACCTTTATATTTTGATATGTTTTACGCATCATTATGTAATGAGCTCATAGGTTTTAGTGCAGAACCTGGTAGCTCTGATACCACATGTAACGACCCGATCCTTCGGTCATTTTTTTTTTTCCAATTTACATCAAAAGAGTAAATAAATGTGCTAACAAGTCATTGCAATATAATTTTTATTTCCTTTATTGATACTATATGAACATGATATCATATTAAAATTACAATAAAATTCCATTTCATTACAATAACTTCACAAGTACAAGTAACGAGAAAACATACCTTAATTATCATAGCTCCAATGAGATTTAGAACAAATAGTAGTAAGAAGGTCCAGGAATCCGTCCTTTTAAATCTTGGTGTGCTAGTAGCCTTAAGAGGAGGAGAAGCAAGACTTATAATGCGGTCCGCCGCACATCTATCATTTGATAGATGGCCCTCCCTTCATGAAGAGATTGGTTGGGTAGCCAATACTGTAAACCAACTAAGCATAGTCCTATTTCCTATCCACAACTAGAGCCTTGCTATTTCACAATCTCATACTAGTACAAGGATCATGATGAACTGATAGTGTAGTCTCAAGCATCACATAGTCTAAGTGGATGTCGTACATTTCACTACTTTGTCCAAAGTATTCTCATTCAGTACTTCGAATGAAGGTCATCTATCATATACACTACTTAGGGCCGATTTGACTTAGGGCTATCTTACACTACACGTAGGCTAAGTCCTTAAATGGGTAGTCAGTCACCCTAGGCCCCCTACATCAACCTATCTATTTAGGAAATGAAATAGCCTACAAGTGTCCCTCATGTAGTTCCTATTCCAGAAATCTTTATCCAAAAAGTACTTAGCTTATCTCAGTTAACCTAATAACTTAAGCTTTAGATCTTACTTGGTTCTGTTTTCATTTCGGTCCTAATAGATATTAACTAATTTCTCGTATTCTCCATATATAGAGATCATACAGAATAAGAAACCTTCATACAAAACTGTATTTCAATTCATTCCTATTCTTTCTTTCACAATAATTCACTATACTTAAAATTCCCTCTTTAAGCAAGGTAAATAAACAATTTCCTTTCCCTTATAATTACGTTGAATTGAAGACATATCTTTCAGCCATTGCAAACTTATAAACAAAAAACATGAATCATCTTTCACTCAATCAAATAGCTATGCTTATTTTCAATCAATGCATAAAAAAAAGCACAGAGAACTCTTTTACTTTGATTGTTCAAAAATAGAGAATAAAGAAGATTTTCCCTATGCTTGTTCTCTCAAGCTTTTCCTTCTAGAGATGCTCTTTTGAACGTTCCAAAATCTAACTAAAAATTAGCTTCTTTGATGATGACAATTCCCTCTAAATGAATTCCTCTAATTCTCCTCTCAAAGGTGATTTCTATACTAAATTCCTACTCAGCTATAAATTCCTAAGTTCTCCACTCTAAACTCCGAATAATAAAAACACAGTGACTGGTAATGCTGGTATGAACTTGTTGTATTTTTTCTAGAATCAGCAATACAAAAAATGCAACTAAAGAATGTGATGAAAATGAGAGCTCAAAAATTACTAAACTCGGAATGCTTCAGTGTGTTTTCAATGAAAGGCAAGGCATCCTTTTATAAACCCAAAATGAAACGGATTCCACTAATGGAGGTATGCGAATGGACAATAAAGTGCCCAAAACTAGTCAATATGATACATGGCGGGTTTCCAAGCCTTGAATCATAAAAAATGAGTGTGAATTGACCTCATTAGAGCCAGCAATTCAAGACTTGTTCAACTTAAAACTCCAAATTTCCACTTACAGGAAAAATGTCCCTGTTTGGTGGAAAACAAAGAATGACTGATGTTTTCTACGAATTTGTCAAGGTTAAGCTTGCAACAACACATTCCATCTGGCTGGCATTTCCTCTTCTCCAGCATTTGAAATTTTTCTCCATTTCTTCCCGCGTTTGAAGCTCTTGCCATTTCATGGGAAAAGCTTTCTTAATACTTTTCTATTTTCAAATGTCGAGCTAATGTGTTTCCATGAAATATTTCCATCATATGAAGTTTGGCGTACTTTCCTAAAAAATGCGTTGCATAATAAAGTGCTCAAATATTTCAAACAATATAAATCGATTTCCATAGTTTATTTCCCACTATGCAATAAATTGATTTATTCAAATGACTTTATAAAATAAAGTCTTCATCTTACCATATCGATTTCACTTTATTTCAATATATATATATGTATATATATTGTATAATATTATTTCTCCAAAGTCCACTTTATAATTTTTACTCTAAGTAAAAGATTCAAATCTTTTAATTTTACACTTTAGAGTTTTAAAATATTTAACTAAATACATTTATATATTTTATTATATAAATATTATTATAGTTCTTTTTAAATATATAAAACATATAAATATTTAAATACTCGAGTATTTAATATACATATATATTTTAATATAACTATAATAATATTATATATAATTACATATATAAATATATTTATATTTAACAAATATAAATATATATACATATACATATTTAGTTGTCAAATATATATATACTGTGAGCCCGTCAAAATACTTTCAATATATGTATCTATGTATATGTATATATAAATTCCAATTCAAATATTATAGTAATATTATAATACTAATATTTCCACATTATCGAACGTATGCTTATATACATATGTATACTGCAGTATAATCCTCTATGTAATCATATACATACGTATACCATATCGACACATCTATATGGCAAGTCCATTAGCCACTTACACCTATATCAATATGTTTATACTTAGAAAATATGTATATATACTATAAATGTGTATATATGCTTACTTTCGAAGTTCACATCCAAAAATGATACCACCATGATGATAATAATCTCACAATTAGGCACAAGGATAAACTTCACACACATAAGCAGTCGAGACCTCTACTTGCAAGACAAACAAGCTATGGATGACTTACCTTATACTCGTACAAAACTGACTTGGTTTACTCAGTCTAAGGTGAGTGTGTGTGTATCCCCAAATAGTTCACTTTTCCGGTTACCCGACCAAGCTCTTCTCCCGAGTGATACTTCCCCTCCACCTGGAGGAATGGTTCCTATTCCTGCATCCATTGCCACAAATCCACGACAGTTACTTGTTCATAACATTTGTAGTACTTATACGAATATATCAAGTTTAAAAACAAGATTCATTATCCTCCTATTCACATGTATGTAGTATTTCACCATGAATTACATAAATTGAAATAACATCAAATGAAACAACGTCAAATGAGATAACATACACTTTGATAACAAGGTACAAGCATCTCTAGATTTCACATTACATTCATTTCTACCCTTTATATCACTAGTAAATAGTAACCTCACAATTTGGGATGTAACAGAGGATCAATTGGACCAATGAAATCAATTTCCCAGTTATCAAAAGGTATTATTACTAATTTTAGCTACAAGAGCATCTCATCATTGTTGGTTATCAAGGTGAAGAAATATTGCAATATGAACTTAAATAAGTGAATGGAAATCTGAAATATGTAGATTAACCTTTAGCCTTAGTGAGAAGAAAGAATCAGAGAGAGAGATGGAAGAATCATAACACATGCAACAACAGATTTACGTGGAGAAACCCCGAAGGAAAAAAAATCCACCACCAAAAGAGAGGCAAGTATATTACTAATAATCTAAGATATTACATGCAGCAATAGACTTATCTTATCACTCTCTGTAAAATACGGCAACACCCTATTACCCTGCAAACTTGCAAAACTGAATTGAATAACTCTAGCTCAAGGCCCCAATTTAAAGAGATTTGTGAGGATGAAAACCACCATGGTTTCACCAAACAATAGGAATAAATACAACCTAGAAAAACCCATGCCTCCCTCCTTGAAATGGTCAAAAAATACCAAAAATAGCCTCTTATAGATGTTCTTACAGCTATCATAAGGCATCTCTCATGCATGGGCGCCTCGGGTCTAAAAATAGCATATTCTGTCATACTATCATAGCATCTTATGAAAACTGTCATACATGTCATAGATGTTCTTACAACACCCTATTTTGACCCAACAACCTCATTCTAGAAGATTCCAAAGTGGGACGCCTAGCTATTTTGTCTTTTCCAAAAGGACAAATGGTAATGGTAACATTGCATTTACATTGTCTCTTTCACCAACGTTGGTCAAACGGTTTCACCTCTTATGGGTAAATGTACAAAACACTTTAGGAGAATAATTAATTAAAGGATTTACAAGGTTGATGGCAACTAAATCCTAACATTCTCCCACTTGACATCATACATTGTAAATTACACCCATATAGATACAATTACATAGAATTAAGTACAGTGATCAAGGCCCATGGCCTTCCTGCACCAAGAGAACTTATCCGTGGTGATTGGCTTCGTAAGAGAATCTGCAACATTATCCAAAGTGTAAAATTTTTCAGTCAAGACCTATCCATTCTCAACCATTTCTCGCACAAAGTGATACTGAACATCAACATGCTTAGTACAAGCATGATACATAGGATTTTAAGCCAAACATATGGCACTCTGACTATCACATCTGATCCTCACTATCCTACGATCAAAACCAATACCATTACTAAGTCTTTGTAACCAAACCGCCTCCTTAGAAGCATGTGTAGCAGCCATATACTCTACTTCAGTGTTAGATAAAGCAACTGTAGGTTGTCTTTTACTCATTCAACTCACTACACATCCAAACAAAGTAAACACACATCCACTAGTGGACCTTCGACTGTCCAAGTCACCTACACAATCTGCATCAACAAAACCTTGTATGTCCAATGACTTATCAACATTATCAGTACCATGATAAACCAAACAATAATTAGAAGTGCCTTGCAAATATCTAAATACCCTTTTAACAAAAGTCCAATGTTCTTTACCAGGGTTAGACATAAATCTGCTTAGAACTCTCACTGCTTGGGCTATATCTAGTCTAGTACAAACCATTGCATACATTAAAATACCGACAACACTAGCATAAGGAACTTTAGACATTTCATCAATATCATCATCCGTTTTAGGATACATGTCTAAACTTAACTCAGTACCAATTGGAAATGGAATATTTACTAGTTTACAGTCCTGCATATTAAACCTCTATAAAATAGTGTTAACATACTTACTCTGACTTAACCAAAGCTTTCTAGGAACCAGATCCCTAATGATTTCCATCCCAAGAATATATTTAGCAGCCCCTAAATCTTTCATATCAAATGTGCTAGAAAGCTGAGTTTTAAGATCCCTAATCATTGCCTTAGTTTTACCAATGAACACCATATCATCCATATATAAGACAATAATTAGTATTTGATCATCAATAATAACACAGTGATCCTCTTCACTTCTAAAAAAACCAAACTTTAATGAAAATTCATCAAAATTCTGGTACCGTATCCTAGACGATTGTTTTAAACCATATAGAGACCATTTTAATCTACAAACCAAGTGTTCTTTTCCTTTCACAACAAAACCGTCAGGCTATTGGATGTAAATTTATTCCTCAAGATCCCCATGCAAGAAAGCAGTTTTAACATCCATTTTTCTATTTCTAAATCATAAGCAGTAGTAATGGATAAAAGGAATCTAATAGAACTTAACTTAGCAACAAGAGAGAATATTTCACCAAAATCAACTCCCTCTCTCTAGGAGTAGCCCTTGGCCACTAATCTGTCCTTGTACCGTTCCAACTTACTGTTTGCACCAAACTTCTTTTTATATACCCACTTACAACCAATGGCCATTCTTCCTTTGGAAAAACTAACAAGATCCTAGGTGTCATAGTTTTCCAAATACATCATCTCATCCTACATGGCCTACATCCAAGACTCACATTCTTCTGAAGATAGAGCCTCCTTGAAAGATCTAGGTTCATCATCAGTACAATACAAAGCAAATTTAATATGAAAATCAGGTGGGCTATACCTATCAATTGGATTTCGTTGTCTTGTGGACCTTCTCAAAGGTGGAGTAAGAGGTTCCTCCTCATGTTCATCCTCATTGTTTTCAACTTCTTCTATTACAACAAATTCTTTAGAACTCTCTTCTTCTTGTCCATCTTCTTGTCCATCTCTCTGTTCTTCTACATGTGCATCTTCTTGCTTAGTTTCAAAATGCACTATCTTTGACTTTTCCTTTGGTTGCTCATCTTCAAAGTTAGCTCTAAATTCCTTGAAAATTACATCTCTAGAAAGTATCATCTTTTGTGTTAGTGGATTCCAAAGTTTATAACCTTTAACATTTTCACCATAACCTACAAAGATGCATTTTTGAGATTTGGGATCCAATTTAGACCTCTTCTCTTTAGGCACATGAACACAGGCCTCACAACCAAAGACCCTTAAATGTGAAACTGAAGGCTTTTTACCCAACCACATTTCATAAGGAGTTTTATCAACTAGAGCTTTACAAGGAGATCTATTAATTAAATAACAAGTAGTACCAACAACTTCTACCCAAAAGAATTTATCTAACTTAGCAATACTTAACATGCTCCTAGCTCTTTCCATTAATGTACGGTTCATTCTTTCTGCTACTCCATTTTGTTGTGGTGTGTAAGGTGTAGTCTTTTGCCTAACAATTCTTGCATGTTTGCAAAACTCATCAAATTCCTTAGAACAATATTCAACCCCATTGTGAGATCTCAATACTTTTATCTTATAATCTGTTTGCTTTTCAACCAATGCCTTAAATTCCTTAAATTTGGTGAAAACTTCAGATTTTGTATGCATAAAATAAATCCAAGTATATCTCAAGTAATCATAAATGAAGGAAACATAATAACGAGATCTACTCAAAGAATATGTATCCATTGGACCACATACATCCGAATGAATTAGTTCTAACAATCCATTAGCTTTATTAGTTCCTTTAGGAAATGATGACCTATTTTTTTTACCAAACACACAATCCTCACATAAATCATTTTTACCAATAGAATAATCAGAAATACCATCTACTATTTTCTTATCAAGTATGGTCCTAAGAAAATTTTCACCAATGTGACCCAATCTATGGTGCCAGAACATACATGCATTTTCAGTGGTAGTTACAAAAGAGGAGTTACAAAAAGTAGATGCATGTAGCGTAAAAAAATTCCTTGTCTGAGATCCTTTAGCAACCACCAAAATTCCCTTTACCATCCTACAACCAGACTTGTCAAATGTCACATGCATTCCAGCATCATTCAGCTTGGAAACCGAAATTAAACTTTTTGTAAGTCCTAGAATATGAAAAACATCATCAAGTATTTTAACCCTCCCATCAGTGAAACACAACTTTACCTTTCCTTTACCGATAATATTTTGTGAGTTATCATCACCCATGAAAACCTCTCCTCCATCAAATTCTTTGTATGTAGAAAACCACTCCTTATGAGGATTCATATGGAAGGAAGCACCTGAATCAATAAGCCAAGCATCATTATGAACCGTGTTAGCTGAAATAATCAAAGCATCAGAATCACCATTATTAGAGGAATTTTCCGTGGAGGAATCTGTATTATTTTTCTTGTTTCTACAGTCCTTCTTCACATGTCCCCTTTTACCACAATTCCAACACTTCACTCTGCTCTTTCTAGGGGTCTTATATCATCCTTTAGACTTATCCTTCTTCTTATCCCCTTTTGGCCCTTTCTCCTTGGACCTACCTCACACATGCAAGGCATCTTGGGAGTCACTATGCATGGTATTTCTCCTCACCTCCTTTGAAAGAAGTATGGGAATAATATTATCCATCTTAGGATCTGTACCACCACTTATTATAGCAACAATTAAATTTTCCCAAGATTTTGGCAAAGAGAAAATCAATAAAATGCATTTATCCTCATCTTCTATTTTAACATCAATAGATGCAAGCTAACTTATAATCAAATTAAATGAATTCAAATTTTCAGCAATAGAATCACCATCCTTCATCTTTAATGAATATAAACACCTTTTGAGATACAACTTGTTAGACAAACTCTTAGTTTGGTAGATTTCACCTATCTTCTTCCAAAGCTTGTATGTCGTGTCTTTTGAAGAGACATTCAGGAGCACATTATCAGTGAGACATAACCGAATGGTCCCTCGAGCCTTCTTGTATAACTTCTTCCAATCTTCATCCGACAAGGTTGAAGTAGATGGCTTTGTATCAACTGAAACTGGTAACCATTGATCTCTCTCCTCAAGGAGATCTTCCACTTTCAACTTCCACATCTCGTAACTAGTACCATTGAACTTGTCAATATCTTAATGAGAGGTGGAGGCCATGGTAGACAATCTTTCACAAATTTGCAAAACCCACAACACAAAAGCTCCCACTGCAGCAAAAAACCTTCCACACTTAAAAAGAAAGCGTCTTTTAAAAGAACCGTTAGCTCTGATACCAAATTTTGATTATCAAGGTGAAGAAAGCTTGCAATATGAACTTAAATATGTGAATGGAAATCTGAAATATGTAGATTAACCTTTAGGCTTAGTGAGAGGAAAGAATGAGAGAGAGAGATGGAAGAATCATAACACATGCAACAATAGATTTACGTGGAGAAACCTTGAAGGAAAAAAAATCTACCACCAAAAGAGAGGCAAGTATATTACTAATAATTTGAGATATTACATGCAGCAATAGACTTCTCTTATCACTCTCTGTAAAATCTGACAGCACCTTGTTACCCTGCAAACCTGCAAAACTGAATTGAATAACTCTAGCTCAAGGCCCAAATTTAAAGAGATTTGTGAGGATGAAAACCACCATGGTTTCACCAAACAATAGGCAGAAATTCCACCTAGAAAAACCCACGCCTCCCTCCTTGAAATGGTCATAAAATACCAAAAATAGCCTCTTATAGATGCTCTTACAACTATCATAAGGCATCTCTCATGCATGGGCACCTGGGGTCTAAAAATAGCATATTCTGTTATAGGAATCTGTCATACTGTCATAACATCTTATGAAAACTGTCATAAATGTCATAGATGCTCTTACAACACCCTATTTTGACCCAACAACCTCATTCTAGAAGATTCCAAAGTGGGACGCCTAGCTATTTTTTCTTTTTCCAAAAGAACAAATGGTAACGGTAACACTGCATTTACATTATCTCTTTCACCACCATTGGTCAAACGGTTTCACCTCTTATGGGTAAATCTACAAAACACTTTAGGAGAATAATTAATTAAAAGATTTACAAGGTTGATGGCACCTAAATCCTAAAAATCATTGCAAGTAAGATGACCCATTTGTTGAAATCTATTATACCTCCTAGCATATTTCACTACATCCTTATGAAATTTGGGATAGTAGTGAAATAAAGGAAAATGGATTTGCTTCTTATGGTTTAGGATATAGAGAAAACACACTTCCCAATCATTTCATTGAAGGGAAACCCGAGATCTCAATCTAAAGTATACAAAGGAGAAAGAGATCTTGCAATAGGGTTATCCTATGGTCCAATTCTAAACTAAAGAGGGGTTCACCACCGAGCTAGGGTTTGGAAAGACTAATGAAAGAAAGATTTAATGCTTAAACCTAATGCAATGAAAACTTTCACTAAATGACCTAGAAAAGTATGTAAAATATAATAGAAAGTTGAGAGATGAAAGCTGTGCACTTGGAAACCTGAAGAAGACTAGATGAAGCTCTGAAATGCTAAAAAACACCAATTTTAAAGCTGACTAGGACTCATACACCAGATTGGGTGATTTAGTCCCAGATTAGGCTTTCTAGGTAGAAACTGAAATCTAGCAAAAGGGTATCCAAAACTTCTAAAAACTGCAAAATTTGACCAAACTGGGACTCATACACCAAGAGTGGTGTATCGGTCTAGTTAGAGTTTTCTATAACTTCAAGGTTTGAATCTACTTTTCAATGTCTGCTCTATCCTTCCCAATTGATTTTCGGATACAAAACCCTAATTTTCAACCTGTAGATGTTCTCCAATGATCTCCAATGCAAGGTGACAACTTTGACTTGACTTTGAACACTTTGACAACTTTCTCCAAAATTTCTCTTTGATGTGTCTTCAACCTAGACCTACAAATCACACACTAAAGAGAGGGGAAAATGTTTTTTTTATTAGTGGATAGGGGTTTGCCTTGGTCAAACCCTATTTTGGTAATCAAACCTTGTAATGAAATGAAATAGAAAAAGAGAATGATGAATGAAAAACATGTAATGTTACTATTGATGCCAAAAATTGGCAAGGTAATAGATCTTTGTGGGAAACTCAATTGAAGGGGGGACTTATTGTGCTAAACTGAGTAACCTCCATATTTTAAAGAAGCCGACTCTTCTATAACTGGGGTTTTGAATGGGAAAAGGAAACCAATATAAAATAAAAGGATCTAATTAGGGCAATGCACCAAGAATTAGATGTAAATCATGATAGACCTATCTTAAAGATGCGATCTAAGGGCCCATTCAACAATCTGCTATGCTTGAAATAATGATCATTAAAGGGAAAGACCTGAATAGTTTATTTCACGACATAAAATAATTTGCACAAAGCTATGCAGGAAAGAAAGAGTCAAAGACATGGTTCCAAATCAACATTCTATTCAAATAACTGAAGTTGCAAACAAACTATTTTAGAAACAACACAATATAGAGTTATGAATAGTTAAGAGATAAAAAGGCCAAATTACAAGGGCATAGTCTACGAGTCTTTTACAATTATCAAACAAAACAAAGGCCTAGTGTCTTCCTAATCCTTCTCTGGATATTTTGAACTATCAATAATCAACTATTTAATTGTTACTTCTTAAAATCACTCACTAGGTAACTAGTAAAAGAAATAGCTAACTCCCTTACTCCACAAGAGAAGTATATATAGCCAAGGGAATCCATCGCTTGAGAGATCACAAAAAGATACCCATCATGAATCATAATGCTTTCAATAGTGATTCATCACAACCGTTGTAACAGAAAGATTCCTGAGCATGAATCCAGTCGTTCATTAGCCAGATACATCCCTTGCAAATGATGGAATTGGTCCTCATCAATACTATGCAAAATAGTGTCACCCCTTAGCAAAAGCAGTTAGAGGATGCTACAGTATGGTAGCCTGGTGATTTCACCGCTTCTCTCTTTGTATACAGCTACACTGAAGGAACACATGGCAATATTTCACAACTCGTAGTTTGTTCTCCTCATCCTTTGATGAGAGCTTGTGATGAGAAGACATGTGGAAGTGTCTCTACTTATCAAAACCACTTGAGGGGCCCACCAAAAGTTTGCAAGGGTGAAGGCTAAGTGGCAGGAAATCAGGACCCGAAAGAGAAGGGAGGGGAAGCTCCCCTTCGATGAGCACTTTGGTGACACATGGTGGCCTTTAGCCGAGGGCGCCGAAAGACTGTTGGGATGCTTTGAAAATCATTAGAAGCAGTTAGAAGTCGGGAAAGACATAAAAAATAACTCGAAGGGAGCATGGGGGTATGTAAATATCCACAACTTTTGGTGACTACCAAGGGCATTTCTCTTGCGGAATAGTGAATCCAAATTTTTTTGGTTTTGCAGACCAGAGCTTCATTCATGGGGGAATGGAGTCAAAGGTTAGAAAGGGTGACTTGTAAAGGAAACCATTCAGCTCCGGAGGGTCTTGATATAGAGAGAAGGATCTCATCTGCCTCGTGTAGGTCGATCACTTCCTTAAAAGACAATATCATAGATACCCCGGACCCATCCTCAAGCTGAAATAGTAGCCACGCAATCTGATGAGTTACACCCTCAATGTCTTCGGCGGTAGGAGGCTAGCTAAAACTCTGAAAAAATAATAATTCCTACTTCCTTTCCTCAATCCTGGCTGCAATCTTCTCTATGGAAACCATTGATTCATCTGGGAGAAAGGGAGAGGGCAAGCCCATCTAGGTTAGTTTGGAAAACCTTGCCCGAATGTTGTCCATTGTTTTCCCAAATTTAACCAAGCATTGTTGAGCATGAAGGGTGGCCTCTTGGCATTGGATAAAATCCCTTGTGATCCCAATGATTGCCTTCCAATCCTTGATTCCTGCTTGCTCTAGATCTTCACTTGGCATTGTGTATAGCTTACCTAGCAACCTCTTTGCTTCGAGAAGCTTTTCTCCTATGGATCGAGGGAGCTTTTTCATTGTGTTTTGCACTTCTCTGCATAAATCTGTTGCCTCCGCCATGAACCAGAGTGTGGGATGGAGTGTTGGGCAGAAAGCCTTGACCCTCTCCCAGTAGGAAGTGTATAGTTGTCAGGCCACTAGGTTGAGGTCTATTTGTGGAGGAGGAGTTTGAATGATTCTTTTCAAGAGATTAATCTCTGCATCCCTTGTTCCAATCTCCTACGTTAGCCCTTCAATTTGTTCTGTAGCATAGGTGAGCTTCTCCTTTTAGTTGTTTTGTGTGGCCAACCATTTTTCCTCATCTTGGATTTGGTTCTCAGACTCTTGATCTAGGAAAAGTCAAAAATTCCTGAGATATTCCTAAAATTGAGCCTATGTGCTTGCTTGGTTTGGCTCCTTTTCTTGCACCATTTTCTCCAGATGGGTATACAATTGTTGTAACTCTTTGATATTATGTTGAACCTCTCCCTCCGAATGGGCCAACCTATCGGATAATTCTTGGTTTCTTTGTTGTAGTTCAGTTATCCGATCAGACTCTTGGGCTTGTAATTTCTCGAGCTCCCTTTGCAAGCTAGCCCATTCTTCCTACACTTTTTGTGCAAGGCGTACCCTTTCTGCTTCCTATGATTTATCCTTGGCTAATGCAAGTTCCAACC
Source organism: Sequoiadendron giganteum (assembly GCA_007115665.2). NCBI lineage: Eukaryota > Viridiplantae > Streptophyta > Pinopsida > Cupressales > Cupressaceae > Sequoiadendron > Sequoiadendron giganteum. Next base: position 178,777,999 of record CM021102.1, on the reverse strand, counting down.
TTGCCTTGACGGTCTTGAGCTCGTCCTCCATCTTCTTCAATTTGTGACTAGACTTAAGAAAGTCAGTAGTCAGTTCCCATTGCTTCTCATCCAGTAGCTCGACTTTATCTTGTGGTCGGGCGACACAAAAATCTAGTCCAATGGAATGGATGCCATAGTCATCAGGTTGCATTTCTCCCTATGGTTTGACAACATTTGGATGCAGGGTTGTGAAATGCAATGATTGTTGAGCCTTGTTATAAATTGTATGGATCCTATGCTCTGCTGGCTTCTTGGCATCCTTTTATCTTTGCTTTTGGAGTTAGAGAGCTTGATCCTGCTTTGTCGTATCATTCTGAGAGAAGAATTGAGCCAACGAACTAATGCGCTAACTTGCAAATGGTGCACCAAGAGGGACAACAAAAGGCAAAGAGAGGCAAGTGACCTCAGACATTTTATTCTTCGAAAGGGGGACCGTGAGAAAAGAGAAGGGAGGAATTCTCAAAATCCCAAGTGAGGAAGGTGTGGAGGGGCTCAAGGGGAATGGTGGTGGAAATGAAGATGCAACAAGTTTTGAAAACTAAAAAAAGTTGAATCAGAATTGACTCAAATGATGCAACAGGGATGGTGGCCTCAGAAATCAATGGGGTGGAAGACATGGATGCGGATGAGGAGGAAGATGGGGATGCTGAAGGGACCTAGACCAGCAATGGGGCAGGTCGTGGGGTAGTGAAAACCATCTATCCGATATTAGAAAATAGGGAGAAACCTCTCGTAGCTATTGCAGAGGGGACAAAGTAAGCTAGGCCCATACTTGGGGCGGTGGGCGTCAAAAGGACTATGGAAGACACAAGAGACTGCGAGCCAAGAAGTGGGGGAGAGAGAGAAACCTGAGAGGTCAATTCTATCTTTGACACTTGGTTGACCACAACCTCCTGTACACCACCTCCGATAACAATATCAATGCGCTACCTCTTGCTTGGAGGAGGGTTCTCCAAATCTACCGCCTTTGTTGATTATTATGTCGCTTCAAGATTCCTCATGGTCACGGGCTGAGATTGTGAGGAATCTGATCATGAGGTACTGATTCACACACTTCTGACAACAATGTCAGGTTGCATCTCTGCTTTGTGTTTCTTCTTTCCCTTGTCGGAGCGTGGTGGGGCATCTTCAGTTTTGGGCTTTGACGCGTCACTTGCGTCGCTATCTGAATGTTCCTAGTTTCGGCGGGTATCAAATTTATCATCATTTTTATACACTGATGAATGCTGGAAAGGGTCAGTGGTGTTATTGATCTCCTGGTGGTAGATCTAGAAATCCTGAATATTTTCTAGTTTCTAGCCCTATTGCCTCTCCAATTTATTTTGGAGGGTAGTACTTATGTATTTATTTTCATCTACCTTCCCCTTGACAAGATAGAAGCTGAGCCATGATGACCTCCAATTATCTGTTGGCATCTAAGCCAAGTTCAACCATATTCAACTGATATCTTCAGGTGGATTTTTCTACTCTTCCCAATAGGGTCGAGGGCTATGCTTTACCTTAATAAATGTCTCACCCAAATCATCCTTGTGGTTGTAGTCCCATTTATCATAGATACGAACTAGCCCGAGGTGTTCCAACTTAGCCTCAAGTAACTCTATTGACTTTTTCTTTACCATGATCACTATTTTGTAGCTTATAGGGCATTCGAAAAACCCCCGCTTCTTCTTCTTTGGGTCAGAGAAAAAGTTCCAGTCCATAATAGGCATTTTTTGAAAGACCTCGAGGGCTAATAATTGATCGGTGATAGATGCAGGGAGTCATATCGGATATTCGCAAAAACCATGAACTCAGACACATGTAAATTCCTCACCGAGGAACCAGTCGCACTTTGGGAACAAGGATTGCATCCAATCAGTTTGATCACCTAACAAACGATAGTAGTCGCTATCCTCGCCAAGATCGTGCAAAATCGAGTTTAAGAATTTCTCTGAAAATGCATAATAATCATAGGTGGAACAAAGGATGGGAGTCCATACCGAAATTGACTTCCGGTGCTAATTCTCATCAAACACTGACAACCTCATTTTTTTCCTAAAGAAATCAGGATTTTGATGTAGAAACATATAGGCAAGAAGAGAAGGGTACCTGAACTTACCCGCAGTCTTGAACTTGCCAATCTATTTCTTCATATCTTTGATGATCATTTCTACGAAGTCATACCAGAAAGGTTCCCTTTGTCTCTTGAGTTGAAAACCCAAGCCCAACTGAGGTTTGAACGATCTCGTCATCATCTAGGCCGAACACAAAAGCCATCATGGAGAAGGCATCCTTCATGTCCACCTATTTATAATCAACGTGGCGCTTCAGATTTTTCAAAGGCGCCTTGCTATCCTGAGAACTTTTGATTTCCACATTATAGAATTCGAGGGTATCTCTCCTAGTCCTCCAAAATTTGGAACCCTTTTTTTGTCTGAAATGCTCCATCGACCATTCTCTGGTCTCCATTTCGGGAACACACAACATGTACCTAAGAGCCTCTGTGGTTAGCACAACTCTTAGCCTCCTTCCTTCAATGGTGCCAATCGTCGAATTGAAGCGCCGAACACTTTCACAAATAATTTTTGGGCAGTGGTGCATATAAGGGACCATGTATTGGGGAAGTCTGAAGTGCCATTGCTTGAATGATAGTTGATTTTTGTGGGATTTATTCCTCCTAATGAAAGCAACCTCCCTTAAGCCCTTAGGGTTAGTCTTGAGCTAGGGGTCATAGATGTTATCCCACTCTTTTACAAAGTTAGCATCTTTGATTGTACCCTTCTTCGCTGGTTGTGTGCGAGACCATTCTAGTTTTTCTCGGATTCCAAGTGTTGCATAAGACTTCCATTCCTTGAAATATTGACCATGGGTGCGGTAATTATTGCATTGGCCAAGCTTTGAGATGCTTCACCAAGCTCACTCGTCTGTGGGTTTTGGGCTAATTCGAGTACAACGGATGCCATTTTTTTCTCTGAATTGCTGAAAAATTGCTACTCGATTCTTTGCAACTCCACACTTTGATAATTCTTTGCACAATCCTTGTATCAAATTTTCTTTGCTTTAAACAGACGCATGCAACACTTTTTTTTCTGTCCTTCTTGAAGTGGTAGATGTCGGTTGATTTTCTTGCATAAATTTCAGCATGTACTGCCAACCCTTCAGTTTGTGCGAGGTGAACTACTTATAATTTTGAAATGACAAGTATTCATAATAACCCCAAGTACTTATACCCATAGAGTGATTTTCCTTGGAAATTGGGTTAGCGATTTGAAGGTGGGCCAAGAGTTGCATGCTGTGGTAATTAATAGCCCTAAATGGAATGGTTATGCCAAGGTATGTGATATGCCTCAAATAGATCTTCATCTTTTCTTGGGTAGTGAGAAACACCTAGTAGGATGACACCTCATCATTTAGCTGAAAGGTTACCATCAAAATTTTCCAGTAGCTTGTGCTAATTAATTAGCTTGCCTTGATTTTGTATGCAGCAAATCATACCTGCAGACGCAACTGGGTGAGAATTTCAAATGAGCCCTGGTGTGGAGTTCGAGGCAGTATCTGGTTAACCTCATACTTAGGGTATGTGAACCACTGTGCTTATCCCTGCCCTTCTATAAATAGGCATCTAGTTATTAGCAAAATCACACTAAGCAATTTAGCGGAATCAACATTAGGCGAGTGGTTTAGCCTTTGGGTAATTGCAGTCTGCTTAGTATTTTTCTAGAGTTTGGATTTAGGCTCTCTGTATAGGGTTGTTGCTTGACAATCATATAGTAGCTAATGCCATGGATACGCCGATCAGGTTGACCTCTCATAAACCACAAATGCCCTTTCTTGGTGAAATTTCGAGCAGGCATCTGAGGAGGATGATGAAGAACAAACATTCTTTGGCCATTGTAGCTATGAAATGGGTCTTGGGTTGAGATTTCCTTGAATATGAAGATAAGTATAGAGTAAATACTAAAATTTTCTCTCATTTTGTGGCATCACTACTTGATATTCAAGTACCTAAGCCACTTATCATCCACTTGGTGACCGAAATATTCCCAAAGTACTTGAACGGTCTCGGGGAGGTGGTGGAAAACACAACATTTGACAAAGGGAGCCTAACTGCGAGTAACCTTTGTAGGTTTATTGAAGAGGATGCGGTTGTCCCGTGGTTGCCATTCTTGAGCGGCTTCCACCTTCAGTCGCGAGAAGTCCATCGTCAGAAGGTTACTCGTGCATGCTACTTTCTATTCTGGATGTATAATGTGGTTCCATTTTACGATATTGACTCGTACACTGACTTTAGGAACTTGGTGTTCCCACTTGCCACAACTTCTTTTGATGGTGTTACCGGTGTAGATTAGGATGAGGTGGTGTTAGATGATGTTGCTACTACTACCCACGACTAAAAATTCTCCTTTTTGCCTTCAAGATTGAGACTATGTTAGTTATTTTGTATATAGCCCGAAAAAGGCTTTATAACATATATATATGTATATACTCCTTTGAAAGCATGGCCTTTGAGCCATTTTTCAGTTGTAATTTTTAAAGTATATAAATACAATGAAGGTGTAGCTTATATTTAACATCTCTGCCTTGCTGCATAATTTTCATTTTTTGAGTATTTGTGTTATTTTTTGTTATCATAATGCGAGTCCTTGGTATATAATAGATTAGGAAGATTGGCCAAATAAAAAGAATGAGGAGAGAAAAATAATTACATTAATTACATATTTACATGGTAGAACTGCCTAATTCAACTATATAGAAATTTTAAAGTGAATTTCCCTTATGGGAACCCTTGACGCTTCTTCTTTTCTTTTTATTCAAATGCCTTATGTTGCTTGAATCATTATGAGCGGACCCTCCATACCATTAGATTTCTCATGTCGATCGATTCTTGACCCCTGCTAACTGCATTTCATCACCATACCCTTACCATTCAGCCCTTGGAGTAAACAATTATCTTGTAGAGGAAACACACTTGCTCCCACTACACCGATTGATTCCATAAAGGGTGGTGGGTGGTTTACTGCTGGCATTTGGTTTAGATCCTCTTGGACTGTAATGAGGCTGAAAGTTAAAATGTTGGGCTTGATTGAAGCTTTAATCCTGAGATTTGCTAGACCTTCGGTTTGGCACGCCAATTTAGTCTCTCTTTTTGATTGAAACGCCGATTGGACGATGTTAGGATCATATTCCTTGAATGTTTTATATGAACAAGCCAACAAATGTTCATTTTCTTTTGAAAAATGTATGCATCCTTCTTCATATTGATGTAGGATGCTCCTTCAGACTTTAGGATTATTTGTCTTTCTGATTTGACCACCCGTATAATCACCTTCATTTGTTATGAACTTCCTCTTATTATTTCTAGCTTTACCCAAAGGGGAACCTTCAAAAGTGACCAAATTCTTTGGGAATTCATGGAGTTCTTGTTGCACTTCTTGTCTGCCCTTGCCTTTGGTCATCCCTACTTGGAATCGGTTTGTAACATCTCCTAGCTACAAATTGACCAAGGCGATGTGTTCACCACTGTCGAATACTTTCTAGCTCTTCCTGTCATCTAGTTTTGCAAGTCAGAGCATTATTCACTCGGAGCATTGGTTGTATGTTGGGTCTGGTACCAGTTTGGATTAAGATTCGATTTTGGCTAAACTTTTTGTATCATCGTTCTATTCTTGAGGAACAACTTGAATATTGAAAGTTCCAAAGCTCTTAATTAGGTCCCAGACCTTTCCTTCGGCGGGTCTTGTATGGCCATCCTTTTCAGTATTGATATTATGAATTTGATTGTTGATTAGTTTGGAAATCCAGGGATTGAAAATCCTGAACCGATCTATTTGCTTGATGTTGATTTGCTCTTTCGGGCTCAAAATTAATATGAGGCCTTCACATTCAGCCTTGTCGTTGGGACAAGAAAATTGGGGTTGGAGGGACATGATTCTATCCTTGCTACTTTGGGAAGTCAAGTATACTTTAGCTTCTGTACCAATCTCGTATCTTGCACTATTAGAATGTAGCAACCATAGTTCATTCGCCAAAAAGCCTTTGGGTTTTTGTGCCACTTTCGGGATCACTTGATCCTCATCATAAATGACATAGCTTTGTAGTCTAGTGGCATGATAATTTCTGAAAGGATCTTTGTCAATGAACTCACTTCGGAGAACCTCCTCTAGATTGGTTTGATCTTCGGTGATTTTTTCATCTTCTAGAAGCTCCATGTAGTACATCTCCTCCTTTGTTATAGAAGTGTGAGTTGATTCAAAGATTTCTTTAGCTTCGTCTACAAAAAGTTCAGGATGTAAAGGCTCAGACTCTAGTTTCATTTTGGATCCATGCTTGCTCCTTATAATTAGGTGTGACCAATCTAAAGAAAGGTATCCACCTAGCTTGGAAGTGAATTCTCTAGACAAGCATAGATTGAAAATTGGAGGGATATCAATGATCACGGTATACTACTTGACCGTGATATTTGGGTAGATAAACAAAGTTAATGGAAGGTCCTTAATGATCCCCACAGTATTAACCATATTACCATCTAATTGCATGAATCCCTTATTCAAAGGTTCATAACTTAATCCCAAGGCTTCAGCTATTAGCTTGGGCATGACTGTGGTGCTGGCACCAGAGTCAATCATGGAATTATGCAATAATTTCTTACCACAATAAGGGTTAAGAGAAACAACCTCGGCTTTGGTTTTTCTTCACTGATTCTAAATGTTGATTATTTTTCAAGATCTTTGTTGGGGGTTCTTCCACATTATTTGCAAGAACTTTGGCTAGTTGAAATAGTTCAGTAGGTTCCTCCTGAAGTGATTGATCCTTTGGTCCTGCGATTGGGTCTTCTTGAAGAGCCCTTTGTAATAGTGTATTTTGTTCTAGCTTAGCTAGGATTTCCCACAAGGAAACGTTAGTGGATGACTTTTTTAACTTCTCTACCACATCCAATGGTGGTAGACTCTGCTGCTTTTGCTCCTTAGTTCTAGTGGTTATGGTCTTCTTTTGTGGAAGGCTTTGTGTTACTATCATAGGGGCACTAGTCTGGTGGTTGGGATAATTTTTAGGTTGTTGAATGACCAATTGTGGGACAACTGTTTCATCGGTGGGTCTCCCTTTGGAGCACGTGCTGTAATTAGATTGTACTTGCGAGGTTTCAAAAGTGGATGATTTGAATGTGAACATCGCTTCCTCTCCTTCCATCCATGAGAATAGGGCGTGGTCTGGAGCTATGTCATTCTCTTGTTCTAGAGACATTCCTTACATTTGAGTGGTGAGTACTACATTTTCCATTTGTGGAGAAGTATATGCGTAATCCCCACCATTCGATATTATGCCTTGACCGCGTTGCTCCGCTATCTTTTGTTGTAGATTGTCACATGGGAAATTTCAGGACATATGCGAATCACTGCAAGGAAAACACTAGGGTTTACCATCATCAATCAGATTATTTTGTCCTACATTCAACTCTCTATTAGAAATTAGGTTGGCATTCTATAATGGAATGGGTACCTATACTATTTGACTTGTCATTGGTGCTTAAAAATTTTGGTGGGAACCTCCTTGGTTTTGGTTTTGCTGGTAAGAGGGCCTTCCGCCTTGATAATTTTGGTAGACCAGCTTTGGAGGAGCAACTTGGTTGTGTTTGATGATAGTTATCTTGTTGGCCATAGCCCACAACATTTCCTTTATGTCCCTCATCTCATCTTTCGATGAACGAGTTGCGAAGTTTTGTGTTGTGCTTGCATATGTTTACATAGATTGCAGAGGAGCAACTAGTGCAATCGTCGGTGTTGCCTAGGAATGAACTAGCGCTTCAGGGAATATAGGCATGACAGGTCAAGGCAGTAATTTCCCAACATCGATTAGATTTTTCTCCTCCTTTACTGCTATGTTGTATGCATTTGGTAATGTAGTTCTGCCGAGTGACTGGATCATCATGGAGATGTCGGTGTTGATGGATTTTAGGTAGAACATGAATGCCAAATCGGGTGGTAGGTGGATTTTAGCCTGGACTCTTTGCCAAGTTATGTGGAACTGGGCATTGAAGTTGGTTTGGGCCTCATATGGAGCTCGTTTGATGATCTCTAGGTGATGATACTGGGAAGACCTATCTCCATTGTTCGTGAATATTTCATAAAAAGGATCTCAAATCTAATCCCAAGTGTCAATAGAGTTAGTCAACAAAGTGTGATACCAATTTGATGCTTTTCCTGTGAAAGAAGCTATGAGTAAGCTTAGTGCTATGTTATGATTTGTAACCCCATGTACCAAACATACGTCTGCCACATCTTGCAGATGTTCGGATGGTGTTCTTGAGCAATCTCTAGTGAAATTAGGGATAGATTTGAGAGAAGAGACAGGGATGGGGGCCCAAATGGCTAGTGCTATAGGTGTTCTAAGAAGACTTTCAACATCCCATGCCACATAATTCTGGTGATTGATAGGTAGCATGGCTGGTGGAGAGTTTGGGATGTTTATGTGACGGGTTCTAGTTGGTACCGACCCTAACATGGTTCTAACAAACTAGGGTTGTTTATTATTTGGAATCTTGTGATGGGTTGATGGCTCATATACTTGCTTAATGTTTAAGAACATTTCATGTTTCCCACCAGGCGTGCCAGGAAAAAGAAAAAATATTGATGCCAAAAGTTGGCAAAGTAATAGATCTTTGTGGGAAACTCAGTTAAAGGGGGGACTTATTGCGCTAAACTGAGTAACCTCTAGATTTTAAAGAATTTGACTCTTTTATAAATGGGGTTTTGAATGGGAAAAGGAAACATATATAAAATAAAAGGATCTAAGTAGGGTGATGTGCCAAGATTTAGATGTAAAGTATGATAGACCTATCTTACAAATGTGATCTAAGGGCCCATTTAGGAATCTGCTATGCTCGAAATAAATGTTCATAAAAGGGAAAGACCTGAATAGTTTATTTCATGACATAAAATAATTTGCACAGAGCTATGCTGGAAAGAAAGAGTCAAATACATGGTTCCAAATCAACATTCTATTCAAATCGCTGAAAATGCAGACAAACTATTTCAGAAACAACATAGTATAGAGTTATCAATAGTTAAGAGACAAAAAGGCCAAATTACAAGGGCATAGTCTATGAGTCTTTTACAATTATCAAACAAAAAAAAGGCTTGGTGTCTTCCTAATCCTTCTGTGGATATTTTGAACTAGCAATCTAGTCAACTATTTAATTTCCACCTTAAAATCAATCACTAGCTAACTAGTAAAAAAACCAGCTAACTCCCTAACTCCGTAAGAGAAGTAGTATGTATAGCCAAGGGCATCCACCACTTGAGAGATCACAACAAGATATCCATAATGAATCATAATGCTTTTAGTAATGATTCATCACAACCATTGTAACAAAAACATTCTCGGGTATGAATCTAGTCGTTCGTCAGCCAGATACATCCCCTAAAAATGATGGCAGTGGTCCTGATCAATACTGTGAAAACAAGTGTCACCCCTTAGTGAAAGCAGTTAGAGCATGTGGTAGTATGGTAGCTTGGTTATTTCATCACTTCTCTCTTTGTATACAGCTACGCCAAAGGAACACGTGGCGGCATTTCAGAACTCGTAGTTCATTCTCCTTGTCCTTTGATGAGATCTTGCGATGAGAAGACATGTGGCAGTGTCTTTGCTTATTGGCACCGCTTGAGAGGCAAGCCAAAAGTTTACATGAGCAAAGGCTACATGGTAGGCCCTTGAGACCCAAAAGAGAAGGGAGGGGAAGCTCCCCTTCGATGAGCACTTTGGTGACATGTGGTGGCCTTTAGCCGAGGGTGTCGAAAGACTGTTGGGAGGCTTTGAAAATCATCAGAAGCAGTCGAAAGTCAGGAAAGACATCAAAAATAACCCAAAGGGAGCATGGGGGTATATAATATCCACAGTTACAACTCACCAAACCTTAGAAATAAAGTGTTGCAAACATGTATGAAGTGGCTCCAATGGATATAGATCTTGAATCTTGCTTGAGTAGGATAGATCTTGAATTGAATGCTAGCTTGAATCATGAAACCCTACATCATAATTGTTAGCTCAAAAACAAACACATGATGCATGATGACTTTGACATGATACTTGAATGCTCTTGTGAACTCAAGTTTTCTATAAGGATGCTCATTCAACTTGCTGGGTGTAAAATGAGTGAAAGAAACTTGTATTTATACTTGATTATGCCTAATTTCTTAAAATTACAACACTACAAGCCAACATCAGATCTAGGAGGATAAAATCCTGCCAAGAATTTGAATTAAATTTAACTTTGGGCCACATGAGACTCATATACCCAAAGTGGCATATGAGTCCCATTAGGAATTAGTTATGGGACCATTTAAAAAAATTCTTAGAAAGGTGTAAAATCTATATCGGAACCCAAAACCCTAGTGGCGTATGAGTCCCAGATCACTAAATATAGGCCACACAACCTAAAAACACCTAGAGTATGATTGGATGTTGGTTTATGTCGGGATTATCCTTGGAAAGATGCATTAATTAAGGCTTGTGGATGTAAAATAAGGCCAATTAAAGCATAAAGAAGCCTAATTATTTAATAAAACCTAAGAAAAGTGTGAAAGTGTGTTACAACACTTTACAACACTCAAAATAAGGTACAATTAAGTCCATTTTATTCACAAGGGCCCCAGACCTAATGTTAATATGTTAGACATATTACAACACTAAATCAAGGCCATGCTAGGGAGTACTTTTTCTGTCATTACATCTAGCCCCCACTTTAGTGAGAGGAGGAACTTGCTTCAAACTCACACTAAAGTAGACCAATGCACACGAAGAGGGGTCCCAATATACCAATTCTAGTAAGACAGGATGACCATGATCAAGAGGGTTGTGCAAGCCCCCAGGACGAAGGTCCTATAGAAAATTAACATAGGCACAAAAGAACACAAATGAAAATGATATTAAGAGAACTAACAAGACACAAGCATACATTGCTAAAGACAAAGAGAGGAGAAGAACAAAATAAAAGAGGGGGTGGATCAAGCTTCGATCATTTTTCCATCACGATATGGATAAGATCTAGGTTGTTTCTCCAAAAAATGCACATTCACTTTGAGGCAACATAACTTCAGGTTGTCCGTTGGGTGAGTAATCCAAGATGGTAAGACACATACATACACAATCAATATGCACTCACACACACACACATATGAGTGGCTAAGGGAAAGTCATGTCTCAGATCAGCTTCTTGTCAAACCATACCAAAGCTTTACCTTGTGGTAACTTTGATAAGGTGCCACACAACAATGAACTTTGAGCTTCATTAGGCAAACAAAGTTTCATATGCTTAGAACTCATGAACAAACAAGATGGCTTCACAGGAATGCAAGGTGTATTATGCAAGGTGGCCATATAATTGAAAATTCAAACACAACAATAAGGAATGTTCAAAGGAGTCTTGCTTTAGTTCATGTAAGGTCTTAACTTAGGGAACATTGTGCCTAATGTCTCCAAGATAGGACCAATAAAATAATATAAGATTAACAACTTAGGGGATGCAGTGTGTCACATCAAGCCACTAAGAGGAATATAATATGTTAAGAGAGATCATTCTTTTGAGGAACATGGCACTTAATGTCATCCACAAAGAGAAAAAAACATCACATGAAATAAGAAGAGTACAACATGAAACATGAAAATGCAAAAAGAATAATGCCAATGGATGCCCCCACTTTAAAGAAATTGCTAAACACCATGCTTTGAGAATTTACTTTAAAGTAGAAAATGATAAATGTTAACAATAAAGAAGACATGAGATCTAATTTGGAAATCCCTATGCCAACTCATATGTTTCCAAATGAAGCTACGTCATGAAAAAGGGAGAGGAAATTAATCTTTTAAAGATGCTTTATTCAAATCTTAAAAGTCCGTACACATCCTAATACGATTGTTTGGTTTCACAACTGCAACAATGTCTGAGATCCAAGGAGAATAATCTATAGATAATATAAAACCACCTTCAACGAGCTTCTCAATATCGACCTTAACCAACAAGGCTATCTTAGGGTTCATCTTTCAAATATTTTGTCTAACAGGTTTATAATTTTCACTGAGGACTATGTTCTGTGTCACAATCTTAGGGTCAATTCCCAGCATATCCGAATAAGTCCAAGCAAAAAGTTTGAAAAAGTCATGAAGTAAAGTTGCATGGTCCTCTTGTTCTTCATCATCAAGGCACTTTCCTATCTTAATCACTTTTTCTCCATTGTTAATATCCATCGATATGTACATGGTATCTCCTAAAGGAAGTGCATTTTGTTTCAAAAATTCAGGGTTGTATTCTTGTTTTTTCATGTCAATCTCACTACTTTCTTCTTCTCTGTCTTTTTGCTTGGTATTAATAATAGCACATGTAACCCATTTCTTTTTAGAAGGAGTAAATGGTTTTTCAGAAACTCCTAGGATTTCTTTCAAGGTTTCATCATCTTCGAAAAACTCCAATGATGCTTCAAAAGTTGTGTCAATTGATTCTGGATGCTTCAAGGTGAGGGTTGTTTTAGTATTACACATGGTGGTGTTGATGTTTAGTGAGGTTATTTTCATTGCTTGCATGATCTTAGAATGAAAATATCCTAAACCGCTTTTTTTTTCTTGTGTATTAGGCTCTATAGGAACACAAATTCCTTTTTCTTTCTTTCCACATCCTTTTCCACTATAGTCAAGTTGTTTCATGAACTTTTATCCTTTTCCCTAAAGTCTTTCCATTTATTTCGGGTTTGGTGGTTGTTGATAATCTATCTCATCAAATTTTGTTGTATATCTTGTGTCTTATTCTAGAGTAGATGAGGTAGATGCTTGTGATTTTTCTTCTGAATTATGTGTTGACACCACCATTGGTTGTTTTTGTTTTCCATCTTCTTTACTTGTGATTATGTATTCTCCCATAAAATAGGGTGTGAACTCTAAAGAACCTCAATCATCATCCAATAATTTTGACACTATTTTCATCTCTTTTTTTTCTTATTTCATAGGTTCTATGTTCGATATTGGAATTAATGTGTTTAGAGGACTTGTCATTCCATTTTCAAATTGTCAACAACTTTCAGGCTCAGGGTCTATTTCAACTTGGTATACCTTTTTTTTATAGACATACTTCATGATACGATGAAGAGTCGAAGGCACCACATGCATCTCATGAATCCAAGGTCTTCCTAAAAGAAGATTATATGAAATATCATGAGGCATAACATGAACAGGAGTTTTTAAGGTATCTTTTCCAACTATAATAGGTAAAGTAATCACACTAAGCGAGTGATTTCCTATATTTTCAAATCCTTGGATTGATAAGGAATCCGGTTCAATTTTTGATTTATCCACGTTGAGTCTATCTAAAAGATTCACACTACACACATTAAGAGTGGAGCCATTATCAATAATGGTTCTTTTTATTCCCATTCTATTGAATCTAGCCATTATCATGAAGGCATGATGTTTCTTTCTCATCTCCAAGGGAGGTAGCTCATGTTGGTGAAAATTAATGTCTACCTTAACTATATTCATTCCTTGAATTAGACCTGCCACATCACTTGCATTTGTATTAGGGGGATCACAACTTGTTGTAAGGCCATTTGAAGCATAGTGTGATAATTAGGGGAGTTTTGAATTAGGTCCCATAGGAAAATATTTGCAGGAGTATTCTTAAGTTGTTCAACAAGATCATACTCCTTCCCACTATGTGAAGGTAAATGAGGAGCACTAGGAAAGACAAAGTTGGGAAAAGGTAAGGATTTTGAGGTTGTTTTTCTTGGTTGTGGATTGTTTCTAGTGTTATATGTGCATGCAATGGTACTAAGAATTGATTGCTGCAAAACATTGTTCTTAGGTGGTTCAAGAGTGTAAACATGTTTGGTTTGAGTTTGCGGTTTGTGTGAAGGTGGGTAAAGGATAAGTTGAGATTGAATAAAATTAATGTCTCTTGGTTTTGGTGTGTCATGACAAGCCTTAGTGGATGAACCTTGTGAGATGAAATCCTTAAGGGATTCATCTAACATGTCAAAGTCATCACTAATAAAAGGCTTGAGGGTGAGGTTAACTTGGAGAAACTGATTTTACATAATCAAATAACTATACTTTCTCCAAGCGATTCATCTATTTGTAGGTGTTTTTTTTTTGTTTTCCAATGAATGAAAAATGTAATCTACTCTAATTAAACTATGAAATAATACTGAAAATGAAAAGTATAAGAATCTAATTCTATCCAAAATTGCAATGAATGTAAACTATTCTAATTCTAATAATTTGAATGTAACAAAAACTATGCAAACTGAAATAAAAAGTTATCAACAGCAAATAGGAGCACATAAATAGTGAATTTAATTTTGTAAAATGCAGTTCCAAATATGCATTGGGACTAATGCACCCAGAGAGGCGTATGAGTCCCAGTGAGGGTGTTTTTTAAATTTTCAAAACAATTCAAGTGATTTTGGTGCTTTTTAGTTTGTATGATCTATAACCTAAGTGAAAATGTAGATTTTATATGATTTTCAATGATTTGAGATGCAAAAATGTAACCTATATGCACTTTCACTAATGCAAGAATTAGAAATCCTAGAATTCCAATTAACTAATGTAAACTCTAATGCAAATTTAAAGCAAGAAAGATCCAGGATGATGATGCACTCCAAATCAGAATTATGATGTTCTAAATGCAAGTTCACCTAAATGAAATAATGAAAAATGGATTTACTTTCTTATGGTTTAGGACATAGAGAAAACACACTTCCCAATCATTTCATTGAAGGGAAACCCTAGAGATCTCAATCTAAAGTATGCAAAGGAGAAAGAGATATTGCAACAGGGTTGTCTTGTGGTCTGATTTTAAACTAAAGAGCGGTTCACCACCAAGATAGGTCTTGGAAAGACTAATTAAATGCAAGGTGCAATGATTAAACCTAATGCAATGCAAACTTTCACTAAATTACCCAAAAAAGTATGTTAAAAAAACAGAAAGTTGAGAGATGAAAGGTTTGCACCTAGAAGCCTGAAGAAGATTGGATGAAGCTCTAAAATGTTGAAAACACTGATTTTAAATCTAACTGGGACTCATACGCCAAACTGGGCGATTTAGTCCTAGGTTAGGCTTTCTAGACATAAATTGAAATCTGGAAAAAAGGTTATCTGGAATTTCTAAAAACTACAAATTTGACCAAACTGGGACTCATATACCAGGAGTGGCATATCATTCCAATTAGGGTTTTCTATAACTTCAAGGTTTTAATCTAATTTTCAATGTCTTCTCTATCCTTTCCAATTGATTTCCAAATCCAAAACCTTGATTTGCAACCTGCAGATGATCTCCAATGATCTCCACTACAAAGTGACAACTTTGACAAATTTGAACACTTTGAAAAATTTCTCCAAACTTTCTCTTTGATGTGTCTTCAACCTAGACCTAAAAATTACACACTAAAGAGAGGGAAAAATGTTGTTTTGTTAGTGGATAGGGGTTTGCCTTGGTCAAACCCTGTTTTGGTAATCAAACCTTGTAATAAAATGAAATAGGAAAAGAGAATGATGAATGAACAACATATAATGTTAAAACTCACCAAAACTTAGTAATAAAGTGTTGCAAACATGTATGAAGTGACTCCAATGGATATAGATCTTGAATCTTTCTTGAATAGGATAGATCTTGAATTGAATGTTAGCTTGAATCATGAAAACCTACATCACAATTGTTAGCTCAAAAACAAACATGATGCATATTGACTTTGACATGACGCTTGAATGCTCTTGTGAATACTTGAGTGATCTTGTCAACTCAAATTTTCTATAAGGATGCTCATTCAACTGTCTAGGTGTAAAATGATTGAAAAAAACTTGTATTTATACTTGATTATGCCCAATTTCCCGAAATTACAACACTACAAGCCGACATTAGATCTAGGAGGATAATATCCTACCAAGAATTTGAATTAAATTTAATATTGGGCCACACAGGACTCATACGCCCAAAGTGGCATATAAGTCCCATTAGGCATTAATTATGGGACCATTTTAAAAAATGATTAGAAAGGTGTAAAATCCAGATCGGGACCCAAAACCCTAGGTGGGACTCATGTATGCCCAAGGTGGTGTATCAATCCTAGACCACTAAATTTTGACCACACAACCTAAAAACACCTAGATTATGATTGGATGTTGGTTTATGTCAGGATTATCCTCGGGAAGATGCATTAATTAAGGCTTGCGGATGTAAATGAGGCCAATTAAAGCATAAAGAAGCCTAATTATTTAATAAAACCCTAGAAAAGTGTGAAAGTGTGTTACAAAACTTTACAACACTCCAAATAAAGTATAATTAATTCCATTTATTTCATAAGGGCCCAAGATCTAATGTGAATATGTTAGGCATATTACAACACTAAATCAAGGCCACGCTAGGGAGTACTTTTTCTGTCATTACAAGTAGTAACCTATAGTGAGAATATTTAATACTCTCCTTTTAGCAATGAAATGGCTACCACATGATTTTTCATGGTAGGCATGTAAAATATCAAATAATTCATCATGGTGGATACACCTGTACATCACACTATCCATTCCTATGTATAAAAGGTACCAAGTTATCCATGGAAAAGGAAGAATCATTTCTACTAAATTGTGTTTCTCTCTTGGCAATTAACTGATTCACCCCCCTCTCAGTATTCAGTGTATTCAAAAATTGGTATCAGAGCTTGGTTCCTCTGAAGAATTCTTATAGATTGAGGAAGGTCCCAAAATTTGAATACATGGCTAACAAAAGTAATCTTGTGCCTCTAGAAGAAATATCTGCATCTAAGGAACTCAATGCTGCCCTTGGAGAATTGGAAAAAAGTGAAGATGGGAAAGAAACTCTAAAAGGAAACTTGAAAGAAGTAAATGATTGTATTAGAAAGACATAGAGAAGTCAGTGATTAGCTGGAAAGGGCCAATAAAGACATTACCGGTCTGAAGGTGCAAGTGGAAGAACAAAAAATAATTGAAGAATACCAAAAAGCTGAAATTCAGAATAAAATTGATGAGTGTGCAAAGCTTGAACAAGAAGTGGTAACCCTAAGATCTAATCTTGAAAAAGCGAAAGCTCATGAAGAAAAAATCAAAGCAAGTTCTACAAATCTTGATGAGTTGATTACATTTCATAAACCTTGTAAGGACAAAAGTGGTCTAGGACTTGAAGAAGGACAAAGTTCAAAGGCAAATCAGACTCCCAACCAAGTGGACAATCAAAGGAAGATTCAAGGCAATAATAAATAAATCAAGAACCAAAGGAGGAATACCAGAAGAATTCCTATTCAACAACCTGATGCTCAAAGGTACCCATGTTTTAATGGTTTTTGTTTCTCATGAAATAAATTTGGTCATAAGGCAAAAAAATGTAGAAGTAGAATGAACCTGAATAGAATGAATCAAAATGCTAGATTCTTTACTTGAAAATTCTTTGAATGCAATAATTTTAGACATAGAGCTACCAAGTGTAGAAGCTAGATGATGTTGAATAGATTCAATGCTGGTAGAAGGATTCAGTCTTTTCAAGGATACTACTATGCATGCAATGTCTTTGGACATAAGGCTAATCAGTGCAGAACAAGGATAAATGCAAGTCAAGTTGGCCAAAAACAAATTATGTTCTACACCTGCAACAAACCTGGACATATCTCAAAATTTTGTAGAAGAAAAATAGAGAAGAAACCTAATCCGGAACAAAATAAAAAACCTATGAACAAAGTGGATCCTAAAAAAGTAAGAAAATAAATGGAAAGGATTTGGAGAAAAAAGAAATAACTTGAGAAAATGGATGATTCAAATGCACCCGTACCTACATCTGGTGCAAATACCTCTTCTAAAACCTGAACCTAGTAGTTGTTTTAGGTGGAGCATTTACAAAAGATCTAAAAAATCCCTCGATATATGAAGTGCCAAGCAGTGACATGAGAATATATGATGTAAGCTATCATTCTGAAGATGTTGAAGGTGTATCCGACATAAAATATGCAGATCCAAAGAACTGTAGAACCTTTTAGGGTTTATAATGTGCTCTGTAAAATATTTATCAACTTTTGAGGTTGGAATGAATTAAATGTGAATTAGGGCTAAATTCGTAAGTTAAAAAGAAAAGATGATAAATTGAGCTAAAACACATTTGTACAATTGGGAAGAAGCAAAGCAAGTTCGAGAGAGAGTCAAAGGTGATTCAGAGTACTTTGCATCAAAACCCTAGTTGGGTAAATGCACAAAGTTGGGTCCACGAAACGTGGAAGTTTTTGCCTTAGCTGAAAAAATGAAATTGACTAAGCAAAAACGAGATCCTGATTTTTAAGAATGGGATCTCGAGCCTACATCACAAACAGGATCCCGCTTTTTAAAAAATGGGATCCCATTTGCTAGAGTGTCTCGAACCAATGAAGAGGGAACACGATCCCGATTTGTAAAAATCGGGATCCCATTTTTTACAGATCGAGATCCCGTTTTGTAACAATATTTATTTTAAAAAAATGAAGAAATCTTCATTTTTACTAGTGTGCATGAGATCCCAATTTCAAAGTGACAATGACCCTAGAAGACCTCCCAGGTACCGTACTCTCCCCCATTTTTGGCATTTTTTCATTCCAAATTACAATTGTTAATAAATTAATTATTTTTAGCATGTTTATTTCAATTTTTTTAACATTTTAAGGATTTTATTTCCTGTTATTGTAGAAATGAGAAATTATACAAATAGATTAAAAAATAAGTCAAATTATGAAGATTTTGAATAGAAACGAAAAAATAAACCTTGAATTGTATTTTAGAATCAAAATTTAACTTTTGAAACCTGAATTGTTTGATGAAACAAAAAAAAAATGTATTTGAAAACCCTGATTGAAATGAAACACAAAAAAATTGCATTTCAAAACCCTAGAAATTGAAATGAATTAAAAATTTGCATTTAGAAACCCTAATCAAGCTTTTTGAAATCTCAAATTCAAATCAAAGCAAAAAAAATGAATTTCAAAACTCTTGTTTGAAATGAAACTAAAAAATTGTATTAAAAACCCTAATTGCTTAGAAATTGAAATCCTAAATTGAATTAAATTTTTTTTTGCTAAAACCCTAAATTGAAATCAAACAAATCATTTTGATTTTGAAAACCCTAATATTAGAGCTCAAGAAAATTCATTTGCATTGCTTAAATGTTTTAAATTTCATTTGCATTGTATGGAGAAAACGATATGTTAACCTTTAGTTTCAATGTTAAATTATAATTATATTAGAAAAACTCTCCATTTTTTGTGAAATGAGTACAATATTGGTAAATGAATTTTCATTTAGAACTATCTTTTATATGAATTTTGATAATTAATTATAGGTTAGATAATCAGTCCTATTAAAAAGATGAAATAAAAATAAAAGAAAAATAAAAACACACTCTAAATTCAAGATCTAGCTTCATATAGGGTCTATGAAACCTTAAGTGACGATTAAATTCAAAATCTAGCTTCATCTAGCTTCATCTAGGGTTCTTGAATTGAAGTTGAACTACTTAAGAAGAAATGGGGTATTTTGATGAAATGTAAATTATTAGGGATGGTAAATAAATCAACTCTCTTTAAAAAATATAGATGTCTATTCTATTAGAGAAAAAATGAGGATTTTGAACAGTTAACTATTAGAAATTAAGATTTAAGTTATTATCTATTTTGAAGTAAAATATAGTTTTTAAATACATTTTTTAGAAAAATAATGGTAAGAAATATATAAATTAATTTGAAGAATAGATTTTAGGGCATATGCATAATATTGATTTTTTGTGAAATTAAATGAGAGGGTTACTTGACACATAGAAATTAACTATTAGAAATTAAGATTTAAGTTACTAAGTAGTGGCATTTAAAAACACCTAGGGGTGAGTGTTGGATCTCAATTGTCATGTTCTCATAGGTTAGCCCTCATGATAAGATCAAGTTCATGATTATGGGAATGATTGAGGACAATAGTATTCAAACATGGAAATGGTGATATATAATTAGATTAAATTTAGGTCGTCCTATTGAAGTGTTCCTAGCATAGTACTTTCAAAAATTTAAATGATTTGTGAATAATGATCAAGTGTAATTAAATGATAAAATAAAGACAATTGATACCTTTGAATACTAAGCAAGTTTAGTTGGCTCATAATGTATTATTAAATGTGTAGGGGATGAAAAATTTTAAATTTAAATTTTAAAATTTTAATGATTGAATCCATGGTTTAGGATTTACCATATATACTTAGAGGATTGGTCTAGGATTTAAATTTTTGCACTAGTTACCTAGACACTAAATAATCTAAATATTTTTCTTTTCTAAGTTCTTTTAGGTTCTTTCAATTACAAAATATCTAAAATAAAATACTTGATTCAACATTAACTAATTTTATATTATACATTTTATATCATAAAATTCATTTACGTGAGTTTAATATTAATGAAAAAAATGTTAAATAAAATAATCTTATATTCAATTAAAAAATTATCCAGTTAAAATATACATCAAACTCAATCTTAATAATACATAATTATGTGTTTCTATTACAGAAATAGTTAATCTATTCATAAAATAAAAAATATTCATAAACTAGGCACTAACTTGCAAGTCCATTATTCCAAGGGCCACCCAAGCTTCACCCTAAGTTCGCTAAACCCTAAGCCCTGAACTCTAAAATATAAACCCTCAACACTAAATAATTCATTTTGTCTTAGGACCTTAAAATTAAATTTGGTTGCCTTAGGCAACTCCACCAAATTTGATTCCCTTAAGCCATGTAATTTTGTCGTAGAACCTTACTACAAAGATCCCTTTAAGCCAAATTTGATTCCCTTAAGCCATGCCATTTTTTCCTAGGACCTCACTAGACATAGATCCCCTTAAGCCATCCTATCACCCTAAATCGTAAATCGATGTCTTAAGGGGTCCTAATATGACATTTCTTAATGGGATCAAAGAAGTTCTTAAAATTTGGCGAAGTTGCCCAAGGCAACCAAATTTAACAACAATAAGATTGTGCAAGATTATAATATGAATGATATTTCATGATCTAGGTTGGTTAGTTGAAACAAGACCTATCTCAATCAACTGTTCCACAAGAAAATGTTCTTCAATAAAGAATTCATTTTGTCTTAGGACCTTAAAATAAAATTTGGTTGTCTTAGGCAACTCCACCAAATTTGATTCCCTTAAGCCATGTCATTTTGTCATAGAAACTTACTACAAAGTCCCCTTAAGCCATTCTATTACCGTAAACCCTAAACAGGCTAAAGACATCATTTTTTCCTAGGCCCTGAATGAAACTTGGTTGCCTTAGGCAACACCACCAAATTTTATTCACTCAAGCCATGTCATTTTGTCCTAGGACCTCACTAGACATAGATCCCCTTAAGCCATCCTATCACCCTAAATCGTAAATCGATGCCTTTAGGGGTCCTAATATGACATTTCTTTATGGGATCAAAGAAGTTCTTAAAATTTGGTGAAGTTTCCCAAGGCAACCAAATTTAACAATAATAAGATTGTGCAAGATCATAATATGAATTTTATTTCATGATCTAGGTTGGTCAGTTGAAACAAGACCTATCTCAATCAACTGTTCCACAAGAAAATTTTCTTCACTAACTTGCAAGTTCATTATATTCCAAGGGACACCAAAACTTCACCCTAAGTTCCGTAAACCAAATTTAACAATAATAAGATCATGCAAGATTATACTATGAATGAGATAAATCATGATCTAGGTTGATTAATTTATGATTTAGGGTGATAGGATGGCTTAAGGGGATCTATGTCTAGTAAGTTCCTAGTAAAAAATGACATGGCTTAAGAAAATAAAATTTGGCGTAGTTGCCTCGAACCTTAAATAAATTTGGTTGCCTTGGGAATCTTCACCAAATTTTATTCACTTAAAAGCCATGTCATTTTGTACTAGGACCTTACTACATAGATCCCCTTAAGCCATCCTATCACCCTAAAACCTAAATCTTAAACTCTAAACTGTAAACCCTATAATATTCATAAATTGTCCTATATTAATAGTTAATTGTATTTTAATTCAAGTAACATGCCTTAGAAATAAATGAGGCTTACTTATTTTATCATATGTACTCAATTAGGCCATTTATATTGAATGGTTTAAGGGTATTTCCTAAACATGTATCTTACATTTTGAAATTACAAATCTAATGTAGGTTCACTCATATCTTAGAGATCACATGGATCGATTCAATAATATTCGCAATCCACCTCTGTGCCATCCATCTCCACCACCTTCACCTCCACCTCCACCCACTCCACCTCATAACCCCCCACCTCTACCACCTGAAATCGATAGTGCTCATTTGCAACCATCAATCAATTCCAATGTTAGAACCATCCAAGATCAAATCAACATTATTCAAAATGAAGAATTTGTCACACCACCTGTGAGGATGATTACATCTAGGATGCAAACCATTGTTGATGTTGTTAGGGCTATGGATGGGATCTTAGATGAGCATTGACAATGGCTAGAGGAGAGGAGAACTTCTAATTCTGAAAAGGAAAACACAAATAAATGAAGAGATGCAGTAGAGAGCCACAATAGTTTTTAAATTAAGACAATGATCTTAAATAGTTATGAATTTATGAATTTGGTGAACGATGGATATTTTGTGTGATGAATTTATAAATTTGGTTGGGTGGATATTTTTAGTGACGTGAATTTATGATTTTGGTTCTAGATGGATATTTTTAGTGACTTGAATTTACGATTTTGGTTCTAGATGGATATTTTTAGTGACATGAATTTATGAATTTGGTGGAATTTATGAACTTATAATGATGAATTTATAATAGTATATATTTTATGACTATCTAGTCTGATGATGATGCAAAATTGTAATATATATATATATGTGTGTGTGTGTGTGTGTGTGTGTGTGTGTTAGACATAAAATGAGCTTTTTGTGAATGTTTCAAGTTTATTGTTTAGTATGTACACATGTATTAAAATTGCATATAGTTGTTAAATTTTGAAATTTGTATGTATGTACATAGTTTACTTTAATGATGTATGCATGCAAATTATGCATGGTATTTTTTATTTTAAATGCATGTACATGTTAAATTTTGAATTTTGTATGCACATGCTCAAGTTCAATCAATGTATATGTGTGTTTCAATTTTATATGATCTTAATATATGTATGCACATCCTATTTAAACAAATTTGTATGTGCATTCCAAATTTAACTATTTCTTGTAATTTTTTAAGTTTGTATGTTAATTTAGTATAATTTAATGCAAGTGCACACTTATATCTCATATCATGGATGATTTTAACATTGATGATATCATCAATCCACCACCTCATCCACCTCCACATCCCCCTCTACGTGCCCCTCCAAATAATATGCCACCTCCACAACCTGTTGCATCTGATGAGGTTCACTTGCGAGCACACATAAATGATCAGGTTGCATCCATACAAAATCAAATCAATGCTATACAGAGTCAAACATTGATTCCACTGCATGTTAGATGTTTTGCATCTGCAATGCAAAACGTTGTGGATGCCATTAGGACCATTGATTCTGATCTAGATAGGCATAGATGAGACAGAGAACACATGAGACAATTTTATGTTGACGGTCTCTCTTATAAAAAAATATTAGACCTTAAAATAATGAAAGCCCACCTAGCCCCGTACTTTCTCAACCCTGTTACTCGACAACCCATTCCTGCGAACAAATCTAGAATATCCATGAGGTGGTGCATACATCCACAGATGAGTGCACATTTTTGGGATTGATGTTATATGTTTTTGATAGTCCCCCACATGCTAATTGGGAGTGCCCATTGTATTTTTTGAGGAAATTTTTATGTAGAGTTTGTTATGGGGCAAAAGCCCAATTATTTTGATTTTAAATCATTTCAAGGTGTTGGTGGCGGCATGCCATAACAGAGGTTAGGGGCAAGGGTTGATCCCTAACACCCCATGCATGCACAACCCCTTGTTGCTGCTCTTGGTCCTCCCATTCCTGCTCCTGTGCATCATCAAGCTATGGTCTTGACATAAGGTTACCTTAGTACACTCGCAGGAGACCTTGATCAACATGCTTCTATGATAGCAGGTGGGGAGCATAGAGACAATGATGATTGAGGAGTGTTTTATGGAGCTGGTCCGAGTACCACTCCAAAAGTGTCAAGGATCGTCCAACATGTATGTAATAGTTGCCATCAAGTATTATATGGACCTGATCAGGACACACCTAGTTCAGGTGGACGCGGGGATTCTGGTGGTTCATTTGGTCACATCAGTTCATTTGTAGAGTTTCTTATAGTAGACCAACATCTTGAGGACACTGCTACACAAGTATAAATATGAATCTACACGTTCATTTTATAAGAATTTTGATGAATGTATATATCAAAGTAAAGTTTGCAATACATTTTAACAATAAAACTATTTGGTGTATAGACAATAGTAACGTTGGGGCAATCATCTGTTCCATGAGTAAATACATTGACACCAGTCCTAATTTATAAGCTTCCAAAACAAATAATGGCATCCAATGCTATTTTATAAGCTGTCAACACAAATAATGGAATCCAATACTAATTTATAAGCTGTCAAAACAAATAATGGTATCCAATACTAATTTATAAGCTATCAAAACAAATAATGACATCCAATACTAATTTATAACTTGTCAAAACAAATGGGTACATTGAAAACAAATAAGGGGACATCTTAAGGGGTCATAATACGATGTCTTAAGGAGACATCTTAAGGGGTCATAATACAACATCTTATGGGGACATCTTAAGGGGTCATAATATGACGTCTTAAGGGGATGTCTTAAGGGGTCATATAACATCTTAAGGGGATGTCTTAAGGGGTCATAATAAAATGTCTTAAGGGGATGTCTTAAGGGGTCATATTATGTCTTAAGGGGATGTCTTAAGGGTTCATAATACAATGTCTCAAGGGGATGCCTTAAGGGGTCATAATACAATGTCTTAAGGGGATGTCTTAAGGGGTCAGAATACAATGTCTTAAGGGAATGTCTTAAGGGGTCATAATACAACATCTTAAGGATATAATTGATTTAACAATAATGTATGCATGATATTTAGTGATTTGAAGACATAGTAGGATATATATGTACATATATGTCATCTCAAAACAATGTTTACAAAATTGGGATATGCCATCTCAAGAACATCTCAAACTCATGCCCAAAATGTACTAGGTATTCACACCATCTGATATCAAAAAGGTACAAGAAATATCAATGAAATCATCAAAACATACATATTTTAATTTATATAAACTATCTATATGTACACAACTCAAGTACCTGCATTTAAAAGTATTCCACACACGTGTAGGTTGAATCTAGGCATCCTCTCCTTTTTGTTTCAAAGTATGAGATCAATGCAATGATGACTTAAGGATACAAACAAGGATAATAAATCAATTTTAGCTATTAATGTACAAGAAATATCAATATGTAATCAAAAAATGTATTTAAATATATTTTAACTAATAATTACCTCTATTTAAAAGGACAATATAAAACTTAAACTATATTTACCTGTATTTACTTATTCCATTGTACCATCTGCATCCTCTCTTTTTTGTAATGCATCTATGATTGTCTCATGCTCTTCCATAGAAATTGTCCATAGCACTTTATTTGCAGGTCTTCCATGATATCGATATAGTTTTATATTTGTTGCCACCACCAAATGTGAATAATGTATACTTTTTTTATGCGGTTCATAATCTTTGAATGTAGGTAGACCATTCTTCCTTTCTAGGTATTTTCGTAGCCAAGTGCCAACAACCACAATTGATCCTATTGGAAAAAATGAAAACAATCATCATATAAGTTCTCAAAATTTTCTTAATGGGATCAAAGACTTGTTCTAAAAAATTGCTTAAGGGGATCAAAAAACTTGTTATCAAAATTTTCTTAAGGGGATCGCGATACCTTTTGGATAATGATAGCCATCATCATCTTCTCGAGGTGATATTAACTTATGTTTACTCTCCACACAATGAGCCAACCAATATTTTGTTTTCTCTTCATTCCCCTCAGGTGTAACGACAACATACACATGTCCTGCAAACAAAAAATGATTTAATAACTTGCGCATATCAATATAAATAATCTAGTATTACAAAATAACTTAATAAAGTGAAATAAAATGAAATAAATTGAATTAAATTACCTTCTTGTACAAGGTCTGAAACACAGTCATAGTCTTCAGATGCAAACACTTGATCATTTTCTTCAATAGTTCTTTCATATTGATCATGTGATTGTGTAGGTGTCAACAATCTTTGCTCCCATTGTTCAACCCATTATGTATTTTCACATGCTTCCCAATCTCCTGAGATAAAAAACTAGCAAAAAAATGCAAGCTCCCTTGTCCAAATAATCCATGTGCTTGTTGTCGAACTCCTAAATGAATGCCATTTAGTAGATCCACTAATTGTCTCACAGTCAACTCTAGGCACAATTTTATCTTCTTCTTCAACCAACCAAAAGAATCGATGAACTCTAGAGTAATCACTCAAACTAGGTGTAGATAATCTTGTATTACACCAATCCACAATCCCACGTGCATCTTTAAATTTTGCTGAATCTTCAAATTTTAATTGTTCTCTAGCAAAAATTCTTTTGACACACACACCAACTCCATCATGTTCTCCTTTACCATGCCCAACTTCAAAAAAAAACTGTATATGTTAGACATTAAGTTATTTGTGAATCCTACTTAACCAATAGAACATTCAAACATTCTTGAACTACCCCATACAATTATCTGACCATATGAGGTGTTCTTTCATATGGATTCCTCTTTCTCTTAAATTTCTGTAAAATATACTGAAATAGTATTGAACAAAATCTGATGAGTGTAATTGGTTGTCACTCAAATAAAAATGATACCCCCTCGGAACGTTTCTATCATCCTCAGTGCTATCATTTACATGTCTATAAACAATATGGACAAACATAGCTACTTGCATTGAATTATAATAATGTGATTGAATTTCCTCTTGCGGAACTAGAGTATAATTTTCCACAAAATCAACCACTGAAAGTATAGTACCAATTGGAAATATGTTTCTACATGCGCAAAATTGGCCATCAAGCCATCGAGCATGTTGAGAGTGCATGATATATTTTGGTACTATCTAATTCTTAAATTCACTCATGAATGCATGCACACTAACTTTTTCTGTAATTAAATCACAACGCTTTCCTATTTTTTCATTTTTTAAAGAATAGTGAACATTCTTAAATATTTTAACTTCTACTAATTGTTGTCCAAAATCATTATCAACACTTTCATGCATACAAATTCCTAAGAATGAAAGATTTCCACAGATAATGCATTGTCTAGAAATAGAAGAACTTAAATAAAATAATTTACCATTAGATCTTTCACAAAACAAACTTGAAATAAACTCCCTTATTGCTTCAGGTGACATATTAATACCACATTCCTATATAATCATGTTAGTATGCAAGGTACAATGTATATATCGAAAAACATCATAAAAATTATGAAATTGAACATGCGTTTTACAACAACAAGATATTCGTTGCTTATTAATTTTTACATACCACGGTTTACATTTTTCAAAAGACCTTTGACTTATTTTAATATTAGCGGGTAACACTAAATCACCACAAAATTTTCTATAAAATTTAGTTTGTGTTGTATCTAATAGGTGTTTTGGGTGAGGATCGCAAACTTTGGACCCCACCCTTAATTTTAAAACATCTCTAGCATTAGATGAAACCCTAGTATTATCATGCCAATATTTTTCAATCAAAGATTTAATTTAAACATTCAATTTCATATCAGACCTCGAGAGTTGACCACTAAAACTCCAACATTGCTTGATAGGATCATTTTCTATACTTTCTCTTCTTTTTGCCACTCTTAGCAATGTTTTAGGATGTAATTTTAAAACTTCACTAATATTTCTTACCATTATTTTATTCAAAGTTGCTTTATTAACTATAGCAGTTGTTATAGCTCTTCTTGCTGCATTTTTATCTTTCGATCGACTATTTTCCCCAATAGATTGAATGGCAATAGCAACAATACACAACATGTTTTAATGATTGATCTTTTCTTTTTGGTTTAACAAAAAAGCGTAACCTTTTCATTGTTTTCCTCATTTTTTGTTTCTCATCAATTGCATCATTAGTTGACATTGAATTGCAATTTTTTTATGATAAAAGAATTCGTTGTATATTTTATTCACATGTGTTCTTATTTGCCTCCAAGAAATTTGACCAGGAAGATTATCAAAAACACCACTTTCAATTTAAAAAAAAAGTATTTTCATTAAATTCAACATCACATTCTAGATTTTCATCTTCATCTTTATTTTCATTTTCATTTTCAACTTCAAAATGATTTACATTTTCATCAACAAAATGGTTTTAATTTTTATTTACATCAACAAAACGGTTTTTGTTTTCATTTTCAACAAAAGGATCATTCTCATTTTCATTTTCAACAAATTCTATAAAAGTTTCATCTCTCTGAATATTATCAATGTCAACATCATTAAGTCTAGCATCTTGTAAAACTTCTACATATGAATTTATCATTTCACTAACATGTGGATTTGAAGACATACCTGGATTTGTGCATATTGAAACATTCTCCATAGCATTGAAAGAGGGATTTGAAGACATAGTAGGACTTTCTTGTATAATCATATTCTTCTCCAAATTTACTTCTTACAAATTAGCTTCATCTACAACCATGGTCTCTTCTATGTTTTCATCTTCAATAGTTGTGGAATTGGATGCTCCCCCACCATTCATTGATTTAATTCTCATTCTTCTTTCTATTTGTCTTTGTCTCTCCTTCTCTTTGTTTGCTTCAATTTCTTCAAGAGTCAATGTCTTCCTCCTCTTATTACGAGTTTTATCTCCCATGATTATAAAATTCTCAAACACAAATGAATGTCAATAGTGAAATTCTTCAAAAAATTCAATCCAAATTAGAAGTTCAAGACCTATAAGGACTAAATTCTTCCTCTTGTGTTCCTCAAAACAAGTAAAAAAATAGCACAATTCCACTTTAAAATTGATTTCTTCATGCCTCCTTTGAAAAAATCAATTCATATTGCAAGTTGAAGACCTTTTGTTCCTCCTTTGAAAAAACAGGATCTCTCCTTTGAAAAAATTAATCAAAAATGCAATTCATCACCTGTAAAAACAATGCTTGATGAAAAATAGTCCAATTTTACTGCCCTTGGCCGTACATGTGAAGTTGCAGAGTTCATAGTAAAATTTGACAGTAAATTTAAAGAACATGGTTAAAAAGAAACGAGATCCCAATTATAGAATGGATCCTGTTCTATAATCGGGATCCCATTCCCAATATTTATTGTGGAACGAGATCTCGATTATAGAACGGGATCTCGTTTTAAAAAAAAAAAATGGGATCTTGTTCTATAATTGGGATCCCATTTTTTAAAATTTAAAATTAGTTTTGATTCGTGGTCAAGTTTTTGCCTCGGATTTTGGTTCGGGAAAAGAATTGGGAGTCCAAACCTAGGCCTTCAACCTGGTTTGACCTACAAGTTGAAGGTTCTAACAATGTTAGAGAAAAATGTCGAGTTTGGAGATATGGCTGACGACTTTTTTTGAAATTTTTTTTGACAAAATTAAAACCCACTTTAGATGAGACAATGTAGATTCCAAATATGTATTTTTTTTTCTATTTTTCAATTAATTTCTAATGAAACCAGTCCATAAACTTTAAATATCAGGGTTTTTTACTATTTTAATAAATTTTGATCAACATAACATTTTGACGAACGGATTGTAGGAGAGCAAACTTCAGACAATTCTTTTCTATTAATTTTTTTTTGCAAAAAATGATAACTTTAGGTCATCTTATGCGTGTCGTACATGATGATTTTTTAAAATGACAAATATGCCTGATAAAAAATTAACAAAAAAAATTCAATAAAAAATTAGAAAAAAATATTCAAAACAAGCTTGAAAATATGATAATCTAGGTCAAAATATGGATGTCATACACGTGCATGGTATGGTAAAAAAAAAGACTTTTAAATTGTGGTTTTTATAAAAGCCTATTGAAACTCAATTTGTACAATTTGGGTATTGAAATAAATTACATATTTGGAAACTAGACTCCGAGTACTACATTTTATGATCAGTGACTTTTTCGAAGATTCCATCTCTAAGTGCTTCAAATTTTAAGGTCAAATGTGTCAAAATTTTAAATATGGGAAAACACTTCCACTTTTTGGCCAAAAAGTGGACTCAACTTCTTGCCAACACCCAGTTCTCGACAAAGTGTGAAAAAAGGTATTTTTGTTTTTTTGTTATTTGAATCTTGTGGATTCTAAGTTGAAGCAACTCTTTCTTAAGCATATTCAAGTTGTTTGAGGAGAAATGGCCACTCCTACCATTGCGGAAGTCTCTAAGAGACCCCAACCCAAATTTAGAAGACATTCTTGGAAAGTTTATAAAGTGGATCTCATGGGTGCGTTCTCGCACATTTCGAGCAATGTGTTACCCACTGAAGACACCAAGACATATATTCATGGGAATCTAGAGGAATTTGATCACCAAGAGCTTAGGAATCTATCGGACAATGAGTTGACAGGAGATGATCTATTGCTAAAGCCAAAATATGAAAACCTAGTTCAGAAAAAGTTGAATGTTTGGAACTGGTTTCCAAACTTTTCCAATGAAATGGAGGAAAAATTTGCTAGGATGGCTCTCAGTAGGGTACATAGTAAATTTATGTGGACAAGTGTACTTGGGGAAATAAACAAGGAAGTGATTTGAGCTATGATTGGTCTCTGCAATATTGGATCCATTCCAGTTCTAAAGGTTGCAAATAATGATGTAGTCATAAAAATGACTGGTGCTACATTTGATAGAAGAGCTTTAACTACAAAGCCTATCTCAAACCCTGTTGTCAAGTATGTTGCTATCATGATTGGACAAAAAAATTACTTCACCAACCATGGGAATTTTGTATCTGCTACAATTCACACCGCATTTGAAATGGTAGTGAATTGGAATTATTTTGATCTATGTGAGTTTCTTATGTTGCAACTTATGTAAAAATTGAGCATGACTAAGGAAAAGAAGCACCCCTTCAAATTTGGAACTTTAGTAGTTTGTCTATTATTCTATTTCTTGAGGGATTTACGAGGAATGAAAAGCATAAGATGGGACTGCAACAGGCCGGTTCCATATCAAATTTTTAATCATTTGCATAGTCTTGGAGATTTCAGGGCACAAAACAATGCTTTGATTTCTTTCTTTGTAGTATTCCAAAATGACATGGAGGAAAGATCAGATTCCCAAGAGTCTAATAAAGAAGTATGAAAAGGAAATAACCTTTCTTGTAACTATAGATGAATGTATCATTGAGGAAGTTGAACCCAAAATTTGATGGATTGAGCCCCTAGGATATGAACTTGATGAACAATTGGCTGAGAGGTACATTGAAATTCTGTTGAGTAGTCCTAAGGACCCCTCTCTACCTCGACATGGAGCATATGAAGAAAAATCCACTGAGGTATGCTTAGACGCTACTATATCCAAGAGAAGGAACAAGGTGGAAGCATTCTTCCATGGACAATATTTCACTAAGGATGATTTATATCAGTTAAAGGGGGCTCTTGATGAGAGAAATGCTAAATCAGGTGAATTGCCCTCCGGTCCAAGGAAATCAGGAAGATTATCATCTAGTACTACCACTCCCAGTACTACTAATATTGAGAAGGGAAAGAAGAAAGAATGAAGTTCCTCTGCACTTGTTAATATTGTTGCCCCTACCGGTCCTAGTACTTAGGCATCTAAAAGAAAGGATATACCTCCTTCTGCACCATCTGCTGCTCTAGGAAGAAGAAGAGTAAAACAAAAAGCTTATAAGAAAAGAAGTCTAAGTGATGCAATTCAGGAAGAAATAGATCTTGGCTTGGAAGAAGAGCATCGGTTGGAAGAAATAAAAGGAGTAGTGCCTCCAGAGCTGAAGCTAAAACCAGTGTTGATATCTCCATAGATGAGGAGTCAGAGGAAGAAGAGGATACTTACATAATCCATGTTCATAAGAAGAAGATTGAAGAAGGTTCATCTGATCCTTTGGAGGACATGCCTGACTCTCCTTCAGTAAGTGATCATCCATATTTAGATCTAGGAGCCTATGTCACAAAAAAGTGTAGCCTTGACACTTTTCACTCATTTGGTCCTTTCTTATGGTGTTTGGCCTAATACAACAAGAATTCTATGGTGTCTTGCAAAGGTGTTGTGAAGTGTTGTAACCAAATTTCACACTTTTCTAGAACCCTTTCATTATATTTCACCTAGATAACCTCTTTTTACCCCTTACCGAGTCTTATTCCAAAGTGTTGTAAAGAGTTGTAACAAGCTCTCAAACTTTCCTAGGCTTGTCATCACTAAATCAACCCTTTCTTATGTTATAATGACCCCTTAATGCACTTATAGGTCCTACTTAAGTGTGTTTCAGAAGACAATCCTGACAAACATCAATAATCACACTTTAATTCCTAACATCCAATAAAAAATGCCTAGGTGTCCGACTAAGTTTCCACCTTGGGAAACTTAGTCCCATGTGGCATAAAAATCAAATTTAAATCAAAATTCTTTCGAGATATTGTCTCCTAAACCCTAAGGTCAACCTGTGATGTGTTATTTTTGGGAAATTAGGGCACAACATTTATAAATATGGTTTTTTCCCCTCATTTTGACCCCTAACTATTATTTTCCATTCATGCAATCAATCTTCTCAATCACTCATCTTTCATTCTTGTCAAGCAAGCTAGGGTTTTGGCATTCTAAGTCATTAAGACACCTTTTTGAAACATTCAAGGACTAAAACTACAACCATTGCTGCAACAATTCAAGATCAATCATCATGCCGAGGTACTAGTTCCATGATATCATATTTCATGCTTCATTATCTTGTTTCTTCACTTGATTTAATTATCTAAAAGGGGTTTGACCAAGGCAAAACCCTATTCCCTAACATTCAACATCTCTCTTTCTCTCCTTGTGTGTTTGTAGATTTAGGTACTTTGAAGGTTTGGAAATCATTGAAGAATATATTGAAAGCTTGTTGAAGACATCTCCTTGTTGGCTAGGGAAAAAAATCCACTAAAAGTCACTTACAATGTCATAAATCAAGGTTTCAGAACCAGATACTTTGAGAAGTAGAAAGTGCAGACTAAGTGCTTTCATTTCCACTTTCAGACTTTCATTAAAGCCAAACTGGACTAAGTTGCCATTAGTGGCAACTTAGTACCATTATACATGTTTTTTGAATTTTTCTATAGATTTGGATACCCATTTGGCTGAAACAGGTTCTGGTGTAGTTTTCAAGATCCGAGACTAAGTCGCCCAACTTGGCGGAAGTGTCCCAGTAAGCCAAATTTCAAAACTAGCAGCATTTCCAAACCTCTATCTTATTCCTCTTCATATTTTAGGTGCACCTCATTTTCATCTTTCATGTATATCATAGTTTACTTGCATTTCTAAGTCATTTTCTAGGTCATCTTGTACATGTTTGCATATCATTATGTGTTTTCAAACAAAACTGTGTTTTTCAGCACTTTTCATTAGCATCAACAAATCATTTATTTTTCAATTTTTTGTATCTAGAAATCATAATTAGATGCATTACATCCATCATTACATTAATCTTGAGTGTAGACATTAGAAAACAATATGATTAACAATGATCTCATTTCAACTATTGAGTTGTATGATAATGTTAATAATGAAGGAAATGAAACAATCATAAATGCATTTATTCAGTATGTATTCATTTGCAATATAATTATGGAGTCTATACAAAACAAAGTAACTGAAAATGTCTGGAAAGAATTAGTACATAGAATGCAAGAGGCTTTGAATGTTGAAGATAAGATTAGGAATGATGCCTTAATTTCCTATGGTTCCTCTCTTTCTAAGATAGAAGCTACCAATCTACTAAAAGAATGATCTACTATGTTTAGAGTCAAGCAGAGAGTTAATATGCTAATGACTAAGGAGCAAGAGAGTATAGAAAAGGCGAGACAAGAAACTCAGGATGTAATTAGACAATTGGAAATAAGTTATGTGGCAAGAAAAAAATCTTTGTTTCATACTACTCAGGCACAAATGCATGTCGATGTCATAGAAGTGTTGGATAATCTAGTCTTTGAAAATGTTGATGAGGTACATGGTGGTTCAAAGAATCCTGCCTCTCTGACTAATACATAAGAGATGACCAACAAAAGGTTCGATGACCAACATAGAGATCATATCGGTGATAAGAAAGAACATCAAGAATCTACCAGTAATAGGGATGAGGAAGACAAAGATGAAAGTGAAGGAAGCAAGAATAATGGTGACAAGGATGATGAGGATGAAAGGGAAAAAGAAAACAAAGAAAAATCCTCTGGAAAAGAAAAGAAAAAGGAGAAGGAGAAGAAGAAGAGGAAAAGGAAGAAGAAAAGAAGAAAGAGGAAAACAAGGAAGCTATTCCGGTTGAGAAGAGTAAATGAGGAAACCCCAAAGTTTTTGAGTTGGCAAAGACAACCAAAGAATCATCCGGAAGCACTCTTAAAGGTCTTCTATCAAGGCAAGCAGTACTTCAGCCTAAGCTTCAACCCCATCTAGTTAAGTTGTCATCACATCCGGGTTATGTGGATGTGACCAAGATTACGTCGAGTGACAGGATAACACTAAGTGGTACTTTTCTTAACTCTACCACACAGGAAGTTATCGAATCATATTAGAAAGGAAATGAGATAATAAATGAAGCTATTAGAGCTTTACAAGAGACAAACCCCAATGTCACAACTGACAATTCTTTAACACCAATTGAGAATCTAAAGTTTGTAATTGATTCAGTCAAGGAATACACATCTAATCTCAAGGTTCAGACTGCAAAAGAAGTGGAGTGAAGTCTTCTAGAGTGAAGACTATTGTTTCTACAAGATAAGTGTGCAATTGCACATAATAGAGCTTTGCAAAGTTTGAAAGAATTCAAAGACTATGATGAGGAAGCTCAGTTGCCTATTTTTCAGGGAAAAATTTAGT
The DNA here is from genome assembly GCA_007115665.2 of Sequoiadendron giganteum. Lineage (NCBI taxonomy): Eukaryota > Viridiplantae > Streptophyta > Pinopsida > Cupressales > Cupressaceae > Sequoiadendron > Sequoiadendron giganteum. The sequence continues at coordinate 178,742,874 of CM021102.1, read as the reverse complement.
GGCGAATCTTCACCAATTGATGAATATTTGAAATCGGGACCTCCAAAAATGGAGAACAATACAAGCTAGAAATGATGTTGAATCGCCAGTTTTTTATAAAAAAATAAATTTGTCTTGATTAATTCACCTATGCATTATTTTTTAAACGATGCGTCATTGGAATTGATTCGCCAATAGGTTATACTGTAATTGCAAATACAAATTATATTCGCCAATAATATTATATTCCTACAATTTGTTTTGGGGAAATATCGCCACCAATAATAAATTACCATTTAATTTTAGGGCTTTTATTTATTGCCATCGATTAGCCTTTTAATCGGATGGTTGTAGTTCATTCCATGACCTATATGCATGTGCCTTTAAAAAGGCTTGTTGAGGCCCAATTTTTTTTTGGTCCACACGATTAGATTTAATCATGTGGCCCAAAACAAATTTTTAGCCTCAACAAGACTTTTAAAATGCACGTGCATATAGGTCGCGGAATCAACTGTAACCATTTGATTAAAAAGCTAATCGATGGTAACAATTTAACTTTTCATTTAGTCTTATTTTCAAAGTGATATTTTTACAAAAATACTTAATCTATGTGTGCTCCTTGATTTATTTTCAATAGTGATTTATTCTTGGTGGCGAGGGGTTCTGCCCTCGACCTTGCCTGTATCGTGACAAGAGCGCGTTGGGGCCACTGCCCCCGGACCCCGTGATGGGGCATTTCCCCCTCGACCCCCACAAGGGGGCTCTACCCCCTTGAGCCCCACAAGGGGCACTTCCCCTTGACCCTGCCAGTGGCTATCGCCCCTGGGCCCCTACTTCAATATTAAAAAAAATATATATGGGCAAATTGCGTCGACCAACTATGCAAATTTTTAAAGGAGAGATTCACCATTGTAATTAACCATTTTAGTGATTATTCACTAGGATTCGCCAATGTGATTATTATTTTTACCAATTATTCATTAAGATTCACCAGGATTTTATAGTTTTTTTAATAATGTACATAAGATTTGCTAGGATTTTACACCTTCGTCGAGGGGGGGGGGGGTTTCTTAAAGTTATCCTTGCTATTTGTCTACTACATGAAGTGGCCCACTGCTATTTGAGGTATCAAGGAACTAATGGATTCAATATAGTCTCAGCTTGTCGATGCCTCTGATAATTACAAGGTTATAAATGATATATAGGATCTATATTGGTTGGGATTCTATTGCAGATCCTCATAACAAATACTTCATTCTGCAGAGGCAAAATGAAGATGCAATAAGATGGTTTGTCCAGTTTGGAGACCTAGTAATCTCCAAACATGTCTCTGTATCAATTGTGTTGATACATGCAGAAAGAATTGAGAAGATGAACATTGTTCCTTGTACTCTGAAAGAGGGAAAAGAATGCCTAGCGGAGCTTGAATCATTCCAGAAAAGTCTTACCAGAGCAAAAGGAGTATGGGATAATGGAAAGCTGGCTGGGGAAGCAATTCTCAAGGAATTACAAGGTGCCTCCAATTCTTAATTGAAAGTGTTTTTACCTTTTTTTTCTTGTCCTTTGTCCTTGATGTCAAAGGGGGAGAAGATTATGTATATAGAAGGGTATGTCTTGGGAGAAGATCCTGTATAGAAAAGGGTATGTTAGAATTCAGTTGATATTTTTGTATATATGAAAGAGGGAGTTGATTATTTTGTAATGAAGTAAGTCTCATTTTGGCACATGTTGCCATCAATGACAAAGGGGGACATTGTTGGAAGAATGAAGAAGGTGACCTTTGAGTTTTTTGTCATTGATGTCAACACTATTTGGTAACTGGCTAAGTAAACTGCATATCTACATTGATCTGGTATTCTAATCCAGAAATTCTCTCAGTAAAAGGTAATTCTAAGAGTTTTTGATATGTTGCTCAAAAGTATTAGTTACATCTATGAATGAGCTTTCAGCAATTTTGGTTGATCTAGTTGAGATATCTAAATGATGGAAGTTCAACATTCTTTTGGTTGATAGGGTTAAGAGTTTCTTGTCTTATGAATGTTTAAAGTGTTCCTTATTTGGTCCAAATCGACCTAATTTATGGATGATACATTTTTTTTTGTGCGCCAAAAATGTTTTTGAATTGGGATGACCTAATTGATGTTTGAAGATACAACCATATAATATAAAAGCAAGAATATGAAAAAATATGTAGAAGGGAGTGTGCGTATGCGGGTGATCCCACAATAATGGTTTACAATTTTTGGCCAAATTGGACATTGAAAACTAAATCTTCACATTCGGGCACCTATAGCGGCTAAACCGTGATGAATTTGAAGATGATGCAAACTAGAGTCTTGACACATTTTGTCCGTAGATTCTAAACATATTTTTTTCAAAATTTTTGGAATCGGATTTCACTTCTATTTCCATCTCCCTTGAAAACTATTTTTTTTCAGAAAACAACATTTTTAAAAAGTGACACACACCATATAACGCATAACTTTTTTTCCATGAAGGATAAAATTCTAATTCTTTTGAATTTAAATTTTTATCTCTGATATCTAGTGCTTCCACTTGGTTAGATATTTTTTTATTGAACATTTTTTCTTTAATCAAGTTTTGAAGTCAAACTAATTGCAATTCAGACATAGCGCTACTGTATAATGCATAAATTTTTTTGTATATATTGAAATTCAATTTTTTTTATTGTTGGATCAAGGACTTCAATATCCAGTGCACTCATTTTTTATTTTTTTTGATAATCTACTATTTTTCCACATGTGTAGAATAGAGAGCTTGATTTTTGGTGAAAAACCTACATTCACAAGAAATAAAAAATAAATATAATAATCAAATTAAATTTCATTAAAATTATACTTTTTTAGAAGCTTATAATAAGGATTACATACAAAAAAATATTTTTAAATGAATTCATTTGATCCCCCAAAAGGTAAATCAAAAGTGATTTTTTATCAGCATTTTGATAGGTGTAAAGGAGATTGCGTTACAAGTATGGTTTAAAAATAGTGGGGTTCTATCCAAGGGGGCTTGGTCTAAGGTGGTTTTATCAAACCCTCTTCAATTGGAATCATTGAAATTTATCTTTTCAAGGCTTAAATCATTATATTTTCTAAAAATATTTGATCTCAACAAAAAATAGGATCTCCTAGAAAGTGTAAACCACTATTGTGGTAGCACCCTTGCATGCGGATGTGATGCAAGCTATGCGATAAAGGTTACTATGTGAAGTTATTGATAATTTTTATATACCTACAACTGAAGTAGGGCTTTGTCTTTCCAGAGCTTAACCAGAACTGATCTCAGCACTTTGGAGGTGTACTTCAATTCATTTATGGTAGTGAGCCATACTTTTTGTATCTTGGCGATAAGTTATTTTGTATCCAAGTTGTGAGCCTTTCAAGGACAATACGTCCTAGTAGTGAGCCCTGTAATATCTTATAACCGGTTATAATATATTGTGAGTTAATCCTCACCATGGTTTTTCCCATCTTCGATTTTCCACATAAAAATATTGTGTCAATGTGTTATGAGATGTTATGATTCCTTTTATGCTTTTGTTTACAATTGTAGCTAGATGTGGTTTAATAATTGGATGGTTAGCAATTAACTGTATTAGTAGAATACTGATTCAACCCCCCTCTCAATATTCGGTGTTTTCTCGGGTCATAAACTTATTGAAAATACCTCATTACTTTGGCACCACTACATTTAGTGGAATTTGCTAGTTATTTTACGTTTTTAGGGCTGACAAGAGCTGCTCTGATTGGATTTTATGTTGGGGTGCGAGGAAAAATATTGGGGAATTACTTGATTATGGAAAAATCCAAACTTGGTTGGATTAAGTTCTGTGAGTGGGAGGCAAAGGGCAAGACCAAACCCATGGCACTATTGAATAGCTACCATGGTGTGAGGAAATGGGATAGGAAACTTTTCCTTATGCCAACGCCTCTCCACTGTTACTGCTGGTGAATAAAAACTTCTTAGGCACTGTATGACAACTCTGTGCTTGTGCTAATACATGGAATTTTGAGCACAACGAGAGTAACATTTTTGTACAAGGCCCTTGATGAAGCCCCACACATTGAGAGAAACATTTATTACTTAAAACATAGCACCTTATATGGGGTGAAATTCATTGTGAGCCAAATGTGCTAACACAAGATATTTATGTTGCAAAGATGACTTCCATTGCACCAAAAGATTGACCTGTTAATGCCTGATACAACTGCTAGATTTATAGAAGATCTAAGATCCACAAGAGGCGATTAAACCATGTCACGAAGCCTGAGTGTTGTTTTGGCCCACACCAAGGAGACCAAGGGCAACACTTTGCAACAATCCCTCCTAGCACAAGCGAGGGGTTTGAACCTGTGACCTCGGCTCTGATACCAATTGTGACAAAGATAGCTATCGTTGCACCAAAATATCGACCTATTAATTCCCAATACAACCCTTGGATTTATACAAGATCCACATGAGGTGGTTAAACCATGTCAGGAAGCCCGAGTGCTACATTGGCCCATGTTGAGGAGACCAAGGGTGACACCTTGCAACAATTTAGTAAGACCAAATAGGTGGAGTTGTAGCATCCCCATGGCTAAATCGCACGCCATATTAGCCAGCCTTATTAAATATTGTGCCATCTGGAATTTTTATTGCCAAAGCGTTAATAATGCTACTTGTATGGTTCCTCAATACACAACCAACTCTATAAGCTCCTTGATTCTCTTGTGAACCACCATCAAAATTAAGTTTTACCATTCCCATTGGAGGGGGGACCATACCATATTGTTGTGGTTAGGATTTATTTTTGGTACCCATGTGCCTAGGTTAGGGGGTTGGATCAATTCCCATTGGGAAGATAAATTTTCATCCTAGTTTGTAAAGGTTTTAGCTATGTTATTTGATTTACGTACGTTGGATATTACTAGTTCAAAAATTAGCCTTTCAATTTTACATATTAGTTCTTGTACTGAATGGTGCTCCTTTTTGAATATCATGTCATTTCTTTCCCACCATATGCATCATATTAAAATTGAGGGGCTTACTACCCAAATTGAGGAGAATAAAGAGTCTTTGTATAGTAGCATCCATGAGGAAAAAATTGATTGTAGTGATTCTCAGAGGGGTGAGGTCCAATCTAGCTTCTTTTAGAGCCATTTCCAACATTGATTTGAAAATTTTCATGTTACTAAAAGATGGTCTATATTTTATTCCTATTGACCACATAATACACAATTGAAAGGGGGTAGAGATATCCAATTTCACCAACTATTTGTAGGTAAGTATGTGTTTATTTAGAGCCAACAAGGCAGACACACTTGCTTTTGGAAGGATTGCAGAGTTCCAACATAATTTTTGGGGCCGATTTGTTGCTTTGGCTTTGCCTTTTTGTATGATTAAATTGAGTAGCCTAGGATGACTTTGTAATCACTTGACTTGGAAGGGGCTCAAATGAGACTGTTAGGAATCATGGAAGAAAATATTTGATGTTGGTGAAGTAAGGATGACAAGAGGAACTTTTGATTTTCAGGGAAGTTACAACTATAAAAAAATTCCATTTGACATTTGAGAGGAGGTTATCTTTGGTCATAATAGTCTTTTACTTTTTTGCCCCAATGCTATTTTAAATATATTCTCGCTTCCTCTAGTCCTTCCATTTTGGATAGTGGTGGGAAGTGATTCCAAGAGTCCTCCTAGAACATAGCTTTTTCTCCATTATTTATGGACTAGGTTAAATACTCCAAGTAATAAATTCTCTACAAGTTATGATAATTTCCACATTTTGGATCCCTCTAGGGGATTTGACATTGTGAAAATGTGTCCAAGGATTATAGATTCCATGTATTTTCTTTTCATTATTTTGGCCCATTTAGAGGATAAATAATGGATAGAGAATAAATAAGTAAGGATGGGGAGATGGAAGGATTATGGGATGAAGGGACGAATGTTTTGGAGAGATTAATGGGAGGAGGATAGGGAGGTTAGGATTGGGAGAAGGATTATGGGATGGATGGATGGAGGGTTTGGGTAGGTTATTAATGGATGAGGGATGTGGATACGGTCTCTAAGGACTATCTTGGAAAGGAATATGATGCCCCCAAGGAGGTTCTAGATATGTCAAGTATAATGAAGCAATTGGATGCTTATGAGAAGATGGATGATAAGATGATAAAAGGATATGGGATATAGATGGATGATAGGATGGTGAATGAATAAGGAATATGAAGGTGTGTGAAGGTATTATATGAATTGGAGACCTCAAGGGTGGGAGGATAGGATGAAATTAAGGATGAAAAGTGTGTAATGGGTGAATATATTCCAAGATGTGTTCAAAGTGTCTGTGAATAGTTTCTCCAATATTTATGAGGATCTAAAGGAGGATGGAGGGATTGGAATGTATAGGTAAGATAGATTGGATGTAGGAAATAAAGGAACGGGTTGCTTAAAATAAAATTTCGCCCAATTGTAGAGACCAAATGTAGGATGGATTTACACATGACACCTGTTTGCGAGGTTTTCATTATGGTACTTGCCCAAAGTTGTAATGTCACTTTTCCTCAGTAGTTTAAATGTTAGCAACAAATTTTAATAGTTTAAATATTAGAGCTAAAATAATTTTTGACAAGATGCCATGTCATTAAAGTGATGTGTAAAATACAATATGTAATATTTGGATAAGGATTCTAAAGTAAATAGTAAATTGAATAACACATCCATATAATTCACATAGATTAACGTCAAAATCATATAGACAATATTCCCTATATATATAACATCAGTAATTTTTTAATACTTATCTATAAATCATGGAGAGACTTCTATTTGGCACTCAGAAGAGGGGTTTCAAGTCCAATATTTTCATGACATAAACACCCCTGAAGGAAATCAGTTCTTACACACAACCCAACCCACCTTCACAACATAAACACTGGTTCTTACAATTAACCCAACCTGCCTTCATGGCATAAACACAACCCTGGTAAAGACACTCCTAGGTGCACATTGTACTCCAAGTTAGACACACACTATGTGCCCCTTCACCAAATGTTTCAATGCTAGACAAGCCCCAAACCTCCACTCTTGTGTGCCCTCTAAATTTATGTGTTGCTTCCTCTAATTCCTTTCCTTTTTTCTCTTCTTTCTCGAATGTTCTCCATGTCTTTCCCAAGTCTCATATGAATGATTTATATATCCTTTTAAGGGGTGGTTTCCAAACCATCTCACCCTTTCACAAATGATTCCTTTAATTATTATTTAATAAATATAATTATTTCTCCCTTTTAAAAGAGTTTTTATGAATTTTCTTTATTACTATTTCTTTTAACCAAAGGATCATAATATCTTTTTTTCTTTTATCTCCCTTTTAATTCTAAAGGGCTATTTTATAGTTTTCTCTTCTCTTGGAAAAAAATCACATAGCAATTCTTCCCTCAAGTAAATCAGCTATTGTCCTCAGTAGCACGAGATGCATCTACATCACAACTCAAAAAACACATAATCAATAATTGAAAAAACTAATATTAAATATATTTTTTTTTTTATAATGTTTCTATATATAATTTTAACTTCATCTACATCCTTTTATTCTTTTAATTCATAGATTTCTCTCTTTTCAATTTAAATCAATAAGTAATTTCAATAGTCATTTTTTCCAATCAAAATTATGACAAAACTATACATACATATATATCAAGAATTTAGAATCGAAAAAATTAATATTTTACCACATATTTTCAACTTTATCAAATTTCTCTAATGTAACCCATTTCATTTAATTTAATGTTTCAATCACTTCCATGCAACTTTAACATTAGGTTTACAAAATTATTATCATGTGTTGACATAACATTTACTTGGTGAACAACATGCATATCCCATACTATGCAATCACACACTGTTGAACTATAATATATTCTATATACTCAAAATATCTCCTAAGATTATAACCATGCATTCCAAACTACATGAGCATCCTCTTTTCCTATATGTCAAGTATAATTGAATGGAAACAAGTAAAATTTTTCCCTAGAAAGAGTTCATATCTTTCAACATATGTACAAAGTTATTGGGTTGATCAAGTCCAATAATAAGGCACAATAGAACAAAACATGGTAATATTTCTAGGTACCTTAACAATGATAGCAAACCATTAACATGCATTGATTACTTTATAGAGAAATATTAGGTCTACTATTTCCTACATTTTAACACAAGAGCAAAGATTGGTTTAATTAAAATGATGATTTGACTAGAACGATGATGATGTGCATAGACTCATTTTTTATGATATGAGACTCAACAAGGCCATTGGGACCTCCAAATGATGGTTAGAGACATTGTTGTTTTACAAGAAAGAAACAAAAAATAATCAAATTGATTTCTTTCATTATATTTTTCTTCATGTAAGGAGGCTCATTATAAGAAATCTCTATAGTAGTGATCCAAACAAACCATATAGAATCCTTTTGCTGGGATTCCCATTTTTATTCACAAAGGTAGTCCAATATTTGTCGATTTGTTTATGACACCATTATCTAAAATGTGGCTTGAGATCTCTATAAATGAATTCTAACTTATGAAGACAAGTGATGAAATTGTAGAGCATCGCTAAAATATTGCTCTAAATTGATGTATCTTTTAATATTTCTAGAAGATAAGTTAAGGCCTTGACTACATCTTTTAATATTTTTGCAACTATAGACTCTTCAAACTCTTCAAATGAATATCATCAAATGAAAATTTTAATATATTTGGTCAATCTAATCCACATATATGGCATAACTATACATAACCATTTTTGTACCATGAAAGAGCAATGAGCATGTATATATATATATTAGAGTTGGTTTCTCCCCTTGTAAAAAACTGACATGTCCCCATGTCTAAGGCTAAGAGAACCAAATAAGTTTGTCATATAAAATATTGTGTTATTTTAACTAATACAAGATTGTATTGTCCAAATTTTATGATGTGAAAATGATTTTAGAGCCTATGGATAATAGACCCAGAATATACTTCAAATAAATAAAAAAATATGTGCGTGTAAGTAATCATAGTGGCAATAGCATTTTTTATATTATTAATAAATCTAGATTATTTGTACATGAACTTAAAATTACTCTTATAATTACAATTGTTAAAATATATAATTTATTTATTAATATGAAAAATAATTAATTATTTTCTTATTAAATTTATTTCATTCCATATTAATTTTAATATATTTGGTCAATCTAATCCACATATATGGCATAACTATACATAACCATTTTTGTACCATGAAAGAGCAATGAGTATGTATATATATATATATTAGAGTTGGTTTCTCCCCTTGTAAAAAATTGACATGTCCCCATGTCTAAGGCTAAGAGAACCAAATAAGTTTGTCATATAAAATATTGTGTTATTTTAACTAATGCAAGATTTTATTGTCCAAATTTTATAATGTGAAAATGATTTTAGAGCCTGTGGATAATAGAGCCAGAATATACTTCAAATAAATAAAAAAATATGTGCGTGTAAGTAATCATAGTGTCAATAGCATTTTTTATATTATTAATAGACCTAGATTATCTGTACATGAACTTAAAATTACTCTTATAATTACAATTGTTAAAATATATAATTTATTTATTAATATGAAAAATAATTAATTATTTTCTTATTAAATTTATTTCATTCCACATTAATTTTAATTTTATTCTTGAAATTTCATTAAAAAAGGTTCTCACAAGGAAAGTTCATTTTTATAAGAATAAGGGATAATTATATGCTAAGAAATTTCCTTTATAAGAATAAAATAAAGTATATAGCTACAAGTAAATAAGAAGGAAGGTTTTCAATAAAAAAGTACAAGAATTTTGTTGAACACATAAAAGGTATACGCGGTGAATATACCACGACAATGAATTGCTGGTAGTGAATTGTACACGCGATGGATATATCATGATGATGAATTGTTGGCGGTGAATTTACCTTACCTGATGCCACAATTAACATCATCTAGGTTCACAAAGAAACCATCAACATCCTAATGCATAAGAAGACAATAAAAAGAACAAAAGAATTATTTAAAATATTGACCTAAAATGTGAAAATCATTTTGTAAAAGAGAATATTCCTACATTCTAGGTATTCATCTACACGCACACTCATTTTCCCAACCAAATAGGAAACTCCAGTGCTTTGTAATTACATGAAGATTATATTGGTTGATTATATCTTCAATAAAAAATTCTCTGATGATGTCAGGGAAAGCTATTTCACTCTGGGTCTTAATCGTTGTATTTACTTGAATTATTCTCCACGAATCATCATCAGTAGAGGTTCTAGAAATTCAAGAAAGGGGTTGTGATTATACTAATAAATACTTAGCCCTTTGTGACAACAAGATATTGACCAAACAAATAAATTTCTGCAGAAGAGACTTTTTGAACTTATTGTCTACCTATATTAAACAGATGCAGATCTCTTTTATGCCCACAATCAAGCTCTAGGAACTTATATCACCCAATTCATTATATATTATCTGTGTTGTAGGTTAGGATTTTGTTTTCTAGTTTGGGAATAAACTTAGGCTTTATGTTACTCACCTTGAGCTTGCAAAAGATATATTATGTAACAAGTTTGGATATTATGACAAATTTTAAAATAAATTGTTTAATATCATTTTTTTTTCAAAATAAGCAGTTGCAAGACCAAGCCTTGGAAGGTTAAATGGGGAAATTGGGTACACATCGAAGAAAATGGGCACAACATCGAAGAATTCACAATCCTTCTTTTCACAGTGAACTCTTGAAAGTAATCCTTTGAACATGTTGAGAGAATGGGGCTAACTGATGTCTTTTCTTATTAGCAAACAACTTGAAAAACAAAAGATTTGTAACAAACTGGAACTGTAATAGACAAGTGGTCACATAAATCCTATGCACGTTGGACTATTTCTCATAGACCAACTAACATTTTAGACATATTACAACACGAATTCACATCTCCTTTAATTCTCTAAATATGTGCGATAAAGTTACACATTAAATGTCTGAAATCTACAATACTTTGCAGGGCATGATTCCCTCAATTGTAAAAAGTGGGATCAATATTTTGAGAAAATGGAATGGAATCATCTTCGATTCTTCAAATATAGAGATATGTCGGTATTAGGAAAATTCACCATCAGCAATTCATTGACAGAATTCATCGTCATGAGAAATTCATCCCAAGTAAAATTCACCACTAGCAATTCACCGCCATGGAAAATTAATCAAATTAGTTTTAATTTGATATTAATTTGATTAATTTTCTGTGAATTGCTGGTGGTGAATTTATCATGATGGTGAATTGTTGGCGGTGAATTTTCCATCGATAAATTGGTGACGATGAATTTGCCGTATGCCAAATATGCCACATGCGCTCGCTAGAATTTTGGATGTCTATCAAACACATCATGCCACCGTTCATGGCGATCTATAGATTCAGATCTGTAGTGTACAATAATGTTGTAAACTATAGGAACCTATGTTCTACACTCGAGTCTTATGGCTCCATATTCAATACCAATTCAAACATGAAAGTTGTTCTTCATTTCATCCCACAATTGAATGTTGTTTCGTTCATAATTATAAATATTGCTAAAGTTGTAGAACAGCTTCATGGCATATTGTTACTTATCTTTTTTTGACGAACATGACATACTTGTAGAAACGCAGGACCCGTTTTAAAGATCTGATGTCGTTGTGGACTTCATTTCCACCTCATGTTTTCATTTCAACTCGTTGGGGTTGGCAGCTTCAAGCCAAAATCATGGCTACCATCATCACAACTATTTTATAGCGACCAATTTCATCAAACAAGATTTCGACATTCACAACTCAATTTCTAAGGAAGTCATGATTAAATGATATGTCTTTTGAAGAGAGGAGATGATCAATAAAGCTTGGTCAAAAAAATGGAATGACAAGACTTTCAAAAAAATAACACTTTGTTGGAAAAAATGAATGGCCAAACATATATGGAGACGGTAAGTATGAATAAGAAAATAACAAAGTTCAATGGAGTATCTAGTGAAGTATGGGTGAGAAGTAGGAAGTATTTTAAGCAATAGGGGAGAAATATATGTATTTTTGAAACAATATACACATTAAGTATTTAGAATGATAAATATAAATAAATTGTAAATAAAATTATTTAAATTTTAATAAAAATTTAAAATTAAAATACTAAAAATTATAATCAATTTAAAATTTTATACATATATTATGAATTGATTATAAAATAATAGAAAGACATAATATAGTTATTGTAAAAATTGTTTTATATATATGTTGATTGCACGTAAAGAGATTTTTTATAAAGTTCTATACACCATTTTATAAAGACCTATGATATACAATGAAACTTTCCTTATATGATTTTGATAATGTATCTAACCCTCAAGAAGGACTCAAGAATAACTTTGTAGATCAATATCTTAAAAATACATGGGGAAAGCATGTTGATTGGCTATGAACATGGTGCCTTAAGATGAACCTAGGTGTAAATAGGGAGTTGCTCAATGCAATGTTAACTTTGGACAAGGTTTTAATTATGGATATGGACACATATATATGGCCTAGGATTTTCAATAACACCAATTATGCTAATGAAAAAATGTAGAAACAAAATTAGCATGTGGACAAAGGTTATAAATTACATCTTAGAATGTTGAATCTAATGACTTAAAGGTTACTGCAAATGAATAATGCTCAATATACACTAGGAGCATTCAAAAGACTAGGGTTAAGCTAAAATTTTAAAGCATAAAGAAAATTTTAAAGATAGGAAGGCTTGATCATTAGGCTTTGATACCAAATATGATGTCATTTTTCCTCCTAAGTAGTTTAAATGTTAGCAATGAATTTTAATAGTTTAAAGATTAGAGTTAAAATAAATTGACAAGATGTCATGTCATTAAAATGATGTGTAAACTACAATATGTAATATTTAGATAAGGATTCTAAAGTAAATTGTAAATTGAATAACACATCCATATAGTTCACATAGATTAACATCAGAATCATATATAGACAATATTCCCAATATATATAATAGCATCAATAGTTTTTAATACTTATCTATAAATCACAAAGAGGCTACTATTCAGAACTTAGAGGACAGGTTGTAGGTCCAAGTTTTTCACGACATAAACACCCCTAGAGGAAACTGGTTCTTATACAAAACCCAACCTACCTTCACGACATAAACTTCGGTTAGATTACATAGAACCCAACCTGGCTTCATGACATAAACACAACCTTGGTCAGGACACTCTCAGGTGTATGTTGTACCCTAGTTGGATAAACACTGTGTGCCCCTTCTCTCCAAATGTTTCAATTCCAACCAAGATCCAAACCTCCACTCTTGTGTGCCCTTTGAATTTATGTGTTGCTTCCTCTAACCCCTTTCCCTTTTTCTCTTCTTCCTTGAATTTCTCTTTCTTTCCCAAGTCTCACATGAATGATTTATATATCCTTTTAAGGGATGGATTCCAAACTATCACACCCTTTCACAAAGGATGCCTTTAAATTTTATTATTTAATAAATATAATTATTTCTCCCTTTGAAAAGACCTTTTATGCATATTCTTTATTAATATTTCTTTTAACCAAAGGATCATAATATCCTTTATTTTTCTAGTATTTATAGTAAATTGAATAACACATCCATATAATTTATGTAGATTAACATCAAAATCATATAGGCAATATTTCCAATATATATATGTGTGTGTGTGTGTGTGTGTGTGTGTGTGTGTGTGTAATAGCATCAATAGTTTTCTAATACTTATCTATATATCACATAGAAGGTACTATTCAACACTCAAAGAAGGGGTTGCAGGTCTAGGATTTTCATGACATAAACACCCCCAGCAGAAATTGGTTCTTACACATAATCCAACCTACCTTCATGGCATAAACACAACCTTGGCCAAGACACTCCCCGGTGTACATTGTACCTTGAGTTGGATACACACTGTGTGCCCCTTCTCCAAATATTTCAATGTCAACCAGGACCCAAATCTCCACTCTTGTGTACCCTCTAAAGTTCTGTGTTGCTTCCTCTAATTCCTTTCCTTTTTTTTCTTCTTCCTTGAATTCCTCTATCTTTTCCAAGTCTCACATGAATGATTTATATATATCCTTTTTAAGGGATGGTTTCCAAATCATCACACCCTTTCACAAAGGATGCCTTTAATTATTAATTTAATAAATATAATTATTTCTCCCTTTTAAAAGAGTTTTTATGCATTTTCTTTATTAATGATTTTTTTAACCAAAGGATCATAATATCCTTTATTTTTCTATCTCCCTTTTAATTCTAAAGGGTTATTTCATAGTGTTCTCTTCTCTTGGGAAAAAGTCACATAACAAAAGTGGTTGTTTGCTAGGTTATCACCATCAAACAAATTTTTCTCTTTACTATTTTTTGGTATTTTCTTAACTTTTGGGAATAGTATGGATGGAGAGGGATGAATGTAAGGATGCAGAGAAGTGGGTTTGGAAGATAGTGGATAGGTGATAGGGAGATGGATGAAGAAATCAAGAATCTAATTCCATATTGAGGTAATAAGATAATATTTGGAGTGAACATTGGTTGTTGGTACAATCTTGTTAGGATGGGCAGATTATGCAAAGACATAGATTAAATGGGTTTGATGGGGGGATATGTGGGATAATGGATGAGATGTTGGGAAGTGTATGGATGAAAATATGGGAGGGGAGTGTGATGGGGAGATGTTTTTAGGACCAATATTGGCACATTGTGATAGATTTTGAATGATGGGAGGAGAAATGGGTGGAGGGTGTGGGGATGATGGAGTTGGGATAGTGAATTTTGGTACATAGGGACCCAAAATGGATTTAGGAGATGGAGGACGGGGATGCATAGAGTGTGGATTAAAGCAACATTGGATGCCATTTTGGATTATTTATTTGAATGCATTGCATCTTTTTCTTTTGGATCCACATGGTTTTTGTTTTTGTTTTAGGAGACCTTTGTGGCTTTTGGTAGTTATTTCACTTTTGGGTCAGCTTTTTCCTTGTTTCATCATATATTTTTGAGGGGACATGGCAATCTTTAGATTCATGCGGATGTTTGGCTGTATTCATGTTTAATTTGGCATCTATATTGATTCCAATAGCAATGGTAGGGGCACAATAAGATAAATGATGTGGATAGAATATGAATGAAGTGATAGAGGTAGGATTTTGGATAGGGTGTATGGAGGAGGATGTTAGATGACATTAATGGAGGGGTGCCCTTGTTGATATTGATTGGGGATTGTGGGAGTGTGATGTTGATGATGGTTAATAGGGATAGGTGATTGGTGGAGGAGGGGATGAATAAGATGATATGGGGGATAGAATTTTGGGATATAAGGCCTAAAATGGATTTAGTAGGCGGAGGATATGTGATGGCGGGTTGTGGGACATAAGGACCTAAAATAAATTTAGAGGATAAAGGAGGGATAGCGATAATGGGTTTAGGTTGGTAGGATGGAGGAGGGGGGTGGTGACAAATTTTTTGGAGGAAGAGTGTGATGGGCCTTTATTGTGGTTTTTGAAGAAGCCCTCTTTGGTTTCACAAATGTTGTAACAACTTTTTTGGATTTTTAGCCTTGAGATATATAGCCAAGGCCTTGTGAACATGGATTTTATTTGATATGGATGGGATTCGAGGTACCTTGATCATGTAGGCCTAAGCCTTTACCTTGATAGTTTATGTTTTTGAGTATTCTAATTAAAGTGGGATATTTATTATTTTGGAAGCAAGATGCTTGCACCCATTATTGGGTGGAGAAGGATGGGTGGTGGACATGACGCTCTTTTGATACAAGAGGACAACCATGGTTGAAGGTAAGAGAACCCAAAGGATAAGATGATGGTGTTAGGATGGTTTCGATAGAAGGAGGTAAAGGATCATGATAAGGATTATATAGGATGGTAAGATCCTGATTTGGATGGGGGGATATTTTGGTATGTTTTGGAACAAGATCTTGAAATGTTTGGAATTATGTGGATGGTGTGATGGGGTAGATGGAGGGATGGATGATTCCCAAGGTTCATGGGATTAGGGTTGGATAATGCTAGGAGTAGGATATTGGGGTTGGAGTTGGATGGTTTCAATAGGTTGGATGTTTTTTATGGTTTGGATAATGTGAGGAGTTGGAAGAGGAATGATAGGTGTGGGATGGAGGAGGTGAAAATTTTCAAACGAGATATCATAGAAAAGATGGTTTTGTCAATTTTGCAGTGGTACAAGTTATTTTCAAATATTTTGCTATTTTTTGGTATTTATTATTGTTAGATCTTGTTTTATGGATCCCGAGCTCATAAATTTTTGTCACGTTCTTCGATTTTCATGATTCTTATGGTATTGGAAAGGTATTGAGGATCTCTACATTTCCATCCATACACTTTTTTTGTATATATCTTAAGTATATAATCATTTTTGTTTTTCCCTGATGGGTGTCTTGGAGATTACTTAGATATTTTGATAGTTGGGAGGGTGTGCCTTTGATCTTTGCACTTTATTTCAGTTCTAGATCATTTTTTAATCAACTATTGCTTCATAGATTCTAGGGTTGTGTCAGTTTGAGATTTTTCCAATGTTCCTTGGCATCGAGTTTGTTGTTGCTTTATCATGATTTCGACCCGAGTAATTGAGTGACCCTAATATGGTTTCTAGCATCAAATTTATCTTTCCTTTTCTTTCCTAATTAAGGATTCCAGTGTTTACTCCACAAGTGTTCTTCCAATGCTTCTTTGCAATAGGTTATCTCATTAATATGGGGGGCTATATGGTCTCTCTTGTCATCCTTTGTATGGAGGGATATTGATTGGATTTGTGTTGGATCTCATTTCATTAAGGGGGGTTGAATGGTCTCTTCTTCATCTCTTTTATGGGGGTATTTTTCCTCAAATGGGGTTTTTGTCCATACGTTTTTTATGGAGAGAATTATTGTATCTTATCTCTCTTTTGGGGAGGAATTTTGTTCGATTGGGTTTTCTTTTTTTCTCCATTTATGAGATATCGAATTTGCATATGTACATGGGTACCTAACATGGCTTTGTAGCTGGGACCCATCTTTATGTCATTTATGTAAGTACTCCCTAAGTTTTCCTTAAGGGGAGGAGGAGGCGGTGTTTGTGTAAATAGGCGTTTTACCTATCTAGGCCCTATATACATGGTAAGTCCACTTAGGTCTTAGGAAGGAATCTTTCTAGTTGTGTGATCCAACAATACCGGTTTACAATTTTTTG
Source organism: Sequoiadendron giganteum (assembly GCA_007115665.2). NCBI lineage: Eukaryota > Viridiplantae > Streptophyta > Pinopsida > Cupressales > Cupressaceae > Sequoiadendron > Sequoiadendron giganteum. The sequence continues at coordinate 178,725,592 of CM021102.1, read as the reverse complement.
GCAAACTAGACACTAAATTGATTTTTTTCAACTAAATCTTCACTTTCGGGATCCTATAATGACTAAACCGTGAGGAATTTGAAGATGATGCAAACTAGTGATTTGTGACGTTTTGTCTATACATTCTTAATATATTTTTTTCAAAATTTTTGGAATCAGATTGCACTTCTTTTTCCATCTCCTTCGAAAACTAGATTTAAAAAAAAAAACATTTTAAAGGAGTGACACTCATTGTATACAACATAACTTTTTTTTATATGAAGCATAAAATTCTATTTTTGTCGAATTTAGATTTGTAACTACGATATCTAGCACTTTCATTTGGTTTCATTTTTTATAAAATATTTTTTCTTTAATCAAGTTTCGAAGTCAAACCAATTACAATTGAAAAATAGGCGGATTGTATACAACATAACTTTTTATGTATGTATCGAAATTCATTTTTTTTTAATGGATCAAGGATATCAATACCCAGCCTGAACAAATTTTTTAAAATTTTATTTTGATAATATGCTATTTTTCCACATCATGTGCAGAACAAAGAGCTTGATTATTGGTGAAAAACAGGTATGTTTAATAAAACTAAAAAAACACACACATAATAAAACCAAAAAATATTAAATTTATATTCATTGGATAGCTCGTTCTGAGGATTACCATTACCATTTGAAATAAATTTGAAATGAATTCATTTGATCCCCCAAAAGTTAAATCAAAAGTGATTTTTCATAAGCATTTTGATAGGTGTCAAGGAGACTTTGTTGTAGGTATGGTTTAAAACTAGTGGGGTTCTATCCAAGGGGGTTTGATCAAACCCTCTTCAATTGAAATCCTTAAAATGGTAATTTTTAAGGCTTAAATCATTATATTTTTTAAAAATTTGTGATTTCAACAAAAATCAAAATCAAAAATTTTAAACTAGCTTTGTGGGATCACCCATTTAAGAATTAGTTATCACTTATCTTATCTAGTTTGTATTCATTTAATTCTTGTGTCCTAGGTTGTTATGAGTTAGTTGTCTCATGTGATAGGGTTAAGACACTTGTCATGATCTTGTATAATCCTATACCTAACCTTGCCTATATAAGCAAGGCTTCATATGAACATTACAATATATTCATTTTGGTATTCTTGCATCCATACTCATAGCATGACACTTCTTCCATTTCTCTCTGGTGGAAGTTATTTTGTCTTGTAAGTGATCCTAGAGTGTTGAGGATTTCACCATAAACTCCTACAGAAGGAACCTCATTTTCTCCATAATTACATTGCAACAATAAATAGAGCACATAGATACCCTTTCCCCGTAGGAAGATATATAATAATTTGGTTACCTCTAGTTTCCTAGCCACCACTTCTTTGGTTCCCTATACCACATTAGCAAGGGAGGAAACCCTATAATACACTAGATAAAAAATTTGATGGGAAAATATAGAGGGAAAAAAAGGATTTTATTTAGAATAAAATTAAGGTAGGTCAAATCCAAAGGATTTTAGGTTGCTAGCACTAATATATAATCAATGCCCTTCTCCTTCTTGAGGATAAGTAAGCCTTTGGTTGGGGGAGTGATAAGCCTCCTAATTTCTACTATTAATTCTATCTATTTCCTATTTTATGATACCATTTCAAACATTCCCAAAACTTTATGAAATAGTCTAAGCATTAGACTTGATAATTGATGTTTTGATAATTACTTGTATGTTTAGATGATTATTTCTAAAATCAGATAATATTATTTGATAAATTATGGTAATTATGATATATAAGTATCTTTGAAAGAAAACTAATCTTTCATGCAACAAAATAACTAGATAACACATATCAATGGTAGAAGGACCATGAGCAATTGAAGGATCATACACATGCAACAAAGAGGATAAAATACCTATAGCTAAGGAACCTACATCCACCGAATCCAAAATCTTCAAAGATATGATACTTTCTATTAGAAATAATTTATATTATTTATGAGTGAGAAGAAACTCCATGATAATACAAAATTAGAGGCAATTGTTTATTGTATCATCATGCTAATTTTTTAGCATGTCAGCAAGCTCAACCTCTGATCACAAATTTAGTAAAGTTACATTAGGATGAACTATTTTAAAAATTTTCTATTTTGATGAAATAATCCTCTTCCCATTCTTTAGGAATGAGTCAAAATTTGTAATCTAGGGTCAAATTTGTCTAAGAACAATTAGGATAATTAGATAGTCTATATATTATGGGATCTCAATAGGAGTGTAACAATGATTTTTAGCATTTTGTACCTACTTTTTAAAATATCAATTGAATAGTTTCTTATCAGATGGTGTCAATTTGAATGTGAATGAAGGAGTGATATATTTCCAAATTAGAAGATTGTAGCTACCCAAGAAAGGGCCCACTTGAGGTAATGCTACAACTCTATCCTATAATTCCTAGTTACATTTTTCTTCGCCCATTTCACATTTCAATTAGAATTGTATTATTTATTTATAATTATCAACTATTATACATTAATATATATAAACTTATACACACTTACCTTGTAAGTATCATTTCATTATCCTAGACTAACTTGAGATTTTTTATTTTTTTTACTATAGTATATTTACAAATTAACTTGAAATATTAACAAGCTCATTTTTACTTAACAACTATCAACAAAAAATAATATAAGAGAAAATAAAATAGAGCCATTTAATGACTAGATTTTCTAGAATTTTTTCACTACAACTTGAATGCCACACTTTTCCAACATTATAATTTAAAATAGTATCTTAACATAAATTTCATAATTCATTTATGATTAGTATATAATTCATCATCAATAGAATAAATAGAAAAAAAATTCATAACAGCATTATTGTCAAATACAAATAAATTTTTAGATTCTTTCACTTTGAAAATCTTCTTATTAAGGTTTTATGGTCATGATTTTATTTCTCTTAGAAAAACAAACTAAAATATGCATTCTAGTCACACCTTGATTGTTGCACATGGAAAACATTATAGCCAATTTTATAATGAAGTAATTAAATTTTTTTTATAAAAATTAGTTAGGAGATAATTGAAGGAATTTAAGGGTTTATTTATGCATTCCCTCAACTAATTTTTTTTATTTCATCACCTTGAAGTGTTATACCTTTGATAGATTGTCTAGGAGTTCATCTTAGGAATACTTATGGTCTACTTGGGTGCTCTACCGCTAAAAAATTGGCTCACTTGATAATGGATCAATCTATGGTAAGGTGTAGCTCATACTTCAATAGACCCTTGAGCCACACTATAGGTTCTTAGGACTCTTAGTTT